>JAKRZM010001306.1:43590-238867 GCA_036379175.1 Heliconius cydno galanthus | reverse complement strand
AAATGAAATATTTATTTAAATACATATTGTCTTTTTTTTGCTCTAGTGTCAAGGTAAAGGCGGCGTTGAGGTACGCCAGTCAAAATGCAATGCCTGTAGAGTTCGGATGAAAGTGGGGGATTTCCCTCTGCCTTCTCGCATGCGGGATACAGCGTGAAGCTGATTTAATTATTATTTTTTTAAATAAATACAATAAAAACTATAACATTTCCAACCCTAAGCCCTCTTATCGACAATGCGCGCTAAATCACCCGCAGAGCGCATCGGAGGGCGTGCGCGTTCAACTCACTACACTTAATACGGTACGACCATTCATGTCTTCCTGGTTCCAAATCTTGTTGTTAGGCCGCTACTGTGTTTATTTTTATAAGTTGACTCTAACATTTTTATGATCGCCTGGTGATTTTGTTATAAAAATATTATAATTTTTTTTATTAATAAATTTGGATTCGATGTTTTTTTTTCTTTCAGCGGTGTTGCAGTAGGTGGGTTAGATTTCTACTTAAGGAAATGAATTATTTTTTTGTACATTTCCTCGCTCTGGTAACGAGGCAATACGCGGCGTTGAATTCCGCCTTCCGAATTCGAAGGAAAGTCTTCGTCTTGGTTCCAGGTTCCCTAAAAAAACCTACATTCTTCCCAGTGAAATTTGAACCCATCGCCTATTGTCAATTAATTTCATAGATTATAAATATAGTTAAGTTTACTATGAAAACTATTTTTCTCAATAAATCACAGACGCAACATAATTATAAGAACGAACGCGCCATTACCCTGTTTCTATTCGCACACCCTTAATGATACCCTACTATACAAAGAAATATTACTAAACTTGGAGCACGACCTAAGAAATATATTGATAAAAAGAGTAATTTAACTAGATTGCATGTCGAAACAATATATTGTTATTGTTTTAATGAAACATAATAGTAAAAGTTTATTTCTTTTAAAATTTAAATATTTATTTACTGTATTACACATTTTTATTTTAACTGCCATTACATGTTTGTGAAACATAAAATGTTCCGGGTAAAATATATTTTTTTACTTTTATGTTAACAGTAAGGCAAATCAACATAATTATAAAACAAAAATGTATAGAGGCTAGTCATGGCGCAGATGAAGCGTGTCTGTAAATCCGATAGGTTGTGGGTTCGACTCTCACTCGAAGAAATGATATATTTAATATTTTCAATTTTTGGCTCTAGTGTCGAAGCCTTGCGCAGCGTTGAGTTCCGCCACTTAACACATAATGTATCCAGAATGCGACGGAAATGGGGAACGGAGTGTCTTAACACTAGATTTTCTATACTTATCCTGTTGTATGCGGGTTACTACGTTAAGCTAAAAATATATGTATTTTTCTCCAAATATATGATATAGAATAATAATGTTTTAAGAAAAAAAACTTTTATAGCAAATATCATTTATAACCAAAATTTATTTTTTATACTCAATAAAAATATATAAAATGTAAAGCTGTAGGATAAGAAAATAATAATATATAAGGAATGCGAAAACCACTCACGAGAAGGTCATGTAAAGAATGGCCAATTATTTTAACGCGCGCCCTTAAATACGAGTACGTTGACTTTTCGTGAGCACTCCACCACTGTTATGATGTCCTGGTAACATTTACAAGATCTATTACAAGGATTTTTGTTTTCTAGTTCCTCCCCTCCTCCCAATTTACGTAGAGAGTTGTGTTGGGACTTATTAAAGTCCTTGTAACTTTATGCAACTTTGTAAGGAGGTAAACAAACCTTGATCGAGTTGATTACAAAGTTTATAATTTATAGTTTAATCTAATAAAAAAATAACAATATAATTTAAAGTTAATTAAAAAAGTGAGTAAATGGACAACAGACAACGAAATGAACGTATAAGAGTTCCATTTTTAAATTTAGAGGTATACAATCGTAAAACCTCGAAAAAAAATAATTCAAACATTCTCATATATGCATATGTAAGTGCCTTTTCGAATATCATCTGAAAATAAAATATTATAGTTATATATTTTATATTATTTAAACCTTCTAAAGTAGAGTTAACGTCGATTCTTCAAACTGTCAACGCTACATGATAATACGTGCACAGCCGTCTTTCGAAGAAAATAATAAATTGAACCGACTACTTTTAGAGATTTATTCTTGTACGTATGATATTCTTAAGTTTAAAATCAAATAAGTTAATTTAAAAGGAATATACACTTCTGTATATCGATCAATATATAAGGCCAGTTAAGGCATAGGGGCACAATGTGTGAATGTAAAATCGAATGGTTGCGGGTTCGATCCTCACTAGACGAAATGAAATATTTTTTATATCATTTTATATCATTTTATTTTATTTCCATTTCTTCGCTCTGGTGACGACACAATGCGCGGCGTTGAGGTCCGCCTGCCAATACGAAATGCTTTCAGAATTCAAAGGAAAGTGGAGAACAGGGTGACTTAANTAATTCAAACATTCTCATATATGCATATTTAAGTGCCTTTTCGAATATCATCTGAAAATAAACTATTATAGTTATATATTTTATATTATTTAAACCTTCTAAAGTAGAGTTAACGTCGATTCTTCAAACTGTCAACGCTACATGATAATACGTGCACAGCCGTCTTTCGAAGAAAATAATAAATTGAACCGACTTCTTTTAGAGATTTATTCTTGTACGTATATGATTCTTAACTTTAAAATCAAATAAATTCATTTAAAATAAATATACACTTCTGTATATCGATCAGTATACGAGGCCAGTCGTGGCGCATTGGCCCAGTGTGTGAATGTAAAATAGACTGGTTGCGGGTTCGATCCTCACTAAAAGAAGTTAAATATTTATTTATATTTAAATTTCCATGCAATGCCTTCAGAATTCAACGGAAAGTTGGGGACAGGGTGTCTTAACACTAGGTCTCCCTCTGCCTACAGGGTAGGCTAGCTGTGTGCAGGATATTATATAGTATTTTTACATCAAATCTAAAAAAAAGTATCTTAAAAAATACACGTCTAAAAGTTAACTCCTCTGTGTGAAAGCTCACCGGCCTTCACTGTCTGCGAACTTTTTCACCCACTACCTAACTTTTCCCACCCGGTCCCACACATAGATATAATTTATACCAACTATACCCCTCTCTTTCGCACTTCAGCGATTCAATTGAATCGATGATCTCGTTGCGCACGTGAATCGTTCTCCCACCTCCACCATGGTTCTGCTCGCCTGGTAATTGCCGGGCGTTCTAGCACCGCACGCCCGCACCGCGCTCACATGCGCAATGCATGCATGCTATGCGTACACCACTTTATATTGTAGTATTTATTGTACACACATTCGTGTCTGTGTACGCATAGCTTTATATTTCTACGATATCAAAATTGTGTGTGTGTTTGTTATACGTCACACATTTACACATATTATAATATGGTGTTGGAATGATCGTGTTTTTTTTATTTGTTTGCAAATTACTTGTTGATATCGATCGATAAACAAACAGCCTTTAAAACATGTTGACAGAATATTTTTTTTTATTACATTTAATGACATTTTTTTTTACATTTTTTTATTACATTTAAATTATTAAATAACATTTAATTATTAAATCGATTTACTTTGTAGCTTCGGATTTTTAATAACTATACAAAGCCAAAGATTAACATATGCACAAAAAAAAACCTAGCGTCATAAACATAATGTCATAATGACATTTCTTCAGACACTGTTTTTACATACTGTCTAACCGCACACACGATTTTATTTTTAATACAAAAGACTGCTCCTAAGAAAAAAAGCTGTTAGGAGCGATCCCGTTTTTGTGGTTGCCTTACATACCATTATCAACCACTATTGACTAATTATGCCAGCCAACAGTATCTAAAACCACAGGATCAAACGGGATAGGAATGTTAGTTAACCCGATTCCCTCAAGGAAGTTACGTAAGTACGTCAAAACGCATTAGGTTCCGAACTTTGCGTTAGATAACGGTGCTCTCGTGTTCTTGGACGAATGTGTGTTCTTTTTCAAGGGGCCGGTTTACCTTATAGTGACATTTTGTAAGTTGTACTTCGCTGAGGTTATGCTCTCCTAGTGATCTGGTTGACATTTTTTGTCAGAATATACGGATTTCGTGGATACCATCTTAATTAATTGCTTACGTTATTTAGAGGAAGATTGTGATTGGTGGGTTTTCTTTTAATATTTCAGAAATATAGTATGTTATTGTGGAAAGTAATGAGTGGTTAAAGTTAGCCTTTTAGTTTTAGAGTCGGCTTATGGTTAGTAATTAATTCTATTTTTATATTAAATCTCTTCTTCTAGTGATTTAGTTATAGTTATTTAAAAGTACCTGCGTTTTTTTACTTCGTATGTTATTTAGACATTTAAATTAAATTATCAAAACTGTATAATTTAGTATATTTGCAGGACCTTTTGATATTGCAAAATTAATATCAAATATATGTAAATTTATATAACAGTATATAGTCACGTTTGAGTCACATCCTGGGAAACAGACGGACGGACAGCACAACAGACAACGGCCGACTATTATGTATATATAAACTTTGTGACAAATGATCAACCAAAATAAGACACCATTGTTCTAGCCTTGTATGGATTTCCGGTGTTCAATAAAAATTATACTGGCAACTGTTTATTTTTATCTAAAAATATTATGTTTCACTCAATAACGAAATCCCCTATCCTAGTATAAAATATGTAAGTAATTGTTTTCGTCATGTTTATAGTTGAGGCCATTCGTGGCGCAGAGACACAAAGTGTGACTGTAAACCCATTGGTAGTGGGTTCGATCCCCACTCGAAGAAAGGAAATATTAATTGAAATGTATACTTCTATTTTTTCGCTCTGGCTCGAACCGTTGACTTCTGCCTCTCAACATGTAATGCCTCCAGAATTAGACGGAAAGTGGGGAACGGAGTGCTTTAACACTAGGTTCCCTGTGCCTACCCTGCTGTGCCCTCAAATTGAATTAATAGTCAGAAGTATTCAAAGACTGAATAACTGCAGAATACCCAAAAAGTAAACAAATGTGTATTTAATATTACACAACTCGACCCCAATTTTCGCGTTCACCAACCAACGTCCGTCTAAAAGGGGTAATCGTTATTTTTTTTGGATGTTTCCTTTATTTTTATAGTTAGCCATAATTCAAACATGACCGAATATTTCAACTTTTATGTTTCATCTGTCAAAACAGTGCAGCCGTCGTGGAGGAGTTGCGTAAACTGGCATGTACTGTACAGGGCTAGTTCACCTACATTCGTGTTCATAGTGATCTAAAAGGTGTAATTGTTTCTAAAAACACTACAGTGCGTCGGCGCATGCGCATCTACATGCATGTTTTTATTTTAATTAGCTCTGTTAGACTGTTTAGCTGAAACATTGAAAATATATATTTTTTTGTTTTACGTTACATCCAGTGTATGGTAGGGTAGGTAGAGGAAATCTAGTGTTAAGACACTCCGTTGTCCATTTTCCGCCGAATTTTAGAGGTATTGTGTGTTGAGGTGCGGAATTCAGTAATGCTCTTTGCCTTGTTACTATAACGAAGAAATGAGAATATTAATATGTAACAATTCATTTTACCGAGTGGGAATCAAACTCAACCGTTGTATTTCCAGTCACCCGCTTGTACCACTGCGTCACTACGGCGTCTCAATAATTTTTGTAAGTCTTGTAGCACCTGGCAAAAGTGCGTACTGAGGTCAATATACGGCGTGGGATAGGTTTTCGTTGATCATTATTTCTTTGTAGTACGATACCGGTGTGGCAGAGTGATTACTATAAAAATGCAACTTTATTACTTCTGAATAGTTCACAGCGTGGTGTCCGAGTGATTTGATTTTATTTTCTCTGTTATTAATAATAAGAAAATACTTGAGGTGTTTATTATTATTATTAGGCCACACAGTGATTGTTAATATATACAATTTCACATAATATATCACTGGTTTTTTAAACTTGGCACAGGAGTGCAAGCGTGTGACTATAGACGCAAAGGGTTGTCGGTTCGATTCCTACTCGAGGAAATGAAATATTTAATATTTTCATTTTCTCGCTCTGGGAAGACAAAACGCGGCGTTGAGTTTCACTACTCAACACGCAATGCCTCCAGAATTCGGTGGAAAGTGGAGAACGGGAGCGGAGTGTACTAACACTAAGTTCCCAGGTTCCCCCTGCCTACTATCCTAAGTACGGGATACAACATGAAGCTAAAAAAAAATAATTAATTGAAGTTCTATTGTCATACTAAAAAAGAGATACATAATTATTTCGTATTTAAAGCTACGTAAAATATTGCCGTATAATTCTTCAATGTCTTGTTTGCTTCTTCTTTTTATCGTCCGGGAACGTTTCACTTCCTTAAAAGCGCAGGAAGCATTAGCAATGAACGCGGAACACTGTGCGCGTATCCTATTTCGGGTGTAATTAATGTCTTAAATATAAGCTGATAATATATTTTAAGACATTTTGGGTACTTTTAAGTAATAAATATACTTCAAACTTTTAATTGTGCTTCAAACTTTAGTGTGTTTCTATTAGTTGTTAATATTTATTTGATGGTAGCAGAGGGAACCTAGTGGTAGTCTAGTGCGTTCCCATTAAGACACGTCCTTTCCTGACTTTCCGCCCAATTTTGAAAGCATAGGTGTTGAGTAACTTTCGTTCTTTATTTTCTTTTACTATTGTATTAAAAGTGGTATTTTATATTTTTTGCATTGATTATATTGACTCTTTATTTATTGAATTTGCCAAATCAGAAGAAATTTTACATTATAAATCGTTTTAAGCAAGAGGTCATAGGTTCAACCCTTTTACAGAACAGACATTTGTGTGATAACCATGGGTATCTGTTCCAACTCTGAACGATTTAATTCATCTTTTTATGTGTATGTTTATAAGTACGTAAGATTATCAGTTGCCAGAGGACAGATTCTTTCAAGCTTGGGATTTAATGGTCATATAATATTTTGTTGAAAATATTTCTTTTTTATAGTTTTTATTTTAATACTTATGTGCCAGTCTCTAAATTAATGGAAAAGTGTGAAAAGTTCAATCATTTCCGTCTCTTCATATCCTATACAATCCAAAAGATGAGTGAAAATAGTTAGCTAACTTTTTCTATCATTTAGATAAATTGTAGAGCAAAGTTTACTATTTTCTAGTTTGAATAAAATATTGAATTTTACTATAAAAAATCTATAAACTAATGGGAAATTGTGAATCATTCCTATCTCTGCCTATCCTATAAAACCCAAAAACTGATAGGAATTAGTTAGCTAACCAGATATCTTTTTACTTTAACAAGTATATCAGTTAATCTATCTTACACAAGTAACGCCCAACAAACTCTTTTCACTGACAGAACATAAATATGCCCTTTGAAAGTTAATTAACAGCTACTAGAAATAACCCAAATTGTGAAGAGATTTATGTTCTAATACGGATAAACATTAAGTCAATCTCTTCTATAGATATTATTAAAAACGTACTCGAATGGTACCGTCACCTCGAACGGAATACAGATGTTAGATATTTAAAGGTGATTTACTCATTTAATATGCTTTACTATATTTATACAATTTTAATATTTTCATTTAGAAGAATGTGACTATTAGGTAGGTATATTGCGGTGGGGTGTATAGAATTTTTGTTTATTCTTGTACAATAGAGAATAATCATACTTTTTTTGAAGTAAAAACGCACGCTATATTTCGGAGTAGCCAGAGGGAACTTGCGAACCTGGGTTCCCATTCCATTCGCCGAATTCTAAAGGCATTGTGTGTTGGTCGTATGTCAACGCCTTTTACGTCGTAACTAGAGCGAGGCAATGAAAATATTAAATATTTAATTTCTTTGAATGAGAATCGAATCTACAACCTGTTGCGATTACACCACTGGTTTTAAGTAGATTTTACTTTTGAAATTAAAGTAAAATTTTCTTGTACTATTTGAATTTGAATATAAACTATCATAGATAGTTACGTAAGAAGCTATAAGTAATGGTAGAGTATTGTAAGCTCGTAATATATTAGATTTATTAAATATCTACATCTTCATGTAAGATTAACGAGGCGGTCACTAAAGAACCTAAGGTACGTGTGCTTTCTCTGGCGTTAGATATATTATTATTATATTAAAATGTTTCTATGATGTAAGACGTGAGGCGTGACCTTAGCTAATTACTTTGAACAAGAATATATGAGCTTTTCAAAAAAACACTAAGCAATTAAATCGATATAAGCTATAACTTGAGAAAAAAAGCTCTTCAATACAATAAAATAAAATAAATCAGCTTCACGCTGTATCCCGCACACAGCAGAATAGGCAGATCGAACATAGTGTTAACACACTTCGTTCCCCACTTTCCGCCGAATTATGGAGGCATTGCGTGTTGAGTGTTGGAACTGAACGCCGCGGTTTGCCTTGACACCAGATCGAAGAAATGAAAATATAAAATATTTCATTTTCTCGAGAGGGAATTGAACCCANGTAAACAAATGTGTATTTAGTATTACACAACTCGACCCCAATTTTCGCGTTCACCGTCCAGCGTCCGTCTAAAAGGGGTAATCGTTAATTTTTTTGGATGTTTCCTTTATTTTTATAGTTAGCCATAATTCAAACATGACCGAATATCTTTAACTTTTATGTTTCATCTGTCAAAACAGTGCAGCCGGCGTGGAGGAGTTGCGTAAACTGGCATGTACTGTACAGGGCTAGTTCACCTACATTCGTGTTCATAGTGATCTAAAAGGTGTAATTGTTTCTGAAAACACTACAGTGCGTCGGCGCATGCGCAGCTTCATAGATGTTTTTGTTTTAATTAGCTCTGTTAGATTGTTTAGCGGAAATATTGAAAATATATATTTTTTTGTTTTATGCTATATCAGTATAAAGTAGGGTAGGTAGAGGAAACCTAGTGTTAAGACACTCCGTTGTCCATTTTCCGCCGAATTTTAGAGGTATTGTGTGTTGAGGTGCGGAATTCAGTAATGCTCTTTGCCTTGTTACTATAACGAAGAAATGAAAATATTAATATGTAACAATTCATTTTACTATGTGGGAATTGAACTCACAACCGTCGTATTTACAGTCACCCGCTTCTACCACTGCGCTACGACGGTTTCAAAATAACTTTTTGTAAGTCTTGTAGCACCTGGCAAAAGTGCGTACTGAGGTCAATACACGGCGTGGGATAGGTTTTCGTTGATCATAGTTTCTTTGTAGTACGATACCGGTGTGGTAGAGTGATTACTATAAAAATGCAACTTTATTACTTCTGAATAGTTCACAGCATGGTGTCGGAGTGATTTGATTTCATTTTCTCTGTTATTAATAATAAGAAAATGCTTGAGGTGTTTATTATTATTATTAGGCCACACTGATAGATGGTATATATATCTACTATAGGATTTCACATAATATATCACTGGTTTTTTAATCTTAGCACAGGGGTTTCCGCAGAAAGTGGGGAACGGGTTCCCAGGTTCCCTATGCCTACCCTCCTAAGTGCGGGATACATAATGAAGCTAAAAAAAGTTCATTGAAGTTCTATTGTCACGAAATACATAGTACTAAAAAAATAGATACATTTATGTCAAATTTAACACTACGTAAAATATTGTCGTATAATTCTTCAATGTCTTGTTTGCTTCTTCCTTTTATCGTTCGGGAACGTTTCACTTCCTTAAAAGCGCAGGAAGCATTAGCAATGAACGCGGAACACTGTGCGCGTATCCTATTTCGGGTGTAATTAAATGTCTTAAATATAATCTGACAATATATTTTAAGACATTTAGGGTACTTTTAAGTAATAAATATACTTAAAACTTCTAATTGTGCTTCAAATTTTACTGTGTTTATTTTAGTTTTAAATGTTAATATTTATTTGATGTATGCAGAGGGAACAGAGTGATAATGTAGTTAGTGTTAGGATATTCCGTTCCTATTAAGACACTTCCTTTCCTGACTTTCCGCCCAATTTTGAAAGCATAGGTGTTGAGTAACTTTCGTTCTTTATTTTCTTTTACTATTGTATTAAAAGTGGTATATTATATTTTTCGCATTGATTATATTGACTCTTTATTTATTGAATTTGCCAAATCAGAAGACGAAAAATAATTTTACATTATAAATCGTTTTAAGCAAGAGGTCATAGGTCCTATCCTTACACAGAACAGACATTTGTGTGATAACCATGAGTATCTGTTCCGAGACTGAATGATTTAGTTTATCTTTTTATGTGTATGTTTATAAGTACGTAAGTTTATCAGCTATTTGGTCGCCAGAGGACAAACACTGGCAGGCTTGGGATAAATGGTCATATAATATTTTATGGTTATGAAATTCAATTTGTTGAAAATATTCCCTTTTTATAGTTTCTATTTTAATAATAATGTGCCTGACTAAACGTGATGAGTCATTATTTTTTCAGTCTGAATAAAAAATGGAACATTGCTTCAAAAAGACTCTAAATTAATGGAAAAGTTCAATCATTTCTATCCCTTCCTTTCCTATACAATCCAAATAATAAGTGAAAATAGTTTTTGCTGTAATTTAGAGACATTGTAGAGCAAAGTTCAGTAGTTTGACTATTTTCTAGCTTAAATAAAATATTGAACTTTGCTATAAAAAAGTCTTTAAATTAATGGGAAATTGTGAAAAGTTCAATCATTTCTATCTCTGCCTATCGCCAAAAAATGACCGAAAATAGTTATCTAACAAGATATCTTTTTACTATATTAGTAAATCTATCTTACACAAGTAAGGTAACGCCCAACAAACTCTTTTCACTGACAGAACATAAATATGCCCTTTGAAAGTTAATTAACAGCTACTAGAAATAACCCAAATTGTGAAGAGATTTATGTTCTAATACGGATAAACATTAAGTCAATCTCTTCTATAGATATTCTTAAAAACGTACTCGAATGGTACCGTCACCTCCAACGGAATACAGATGTTAGATATCTAAAGGTGATTTACTCATTTAATATGCTTTACTATATTTATACAATTTTAATATTTTCATTTAGAGGAATGTGACTATTAGGTAGGTATATTGCGGTGGGGTGTATAGAATTTTTGTATATTCTTGTACAATAAAGAATAATCATACTTTTTTAAAGTAAAAACAAACGGTGTATTTCGGGGTAGCCAGAGGGAACTTGCGAACCTGGGTTCCCATTCCATTCGCTGAATTCTGAAGGCATTGTGTGTTGGTCGGATTTCAAAGCCGCGTTTCAACGTCGTTATTAGAGCGAGGAAATGAAAATATTTAATTTCTTTGAATGAGAATCGAATCTACAACCTGTTGCGATTACACCTCTGGCTTTAATTACATTTTACTTTTGATATTAAAGTAATTTTTCCTTGTACTATTTGAATTTGAATATAAACAATCAAAGATAGTTACGTAAGAAACTATAAGCAATGGAAGAGTATTGTAAGCTCGTAATGTATTAGATTTATTAAATATCTACATCTTCATGTGAGATTAACGAGGCACTCACTAAAGAACCTGAAGGTACGTGTGCTTTCTCTGGCGTTAGATATATTATTATTATATTAAAATGTTTCTATGATGTAAGACGTGAGGCGTGACCTTAGCTAATTACTTTGAACAAGAATATATGAGCTTTTCAAAAAGACTCTAAGCAATTAAATCGATATAAGCGATAACTTAAGAAAAAAAGCTCTTCAATACATTAAAATAAAATAAATCAGCTTCACGCTGTATCCCGCACACAGCAGGATAGGCAGAAGGAACATAGTGCTAACACACTCCGTTCCCCAATTTCCGCCGAATTATGGAGGCATTGCGTGTTGAGTGTTGGAACTGAACGCCGCGGTTTGCCTAAACACCAGATCGAAGAAATGAAAATATAAAATATTTCATTTTCTCGAGAGGGAATTGAACCCAGAACCCACATCCTTGTGCCCTTGCCACAACGGCCTCAGAAAAAAAACACGATTTGTATAATTTTCATACTACGCTCGACGTCTTGTACTTTTAATATCTATACTTACCTTAATAGTGCTATTATCGATGATCACTCACATGTGACTTTAATAACCTAATTATTACTGTTTTTCATTATAAACGATATTATTTTTAATGGTGATACAAATAAAAAAAAATTTTGAAACATAGTGACGGGTCACTATTATTTTTTACTTTGTAATAATGTCAACTTACTTTGTTTTTATATTTTCGTCAATGCCGTAAATAATTAATTTCCATTTTTTTTTCTATTTTGGTAACGACAATCTGGTTGTGTTTTTGCACGAAAAATATATCGATTATAAAAATATTTTTTAATAGTATGTTTTAGTTGTTAATAATTTTAACAAGCTAATTGTAATATGTAGCATATGTGAACTTGCAACGACCTTCGAGTCTAGTCTAGACTCTAGACAACGGATATTATTATGATTACGTTATTAATATAATAATATATTATTAATTTGGTAAACAATCTTCTTCCACGCTAACCATTGCTTATGTTACAGTTCGAATTAATATATTTTTATTATAATTATTATTCGTATTATACTTACCCATAATATTGAAATGTAAAACAATAATTAAATAGCATCGATGAAATTTAATGAGTTCCTCTACTCAACACACAATGCCTCCAGAAATCGGCGGAAAGTGTAGAGCGGAGTATCTTAACACTCTCTTCTTACCCTGCTACATGTGGAATAAAGTGTGAAGCTGAAAAAAAACTAAATTTTAAAACTTAAAGCTTTTGTCGTCGCTTATACAAAGAAGGCATGCATGCATATGTTAAGATCATGAACGTGACGGAATTGTTTATTTTCTTATAGCATTATAAAAATGGGTTGCCCATTTGCGTACCAACGAAACTAAGTCGAAATAGAAATAATATTTATTGCAACCAATTTTATAGTTTTTAGGTAGGCGCCTCTTTTACGATACCATGGTATTTGGTGCTATGAAAACACCATTTGTGAATCGCCTATTCTATACTGATTTATTATGAGATGGTATTTAAGGTGATTTGTCATATAAAAATTTCGTAATGTTATATTTGAGGCAGATTATAGTTTTTCGAAATCTATTTTATAGCTTAGTTCGGAAATTTCGTCACTTATAGGTTATAAATCTTTACGCCAATATAATGTAGAGTATTAAAATGTCACGCATATTTTTATTGGCATATTGCTTTAATTTCTATATTTAAATTACCTTTACCCATTCAAGTTTTTAAGTATTTATAATTTTATAAATTTGATAGTATCTGCTAATGTTTTCAGGTTTCCTCTGCCTACCCTCCTAGACGCGGGTTACAGCGTGAAGTTTTTTTAATAACTCTCTAAAAATACTTGTATTTAATATCCCTCTTACCTGTCACCTTAAAAACTCTATTGAGATTTTCACAACCAATAATTTTTTTTTTTGTCTTGAAATAGAAGTAATAGAGTCCTAAGAAAAAGTCGTTACTTTAAAATGATAAGCAACGAAAATAACATGGCGTGATCTAGATTAATTAGGTCTCTTCCTCAAGCTCTACGGGAGTCATGTGCATGTTGAAGTAATAACATTTATTACTAATTATGAATACAGCATTACGACCGGAAGTCAATTATTAAATGCATTATTTAACATGTGCTTAGCAAATTTATAAGTTATTTATTTGGTTGTTATAAGTTATTTATAGGCATGCTCATATATTAGAGGAATACGTCATTTTATAATAATTTAATAATACCTATTATTGAGGCCAGCCGTGGCGCAGTGGTACAAGGGTGTGACTGTAACGCGACGGTTTTGGCTTCGATCCCCACTCGAGGAAGGGAAATATTTATTTACGTTTATATTTTTATTTTTTCGCGCTGGTGCTGAGGCAAAGCGCGGTGTCGAGATCCGGCATTCAACCCGCAATGCCTCTACAATTCGACAGAAAGTGGGAACGGAGTGTCTTATCACTACGTTTCCTCTGCCCTGCTGTGTGAGTAATATAGCGTGAAGCTGATTATTATATAAACTCTTCATACTACAAAATTGAATCAATAAAAAAAACAAAATAAAAACAAACAATAAAATTTATCAGAACCCAATCCGCACGATCGCGATCGATATCTATAAATGAAGCGAATAAACGTCAAAGAAACCGCACTCGAGGCGATCACTGGCGCGCGTTACGAAACACCCCAAAGGTTCCCGCTACCAAAAAATATTTTTTATTTTTTTATTTTTTTGCTGTCTCTCCTATCTTAATGATCTGTGACACCACGTCCCGACTGACGCCTCGTTTGATGTACTTTTAAATGTACCGCCATTGCATAGAACCATAACTGTCGATATAATATCATAATATTTAATATACATTGGTTCTTCATAAAGAACTAATGGCGTGCTATCTCTTTATGGGTAATCCATGGAAATTGAACTTTGTAAGTTATCCATTACAACTGCAGCTCTCACGGTATAGACTATATATAGAGGAATACTAGTGTTATAGAAGTAGGAAATAAATTATCAATAGCAATAGTTATTAATTGAAATCATCTGGAAGTTAATGTATATGTGATATTAATTATGGGAATGCTGGGAGCAATGTTCGAGCATTACTCTTTGAAAGCCATGGCTAAGTCTTGGTTGCATCAATCATAAGTTTTCTATAATAGAGACCTCGATAATGTGATGTTTACCGTTTTATAATGTCTTAATTTTCTATTGATGGAATTCAATGTCTTTATATATAGTTAAGTTATTATTAAATTGCATTTTTTTAGCTTCTCTGTATTCTGCACATAGCAGGGTAAGCAGAGGGAACCTTCCCAAGTATTACCCGGTAACCCGAACCGATAAAAATATCTATGATAGATATTATTATTAGAAAAAGTAGTAACAAATAATTATATGTTCAAGCGGGCGAAGCCGCGAGTTGGTCGCTAATCTACTATAAATTAAGGTGTAAGTTTTTTATGCAATATGTATATAGGGACGTTTTTATATTTGTGAAATATTAAAATCCCATTTAGGCATTCTACGAAACAATTTTATGTAATTTGCGTATGTATTTTTTATTATAGATTAAAAATTCTAATTTCCATTTCTGTTGCATGTATCCATAATAATTGTACGTTTTATTTAATCAAATTTATCTCAATCCTAAGTAAAAATGACTGGCACCTTAATAACTATTTGCTAGATTATCTTAACTGAAAGCGTCAATTAAATATATTTTTACTAAAATTAATTATAACTTTACATTCGAAGAATTTCACATCTGATAAAAAGGAATAACACATTTGAAGGCCTCAATTCATCAAAGGGCTTAAAATATTTAACCTGTTTTAATGATTGTGTTGATAGCTACTTCTATACAATTAAAATTATATTATATGAGCAGTAGGCGTCTCTTACAATAAAACACTTGTGAAAGTTATATAAGATCGTAAATTAAGGTTCTAAGTAATGTATAATAAAGTATTATCAAAGTTTAGGCGCTAAAACCTTAACCTACACGTCGTAATAAATTTTATGAGAGAAATCATAATGGCTCTCCAAGGCCTAGGCCGTAAAGCTGATTGGGTCGGCCCTAAACGCCTTTGTAAGCCTCCATGTTCCTCCAACTTCAAGTTATAGGCAGACTTGCTTTAATTGGCTCTCGTTTTATATCTTTTTTAGTATAAAATTACTTTTAAAGTGGAACGATTACTTATTAATGGTATATACGGATGGCGAATTTATAAAATTATATATTATCAATTATTATTTTATATTATCAGTGTTATTAAGTATGATGTTAAGAATTTAATATATTTTTAAACACCATTTTATATTTTTTCGACGCCGTCGTAACGCAGAAGCCCAAGGGTGTGATTATAAACGTGGCAGGTTTTGGGTTCTATCCTCACTCGGAGAAATTAATGATTATTTATTAATATTTTCATTTCTTCGCTCTGGTACCAAGGCAGATACCCGTCGTTGAGTTTCGCCATTCCAAACGCAATAACTTCAAATTATGGCGGGTAGGTAATGGGGAACTTAAGTGTCTAAATGGGAACAGAGTGTTTCGTTACTAGACGAGAGTCTAGTAGTAGCTAAAGTAGTAGTAATAGTTAAAAACAATAACTATACCTATATTGAAAACTAAAGTCTCAACCAATTCAATAAAAGAGTTATTTATAACAATTTTGTCTAACAACATTCATAAGAATGGTATAACTTTTTTTTTCAGCTTTAACCTGTATCCCGCGTATAGCAAGACAGAGGGAACCTATTGTTAAGACACTCCGTGCCCTACTTTCCGCCGAATATTTGAGGCATTGCGTGTGGAGTGGCGGAACTGAACGCCGCCATTTTTCAAACATTATTGTTACATACTTATCTTCCATGTACAGACACGGATCCGTTACTATTTTATTATAAGTATATATATACATATATATGTAGGCTTGAATAAGGAATTTGACCGTATATTTTATTATTTATACAAAGATTTGTGGTTTAAAAGTTATATTAGAAATGAAACAGCATTATATTTTTATCGACATAGGCTCGTTAATATACCAACTGTGTGTTTCGATGTGTAATGGACTATAATCGTTACTCACAGCATTATCGATAAAAATAGAAATGGAATTATTGCGCAACACTACGAGTATAACATATTATACGTGATGGGGTCAAACTTGCTGCACTTTTGAAGTTACTATTATTTCGACATGTGCTTTTTTGAAACGTACATGCATTTGGATTAATAGATGTTCTATTTAACGTAAGTACGTATTCAAATTATGAGAGAACTAAATATTTCAAGAGGCCATTCGTGGCACAGTGGCACAAGCATGTGGACTGTAAACACTATAAGTTGTGGGTTCGATTCCCATTCGGGGGAATGAAATATTTAATGTTTTCATTACTTCGCTCTGGCAACGAGGTAAAGCGCTGCGTTGAGTTCCATCGCTCAACACGCAATACCTCCTGAGTTCGGCGGATAATGGAGATCGGAAGTGTCTTAAAGGTAACAGAGTGTCTTAACTCTATACTTCTAGGTTTTATCTGCCTACCCTGCTTTGTGCAATGGGAAGCAGCATGAAGATAAAATTAAAAAAAAAATAAGTGTCCAAATCTTATTCTACCTAATAAGAGTTAAGAGTAAGGGTAACCAGCACAGTCTAAAGTCTTAAAGAGACCACGTAACGGCAATAAAGTGAGTTATTTATTCATTCTGTGAACAAAAGACTACGAGTACACATTCGCTTTGAAAACACACAAAACTGAATGAAATTTCCAAAGCTTTTCTCCAATATAAACAAACATATCTGTTTTACGTAAACGCGCATAGCTCGTATGTAGGTCGTAAGGGTGGTTCTGTTTTACTTCATGCTTGTAATGTTGAAATACTAACTGAATAATTTGAATATTACTTCAATATTATTTATAAACCCTATAATAATTATGCACTGAATATATAATTTGAATTATATATTTTACGCACTGAATGAATGAGTTACTTCTGCCATAAATTGCCTAACTCTGCCATAAATACATTTCTTTTATTATAAGAAACACAGTCAAACTCAAACCTACAATTTTCTAATAATAACAAAACTATGAATAAGCTTTAAGCTTTTTAAAGAAAGCACTCTTGTTTTTTATAGTTCACTATTTGCAGTGTTTAAAGCACCCGCCCACTGTCCAATAAATCTTTTCCACTTAAGAGCTGCTTACACAGACTAGGTTTGCAAGAAATAGATAATTGGATCGGAAGTCGTTCTTTTTACGTTTGTTTTTTTTCTTGTTAACCGTGTTTTGGAGCATAAGTAATATATGTGACAGATAATATAGATCAATTATTTTATTTTATAAATGGCTATTTTATCTGTATTTATATATAATTGTTTTTAGTGTGAATTTTAAAAGTATTATAATTTTTATTTTATGACATTATAATTTTAATAAATGCTAAAATATAAATGTACTATTTTTTTAAATAAAATACAATTAATTGAACTTCACAGAAATAATTTATAATTTATTTTTGTTTGGTTTTTATTGTGTAAAAAATATTTTAAAAGGCAGCATAAAAAAAACAAAATTCTATATGACGCTGTCTATTTATTTATAAAGAAAAAAATGATAGACAATACCGAAAGTGACGTATGACGTAATCACTTTTACCCAAGATACTAGGAACACATAAGCTCTGAGGTGGTTCTAAGAACACGGCCCGCCAGCTTAGAAGGACGCATAGGAATCTTCATTTTCCAGTAGACTATAGAGCATTTGTTTAATTATAAAATATCTTTATTTTTAAAGGTTAATTACGCTACACATTGAGATACAATATGTTAATAAGTTTCTTATAAAAAACAAGCCATTAATCAAAGTTAACGAGTTGGGACAGGTCGCAACGTGTTAGAACGGGATACTTAGAGGAGGATAGCAGTACATTCCTCCGGGACTCGTCCGAAAGCATTCCAACGAAAGGGAAACTTTTAACCCTCTTATTAAAAACCTGTGAATAGTATTAATTATAATAAGATTTTTCGGTCGTGATATATTGATATCTAAAGTGGGTTTACAGGTGAGACAAGTTTTGTGTTGTTGCTTTTTTTTTGTTTATTTTAATCTCACTCTCTAACAAAAGTTATTCAGATAAAAGCTTCGATAACTGGTTTTTCTTTTTATATAAAACATACGTTTGTTGTAATAATACCTTAATACTTAGCTTCTGCTTTATGCGTCAGTAGATTTTTTATAAATAATAGTTATATAAAATAATTAAATAGTAGTTGAGGTCAATAGTAGAGCACGTGTGACTATTAACGCGACAGGTTGTGGGTTCGATTCCCATAGGAGGAAATTAAATATTAAAATATTTTCTTTTCTTCCCTTTGGTAACGAGGTGAAACGCGGCGTTGAGTATTGCCACCCAACA
This sequence comes from Heliconius cydno galanthus, assembly GCA_036379175.1. Lineage (NCBI taxonomy): Eukaryota > Metazoa > Arthropoda > Insecta > Lepidoptera > Nymphalidae > Heliconius > Heliconius cydno. Next base: position 219,924 of record JAKRZM010001306.1, on the reverse strand, counting down.
CACAATAGTGACTTAAAGGTGTGTCACTAGGTTCCCAGGTTCCCTCTGCCTATAGCGCGAAGCTAAAAAAATATTGTAGTACTTCCTCTGCAATTATTTGGTACGTTACTGCAGTTACGTCAATATTATGTCAAGTCATCAAGACAAACAGTTAAGTAAGCAGGTCGCTTTTGAGTTCATTTAAGGTAAAGCTTAGACTACACTACACTAAACGTAGTAGGTACATATTTTTTAATTTTCAGTTTCACGCTGTATCCCGCACCTAGCAGGATAGGCAAAGGGAACCTAGTGTTAAGACACTCCGTTCTCTACTTTCCGCTAAGTTTTCGAGGCATTGAGTATTGAGTGGTGGAACTCAACGCTAAGCTCTTTGCCTTGGTGCCATGTGCCCCTGCGCCACGATGGACTTAATTAAGTACCTGTTATATTTTTTATTTTAATAATTTCATTTTTGAATATATAATCAACGTTACATACATATACATATATTTAAGGTATCTGATATCCTAAAATATTAGAAGCCTTAATGTAAGACTTCTAATATTTTTTAGACATTTTGATTAATCTGAGCCAATTTGGTGCAGAAATTGTAATGATTAATGGTTATAAACCAATTTCGTACACAATTTCTAGAAGGTAGTAACGAAGAAAAAAATCTAATTTAAATTATCCAACGCCATGGAATATCAAAATACTTATATAAAAATATAGTGTATACTCACTCATTCGTCTACATACGGCCTAAAGCGGCGGCTTTATCAACAAATAATAACAGTGCGTGAAACTGTAAAGCACACAAAAGTAAAGCTCTACGGAAGTTAGAGAAAGAAGTGCTAATTTTGCATTTCATCGGCCATTTAGAAGGGCGCTATGGAATCCATGGTAGCATTTAATTTTATTACAGGAAGTATGTACCTACAGAACCCAGAAACTACAGTTAGTTTCTTAATTTAAAAATATTTCCCTTGTACTCTCGATTTATATATTTTTTAATTAAAATGTAATGTAGAAGAAATGAGTAGAGAACAAAGAACTATGCATTGTAAACGCGACAGCTTGTGGGTTCGAGACCCGTTTGAGGAAATTTGCTATTTAATGTTATCATTTTCCATTCAATGCCTCCAGAAATCGGCGGCAAATGGGGAACGAAAATTACTTAAAAGGGAACGGAGTGTCTAAACACAAGGAAAAACAGAATGAATGAATACAAAGACATCAACAACGCTAGCAACGAAAACAATTATTGACATTTATAAAAATCCAGTTTAATATTTATTTTATCAACAGTTTAAAATGTAAATTTACCACCTTGTTTAGATTCTTCACATTACCTAAAGGTCACTGCCATTAACATAATGTAACGCATACAATCATATATGTAAAATTTTATGTCAAACACGACATTTCAATCAGCATACAGAAGGCATATAAATAAAGTCATTGGTACTAATGTGCTTAGGATTGTCCCCATAATGGCGGTATTTCGCGGTCGGTTGGTCGTCCCCATTTCCAACAATGGTGGCCGATGAACCGTGTGCCCGATCTAGCTTTTGTCTAACATGAATCATACGTAACGAATAAGATGTCCAAGTTAGAAGATAACGGTGGATAAGGTTTGAGAATATGGCGAAGGAACAATCAATCTCTGTGTGTCGGTTTAATCTTTGATTAGATGGTTTATGAATGGTTCGTTCTTTAATGTCTTAATTGACTTGTACGGGTTTAATGTTAACGATGCCCAATTGTAATTTGGAAATGATGTATTTATAAAAAAAAAAATACAGTCGAATTGATAACCTCCTTTTCTTACAGAAGTCGGTTAAAAATATATGATGGATGAAAAGATCGTTTTTTTAGCTTCACGCTCTATCCCGCACACAACAGGGAATCTAGTGTTGAGACACTCCATGACCCATTTTTCATCATATTCTGGGGGCATTTTATTTTGAGTAGCGGAACTAAACGCCGCGCTTTGCCTCGACACCAGGGTGAAGAAAATAAAAACATTAAATATTTGATTCCTTGAGTAGGAATCGAACCCACAACCTGCCGCGTTTACAATCAATCACACGCTTGTGCCCCTGCGCCACTACTGGCTTTTTTCAAAGACTTCTTACTTATAAATAAAAATAATAAACAACCTATAAAAGTCTAACTTGAAGGTTTACATTTACATAGGCCTTCACGCACACACGCACAAAAGAAGGCACACGCACTCATCCAACCTGGAACCCTACGCACCCTTCAAAGACAGCTTTTATAGTATAAGCTCCCTCGACGCACGCCCTTTTTTATCAACTTTTGTCCTAAAATGGAAAACAACTACCAGGCACCCAGAACTTGCGAACAGTAAACGGGCGCTACCCTTAGATGGTCAAGATGCGCAGGCCCGGAGTCTTAACCACCGCAAGTTGAGTGACATATCTAACTCGCTCTAACGCCTGTTTAGCGACATCGCGCCGTCTCGCTCCCGCCAGCTTAGATCCAACGGGGTTGATGTCACATGTGTGTGCGTGTGTGCGTGTAGATTAGGGGACGTTCTACCCCTAGGATGCGCTGTGACGTCACGCGTGTGTGGCGTCCCACACGAAGGCATACGTGGTATTACTTCTATTGCGTTATGCTGTCCTGGTTCACGAGTATGTGTAGAGATTAGAATTTGCTAAGCAAACGCTACTTTTTTCTAACACTCCCCCATATGAGGCTAACGTAGGTTTCTAATATTTGTTTGTTTCGCAATAATTCTAAATATCCATATATGGAATGTTTAGGTGCGAGCGAGACAACAATACTGGATACTCGTCGTCTCTCTCACGCATGCTCCACTCCAGGGACGAGAACACACAAGTGGAATGTTACGTCCCTAATCGGAAATTATACTATGAGTTTTGATAGTAAATGAAATTACCATAAAATTGGTTCCCAAATTTCTCTATGTAAACATTAGTTTTACTTATTTAATTATTTTTAAGTTATTCTAATGTTTTGAGGGTTTTAGAGGCAACATTTGTTTGTGTAAATAAATTGATAATAATAAAGTCAACTGATAAATATTATTGTGTAAATTAGTATTGTAAAATTTTATCATTATTAAATTTCTACTGCAAAGCGACATTGTCGCAATTTTTTAAGGGTACGGGGCCCATCCCCACTGGGAGACATAACCTTGCTCTCTTAAGATTAAACACGGCGTTAAGTACCTACTACTATTAAGTATAATATAGAGTGTCTCGACACTAGTGTTTCTAGGTGTTTCTAAGAGGACCTATGTCTGAAACGTTTAAGAAGGTTCTATTACGCTTGTCATTAAAACAATCCGACTGATAGATCGCGAAAATAAAAAGTCATTCCTAATGGCTATAATAAAATATTTGGACGTTTTTATGAAGTCCATCTTGTTATTGTTTAAATATGACTTCATAAATAACATGTCTTTATACAAAAAAAAAGTAGCTAATAACATTTTTGCATAGTTTTTTAAACAATATCAATTTTGCCGGTTTTACGGGATGCTTTCATAGTGTTTAGACACTACGTTCCCCATTTTACCCCGAATGGGAATCGAATGCGCAACCTGTCACGCTAGTGTCCTGCGCCACGACCAGCCTCTTTATCTCCTATGTAAAAATAATTCCATAGAACTCAAAGAGTTGGTCCAACAGCAAACGTTTTCCATAAACACATGATTTTATAGCTCATCAAACAACTTTTTCAGTATAAAAACCTATTTAAATAATGTTTTAATTAAGTTTATGATATTTAAGTTAGATTACAAACACAAAATAGAGTTTTTGTTTAATCATCAAACACTTTAATCTCATAGCATAATATTTTCGTCTTAATAACTTTAGTATATCATATTTTTTCCAGTTAAACAGTGAGGAACAAAAGGAACCTAAAATTAGGACCAGTTCCAGGATTAAATGTAAATCATATATAAATCCCGGGCGTCCTGTGTGGCCCTCGGTCGGTAGGCGGGGAATTTTTATTACGCTATTATGTTGTTCACGACAGTATAATATATAAAATTCGGAATCTAGAAGCCTGCGGCATTAGGGATTTCAAAATTATGTTGTTGTCTAAAAAATAATTTACAAAATAGTGTTATTTTTTCATTATTATGTTGTTTTTGCATGTAGTACAAAATAAACATTTTTTTTTTCACAAACTACTTAAGTTATTTTTATCGCATATTATAAAATCTTATGATTTTTTTATAACTTATTGATTTATCGTTTTTGAGGTCACTGACACACAGAAATGCGGTGGTTTTAGGTTCGATTTTTACTCGAGAGAATTAATTTTTTTCGTTAATAAATCCTGGTAACGAGACAAAACGGAGCGTTGAATTCCGCCACTCAACACAAAATGTCCTTAAAATTAGAGAGAAAGTAGGGAAATACTTAACGGTAGGTAGGGGGAAGCCCCTTCCTGTCCTGCTATATATTGGATACAGCTTAAAAAATACCCTCAAAATCTTCCTCATAAATCTAATAACAATTTAAAACTAATAAAAAACTCAATAAACCTAATAAAATTAGAAAGAAAGCTCGACATATTTGTTGAATGGCCCAAAACCTTTCAAACCAAGTTTCTTTTTAATGACTAATCTGTCAAATCAAGTTAGTATTTTTTTAATTACTAACCCATTCAAACCAAGTTAGTATTTTTTAATAACATTTTTTTTAATATTTTTTATAATGCCGACCTTCTAAACCAAGTAAAAAAGTAATATAGAAAATTTTAGCATGCGCCAAAAAATGTACCAGAAAGACATAACACCAAAGGAGTAATCGAACAATGATGCACACGATATAGAGCGGACGACAGATAGCCCTTCCGCCGCCCACGGTGTCCGCAGAGTCAGGGTCTCACTTTACTATTACTTTTATCGAATGACACATATTATTTTATTATTTTAATTGTAAACGTATTCGCTATTTTATTGCGCAAAGTATATAATTTTTACCCTTTTATATATATCATACTAGCGGCCCCCCCGCGGCTTCGCCTGCGTGGACTACGTTATTATTAATTTCTGTCTCCATGAGTTCCTACGTCCTATAAGTGACGTCCATGCATAATTTGAGACTCCTAGCATTTGTAGTAACGAAGTTTCATACAAACTTTCAACCCCAAAAACAACCCTTTAGAAGTCTTACGCACCTACGTCCAATAAATAACTCCTATGCAAAATTTGAGATTCAAGATTATTTGATATAATTTAATATTTTCGTTGTCTCTCTCTGGTAATGAGGCGTGTACTAGGTGGAGCATGTCTTTGAGTTCCGCCACACGGAGATTTCGTTGGAAAGTGGGGAACGGAGTATCTTAACACTAACTTCGTAGGAAGTTCATTTTAATTAATATTCAATTCGCTATGTAGAATACCAAAATTTGATTGATTACCTTTATTTTTTAACCGACTTCTGTAAGAAAAGGAGGTTGTCAATTCGACTGTGTTTTTTTTATCCAATAAATAAAAAAAAAGATTACGTTCTATCATAGATGGTATAGACCACCAAATCATTTTATCAAAAAGCAAAAAAAGTTAAACCTCAACAGATGTCATTCTATCCCGGAGCTATTAAAAAATATTTGAACTCTTCCGATGTAGAAGGGCTTCCAAGAGGAAGTGCTCTACCACGACGTTTTTATACGTCAACTATAATATGTCATGCTTATAAACTTGACTCTATTTTTTAAGCTTCTTAGGATGTTTTTTTTTTTCAAATATGAGATTTATTTGCACAATAGGGGTAAACAAAGTGTGTCTGTAACGTGGAAGGTTGTGAGTTGGATATCCACTCATTAATTCTATACCCACTTATTAATATTTTATTTTTTTCGCTCTGGAACCAAGGCAAAAGACCAGCGTTAAGTTCCACAACATGTAATACCTCGAAAAATTCGACGGAAATTGGGGAACAGGGTGTGAAAACACTAGGTTCCCTCTGCCGGATTTAAACTTTATTTGCTGCTCACACATTACGTTAAAAAACCCAACATTTACCTGTTTTCACATTGAAATTTTTTACAATGAAATGTAAGTTCTTAAGTTTCAACAATCAATCACGTCAAGATACCTTCTTCTTAAACACTTCAAAAGATCTCAACGTGAAACACCGACCGCCAGTAAATATTAGTTAACAAGTAATACACACCGCGACTAATTGCTTTGCGCTGTTTTAGGTCAATCACCGAATAATTGCCAAAATAGACGAGACTTGGTTACAATTCCTTTGTCCTCAAAGAAGGAAAGCTTCACGCTGTATCCCGTATGTAAGAGAGGCTGGAGCGTAGTGTTAATCCACTCCGCTCTCCACTTTCCACGATTCTAGAAGCATTGCGTATAGAGTGGTGGAACTTAGCATCTCGTAAAAATGAAAATATTAAAATTTTCTCGAGTGGAAATCGAACCCACCACCTGTCGCGTTTACAGTTACACCTTTGTCTTCCTCCGCCACGACTGGCTAAATAAATTTAAATTAATTACGAATATTTCTTATTGCACAAATAACATTCTTATTATTATACGAGTATGTAAGAAACATACACTTAGTTAAGACTTGATGTTTTTAATTAATCAAATAAGCAATTATTTAGTCATCCAGAAGACTCCACTGACATGATCCACTAGCAATCATAACAACTGGAAGGTAGTGAATTGATATCCTCTCGGTTTTGCTGAAATTCGATATGTGAATGAAATTTAATACTTTCTAATTAACTATATGCCAAATTCATTATAATCTTAAGCATCACTGTAGTACATATATAGCAAAAGTTACCATTGAAAAATAAAGAATTGAAGCCAGTCGTGACGCAGTGGCACAAGTATGTGATTGTAAACGCGAGAGGTTATGGATTCGATTCCCACTCAAAGAGGTTTTAAATATTTCATATTTTCATTTCTTCGCTCTAGTGTCGAGGGGAAAAGCGCGGCGTTTAGCCCCGCCACTCATTACGCAATGCCTCTAGAATTTGGCTAAAAGGGAATCATGGAGTGTCTTGACACTAGGTTCCCTCTGCCCACCCTGCTACATACGACATACAGCGTCAATAAAACATAGAATTAAAATCTATCAAATTATACAACCGTCCCGTCACGTGCCAATCATAAAATGCAATAAATTGAATTATCAACAGGTGTAACAAAGCGCATGCGTGGGGGACACCCACCCATGCCAGCCTCCCGTGACCTTCCCAACTTCCCTCGACTTACCGCTATACAACCTCTAACGGGCGCGCTAATACATTCAAAAGGTGTCATCCAATATTGGCTGCAAGGTACAGGTAGAACAGGTAGAACGCATGCGCCAGGTGGAAAAGAACCTCCTAATAGATCCTGGTAGCCTAGTACTAGGCTGGCATCTTGCCACAGGTATGCTTCCCAATTACAGGTGAATAGGACTCTCACGTCGGCCTTAGTGACCCCAACCTTGACACGTTAGCAGGTAAACAGGATTCCAACCCCAATATTGTATTATGCTTACGACAAACTATTTTAAGTCTTATTATTAAAGAACTACAGTTCATTATTGAAATATTATGTATGACAAATATAATTTTTATGTAATAATATAAATTGGTGTATTAAATATGTCTAAGGACCAACTAAAAAAATTAGGGGACACTACTCGTAGCGCAGAGGTACGAAGCATGAGACTGTAAGTGCGACAGGTTCGAGTTCGATTCCAACTTGAGGAAATGAAATATTTAATGTTTTCATTTCCTTGAAAACCGAGGTGAAAACGCGGCGTTGAATCCCGCTACTCAACACGCAATGCCTTCACAATAAAGCGGAAAGTGGGGAACAGAAGTGTCTCAACGGAAACGAAATGTATTAACACTAGGTTCTCAGGTTCCCTCTGCCTATCCTGCTATGTGCGTGAAGCTAGAAAAAATGTAAAACTAATAAAACACATTTTCTCTGTTTGCTTAAGAAGAAAATTTTAAAAATGCGCAAATACATATCATTAATCATCTTTATCAGAGCCAGTGATTCGCTCCGGCTGACACATCTTAATTGCAGAATAAACCAACAGTAAAATGTGTATCGATATTAAATTGACAGCGAATATCGATTTTTCACGTTGATAATATTTAAATTTATATTGTTATTTAAATATATTACAATTTATTATTATATTATACAAAAAATATTTATTTTCTATAACCAAATTCTTATTGGATTAATTAAGATATATTGCATTTTAGATTTGATCCGGAATTTATGTTAAATTAATTAATTTATACAATTTATAATTTTTTATTTATGTTTGTGTTGCTACAGTTGTGGGTTCGATCCCCACTCGAAGTCGGGGAATGAATTATTATTTATTAATATTTTCATTTCTCCGATCTGGCACCAATTGCTACGCCCACATACAATGCCGACAAACTTCGGCGCTAAAGTGGAGAACGGAGTGTCTCAACACTAATTTCTCTCTCCTTACCCTGCTATATGCAGGATAAAGCGTGAAGCTGATTTTATAATTAATTTATTATGCCTTGTTCCCACGAACATCTAGTTTCAACTGGATTGAAAAAGTCAACGAACTATTATTTTTCAAGTCATTAAATAATGTCATTAATTCTCAGTGCGATGTCCGAACTCCGAATCAGTCAACTGTAACCGTGCGGCGCTAATTGATTACGGAGATTAACTCCGTCTAGACCCGTGGCCTATCTAGACCGCTTCAATTAGACTATTAGGTTTTTTTTTATAGCAATACATTATATATTTGTGACAATTGTTTTGAATTAATCTATTGTTTTGTATTCTTTTTATAAGCAATGATAAGTAAGACTATAATTTTAATTTATTTCTGTATAAAAATATATTTTTAAATCTTTTTTTATTAAAAGATGTAGTCGAAAAACAATTCAATTTCTTTAGAGTTTTGAATTATAAATATTTATAAAATTTTAATCATTTTCTATATTTTATCATACGCGTGCGGCTGTAAACGTGACAGGTTGTGGGTTCGATTCCCACTCGAGGAAATGAAACATTTAATATTATCATGTCTTCGCTCTGGTGCCTTGGCCTCCAGAATTAAACGGATAGGGAGCAAAGGGTCTAACACTAACTACTAAAAAAATGTATAATCCATTATGTTCTTTGATCAAGAATTTCATTTATCTAAGAGAATAGCGGCAGATGCATAATTTCCGTTCGATATCAGTTACTGACATAAATAGCATAAACTTTATACGGGCTGGCAAAATGGAGATAGGGTGTAAAACTTAAGCATTATTTAAGCTTTATTATATGTAAAGAACCCTAATATTAAAAATATCACTTGTAGTACAAATAAACATAGTGGTTAGTTGGTGTGGTTTGACTAATAGCGACGTTGGGTTCGAATCCAGCACATAAAATATATACAAACGTAGAAATGTATCACTAATTTATTCTTATTCTTAATTCTTAAGACAAAAAATAAATAAAAACATTCTAATCTCTCATTTCAGTAGCGGCAATTAACATAAAATATTAAATATATTTTTTTACATGTAAAGCCATTGTCTTATAGAATTAGTATAAAATTAAAACAAAGCCAGCAATCAGCGGGTGAACAATACTTCTAAATTAATAAGTTATTACAAGTTAGTCAAGTCGTGCTACTTTTGTATATGATTATAAAAACGTTTTAAAACAAAAATAAATAAATCAGCTTCACGCTGTATCCCGCACACAGCAGGGTAAGCAGAGGGAACCTACTGTTAAGACACTCCGTTCCCCACTTTCCGCCGGATTCTAGAGGCATTGTCTGTTAAGTGGCAGAACTAAACGCCGATTAAAAACTAAAATAAATAAAAACGTTTTAGTTCCATTATTTCTTTAGTTTACCCGCATTATCTAAAGCATATTTAAAGTTACTGGTACAACCAGTAGCTTCACACTATCTCAGCCATATTTGGTGTCTAGACGTGGTTAGGGCATTAGCGTTGTCTATGGATTTCCATTCCAGGAAATAAAATCTGGTAACAAGAGAAAGCGCGGCGTTAAGTTCCAACACTCAACACGCAATGCCTCCAGAGTTCTAAGGTAACTGGGATTTCGGCGGTTAATGGAAATGGAATGTCCTAACACTAGGTTCCTTGATTCCCTCTGCCTACCCTATTATCTGCAGGGTACAGCGTAAAGTGAAAAAATTAAGCAAACTTATTTCTCATGGAGACCGAGGTCTTACAAATGCTAAATGTTTAAACAAGACTAATATATGTCTCACCCAAATAGCTAAAACGGTTTGAGTCATAGAGATGCTAAATTTTATAGGCCTAACTAATCTAGAAATTGTCTAATTGGTTCAGCTGGACGATTTAGGACATATCCTTTTATTACAACTTAGAGTAGGTGATGATGTGTTTTAATTTTAAGTTTTGCTCCTTAATTCAATCAAATGTTAAATAATTTTTATATATATTCATATCTTTAAGTGCTAATCGAACCCATAGCCAATGCCCCTATAAAATCATATTTTACATATAATTAATACTTTTAATAAAGAAGCTTCCGCCATTTAAATATTTTGTGATAACAACCCTCACATCATCATCACAGCATGTCCACAGTTCGACGCTCCCGACTTACGCGGCGTACGTCAAACGTCAGCAGCCAAAGTTTATTATCGTCGGCCGGATAAACGGACATACAAACACGCGGGCAACTTTATTGTTGCTAAAAGTGTTTATGCGAGTAAAGATCCCGCGAAGTGATCGCGGCGGGTCGCTTTGAAAGGTTTCCGCGAACTTTTAAAAAAATAGTTTACGTTATAGTAATATAAACTTGTTAATAAATCAGAACATGTGTTAGTTAATTGTCTTATGTCTTTTTTTGTTCTCGCTGTATCTCGTAAATGGTGAGTAGGCAAAGAAATCCTAGGTCCTTAGTGTTAAGACACTCCGGTCCCATTAAGACACTACCGTTCCTCACTTTTCGCCGAATTCTGGACGCATTGCGTGTTGAGTGGTGGAATTCAACGCCACAAAATTTTGCATACCTAATTTGGTTTATTTTACGAAATAGGAGAAATCTGTGATGACTTCGGAATTCAGCTCGTTTTTCTATCTGCCAATTTAGAAGGTTTTCGTTCTCATTTTTAATCAGGAAAGATTTTTTTTCTCCACTCAACACTCAATGCCTTCAGAATTCAGCGGCAAGTGCACTTCCAAAGAATCTTAATGGGAACGGAGTGTCCTAACATCAGGTTCCCAGGTTCCCTCTGTCCACCTTGCTATGTGCGTCATATATCGTGAAGCTATAAAAGAATAGGTAACTCATAGAACGACTGTAAGCCATTAACCTCGGCAACAGCAGCAGTGGGCGAGTGCGTAGGAACGTTAAAAGTCTGGATACATCATTAATCTAAGCCTAAAAACATTCGCACTGTATGTTTGTCGGTGGATCGATATATATACGTAACCAGAACATTGTTTGTATAAAGATATATATATATATCTAGCTGTAAAAATACACGCGAGTGAATCATTCTCAAGTATTTCTTCTTATATATACTAAAAGCTTTATTCGAAGACTGCTAAAGATATATAATTTTTTTTGATATGAAAATATTAATACCTATTTTTAAAAAAATGCATAACGCCAGTCGTGGCGCATAGGCTCTAGGTGTGACTGTAAAATTGGTTGTTAGTTCGATCCCCACTCGCGGAAATGAAATATTTATTTAAATTTATATTCTCATCATTTCTTCGCTCTGGTATCACTCAAAACGCAATGCCTCCAGAATTCGGCGGAAAGTGGGGAACGGAGTGTCTTAACACTAGGTTCCTTCTACCTGATCTGCTGTATGCGGGATACAGCGTGAAGCGGATTTTTAAAAATGCATAAAATTCAACGTAATGGGATTTGAACCCGCACCTCCTGAAAATTGTTCAAATTTTCCCATTAATCTACAACCCTGAAATTAGTATGGAACGCTCGGTGGGCGAGACTAACTACATTTTGACTGGTTTTTACTATACTATATCCTTTAACACCGAACTCCAAGAGAGTGTTAATTCTATTACCCAATTCGTCTCCAAGGTGTCTTGTTAATATTGCATGTAATAATAATAATTAGAATTTATTAATATATTTTTAAATATTACAAGTATATTTAAAAATATATTAATAAATTCTAACATATTTCTGGAAGAGAAGACGACCCTCAATTGAGGTGCCATTAAAAATCTTCCGCAATCCTAACGACGTGTCCAGCGCGAAGATTAATGAACTATAATTCTCTAATTGAAGCTGAACAGATTGACATAACTGTAATATTAGATTAATTATACTTATATATATCTTTAATTTGAAATATGTGTTTGTATATAAAAAAAGTAAAGCGTCACGCTTGTATCCGAATGGCAAGCATGGCAGGGGGAACTTGGGAAGGTAGGGAGGATTAAGGCACAAAATGACGATCATTCACGTAATTCTAGATGCATTTTATTTTGAGCGGCAAAATTCAATATCACGTTTTTAAGCAGAATGAGGAAACGAAATTAGTTAAATATAAAATCTTTCTCTCGTTTGGGAATCGAACCCGTAAGCAGAAGTTTACAGTCAGCTGCGTATGGAACTTAGCCATTACAGCCTCTCAGAGCTTTTTTTTCTTCAGTTAATATCCATACAAATCTGCCGAAATACACAGAAAAAGATCTATGCTCTCAAACAAAATATGAACAGAAAAATTTGATATAAATTAAATTATTTTTATATTTATAATGATGAGTTTGAACTGTAGACAACAAAACTTGGCACAGTGATGTCATTCCAGTGTCAATGTGCGCTAATCGCTTAAGAATCCTAAATTGGATGGCATGCCATTCTGTCACCAACTAATTTAGACAGCCTAATGTGGCGCCTTGTAGAGAAAGAAATATTTAATTTATATTTTTGAAGGTAGCGGGACTTGAACACGCCAACAAAAATACTTTCCAGTTTTCTAAAAAAGTTTTTTATCTTTTGAGTGCTGAAGGTGATAAAACTCAAAGCCACTCATTGTTTAATAAAACAGGAAAATGAAAAAAAAATTCATTCAATAAAATAATCATAATCATCATCATCATTCATCATAATCATTCTGCTTAGTGAAAATCGAACCCATATCCATTGTGCTTAAGTCCAGACGCTGTCTCCTTGTGCTTCCAAGTCTTCTTTAAATTATAGTACAATGGGCTACCTTAGTCATATATTTATTTTTGATTATGATCATGTGGTTGCTTTGGTTAACATAAACTGCTAAACCCGTGTGAAATAAAAATCGGGGACGTTTCCCATTATTATTCTTGTTCCTCCATCATTGCCATATTTCACAAAGCTATAAAAAAGCTTAGCTATAAAAAAATATATTAATTTCGCAATGTAATCGTTTTTGCTGTTTATGTATCTGTAATAAGTTTTTTTTCTTTTTAACTAATATCGGAATAAATATAAAGTTTCTTCTTAGAACTTGTGTATTTGTTGTGTAATTATTATAACATAGAGAACGTTGTTTGAAAAATATTTTTCCTGTTTGCAATTCTTAAAGTAAATAGTATTTAATTATTGTTTCGCAAAGACCCACGCTGTAAAGTAAATATTTAGTAAACAAATTTCAATATTAATATGAACTAATACTAAAAATAATATGTGTTAATAGTTTTTATATGTGTAATGTGTATTTTTAGTGAGCACGCGTAGACGAAGCGGCGTCATATAGGAAACTGCGCGCGCGCATTGCATTGCTATTACTATTTAGCATAATAAGACATATTTTTATTATTTTTTTATATATATATATATATATACGAGGTGTGTTCAAAAAGTAAGGTGACTTTGTATTTTTAAGAAAAAATATTTATTTATTTATCAATATTTATGTTGTCCCCTTCAAAGTAATCCCCCTCAGATACAATACACTTATGCCAACGGTTTTTCCAATCGTCAAAGCACTTCTCATAAGCACTTTTCGGTATAGCCTTGAGCTCTTCCAGCGATGCAGTCTTTATCTCTTCANTATCAAACCTACACTTGTCAGTCCATAATTAGGTAAGATCACGAACTCCTCCTGCACCACTTGGTGCAAAATTATTGTAATTATCCGCTCGAAGGGCAGTTCTAAATTGCTGTTGTCTAAAAGCAATCTTTGTTGCCTTATTTCAATCTACTTTTGCTTTCTTTATGGACGCACACTTTATGTTATTAACGAGGTAATGATTTAAGGCTTTTAGTTCCATTTTAAAATCAATTATATCAGTACAAAGTATTTAGTTCGCCAAAATTGTTACAATTTTTTTATTGAATTGGCTAATATCAGATTAGTATATAATCATTTAGTAGTTCTAGCGGGCGAAGCCGCGAGCTGGTCTCTAGTATAATAATATTCTTATTAAATAAATAAATGTCTTGTCAAAAATATATGCAAATTTTAGGAAATACCAATAACTAAAGTTATGAATGCTAGATTATAGTTTTACCATTTTAATGCTCTGTTAGTATTCATCGAGCATGGCGTGGATCGTTCGATGAAATTTATGATATTCTATTATTACGCCCACCATAGGAGTGACATAATAACGATCTTTGTTTCAAAAGAGTGGCAACTTCTGTGTTTATATTAGTTTGTAATATCTACTATCTTTTTAACTTCTTTTAAAATTTTTGTCCTATTTGGAAACGGAATGTCTTAACACTAGGTTCCCTGGTACCCTCTGCCTACTCTGCTATGTATGGGGTAGATTTATTGCGTATAATTTTCTTCCTTTAATATTAACGTATAGTTAATTATTTTATAATACTTATAACTATAACATATTTTAAACATTTAAAACGTTTAATCCAAAAAAAATATTAAAATTAATCTATTACAAGCAGGTTCTGTCATGTTATTTTATTCATATAAGAACTCGTATGTTTGTTTTTATTTCTTTATTCATCCTATTTTTTCAATTGTGCTGTGCTACTCACCATCAAATGATTCTGCCTTAGACTAAGTCAGAAATGTTATATACTGAAATGGCAGAACTTAACGCCGAAATTTTGTCTTAACAGATAATCCAAATATTCTAAATAAAACATATTCACAAGTGAAAAATCGCACTTACAATATAGGCTTCATATAGGCTTCATAATGTAGAGAAGTGTCTCCTCTACATCATGAAGCCCTCATAATATACTAAAACTAATCATTAAAACACTTGCACATCATCATCATCATCATCTAAAAGAAATCTTAAAAAGGAAAAATATATATCTAAATCAGCCCTGGTACTAATTGACAGGCGTGTCGGATGTCGGTACCGTCACGTCGCGTGGCGGGCGGCGGCCGGTGTCGACCGTGTCGGGTTGCCATCCTGCGGAACTTCTATTTGTAATGTCAAGTTCATTAATATTACACATCATATTCATTTAATATCACTTCAACAATAATTATGCAAAATATATAAAAAAAACAACACTTATTCTTGAAGAATCCCTATATCCTTTTGCCACCTTGATTTACCTACTATACAAATTAGGCCAGTCGTGCAGGGGCATAGGTGTGTGACTGAGACCTTGTGAGTTCGATTCCTACTCGAGCAAATGAAATATTTAATATTTTCATCTTTTCGGTCTGGTGTACAGGCAAAGCGCGGTGTTTAGTTCCGTCACTCAACGATTCTCTTAACTCTAAGTTCCTTCTGTTTACACTGCTCTACATGCGTGAATATGACATTATAGTAATTATTTGACGTAGAACTTTTAATTAAAAAATATACTTTTAATCGTCCTATTTTTATTCGGCCATAACTTTAGTACTAGGCATTGGGTTCCGCTACCCATAATATTAATTATGGATTATTATAACAAAACGTTGAAATGGCAATGGGTTGGACACATTTGTCGAAGGACCGATGGCCGTTGGAGCAGAAGAGTCCTTGAGTGGAGATCGCGTATCGGCAAGCGTAGTGTAGGGCGCCCTGCCGCTCGATGGACCGACGACCTGAAGAAGGTTGCTGGCTTCGACTGGATGCGGAAGGCGGAGGATCGGTAGCTTTGGCGCACCCAGGAGCACCCAGGAGAGGCCTATGCCCAGCAGTGGACCCAAATAGGCTGATTTGATTTGATTGACTATAACACGCTTGTGCCTCTGCTTCACGACGGCCTTATGTTATTAACATTATAATTAGTAGGTGTTTTTGAGGACAGCTATTTGTTTTGGTGCTGGCGATTTGACTTGCATCTTTAATATGTATTTAATCACGTCATTGCAATACAAATCAATACAATGAGCTTAAATAAATTAAATACAGTAACATACATATATTACATTAGTCACTCTTGAATATAATAAAAAAAGAGAGTCTCTCTTTTTTATGACGTCAGCATCAAACACAACATCCTCAAAAATATTCGATCACAAACAATATTGGAGTTGAGCACACACTGTGGTTATTTGAAGAAACCTAATGACCGTTAAACCCACAGGTAGGATGGTGGTATTTTTAGCTATGTAAACATCTGTTAGCATTACTTCGTGTGTTTATTTGCAAAATCTACAGAACTATCTCGGGCTCCCTTTGAAAATTTATGTAGTCTTTGTTTCCACACCTAATGTTTATTCAGTTTTTGCATAAAATTTTAAACAGCTCTAAAGAATGTAGGTTATTTTCTATTTCTAAATGAATACACTTTACCTTCATTACTTCTAGTTTATGTGCAAAGAGAAAAATACCAGAGAGTTGGCTTCAAGAGGTATACATTTATAAACATTTTTAGCCTAGTATCTGTGTGTTGCAGAATTAATATTAGTCTTTGCAAATTTTTGAACTTCACTATGTATCCCGCTCATGGTAAAAAAGGTAGAAGGAACCTGGGAACTTATGCCTTGGAACTTATACTTGGGAACCTGGGAACTTATACCTTGCATGTTGAGTGGCTGAACTCAATTCCGTTTTTGCCTCGTTACCAGAGAAATAAATATTAAAATATTCTCCTGAATGGAATCGAACTCACAACCGCCACGTTTACAGTCATACGCCTGACCCCTGCTCCATGACGGTCTCACATTGTTAAAATTATAATTAGTAGATGTTTTTGAGGACAACTATTTGTTTTGGCGCTAGCGATTTGACCTGCATTTTTAATATGTATTTAATTACGTCACTGCAACAAGATTAACATATTAAATTCAATGTAGCAATCATATTGTAATAATAAAACTTAAGATTCCTCCTTCATATTTTACTTTAAACTTTTTTTAAACTACTTTATTTAATTTTCTATATATTGCAATAATAAATGTAAAGGCTATAATTCAATACGTAGTCTGTCTAATAAAGATGTAGAGGTACTTTTTCTATAATAAAATAAATTCAGAAATTAACTTATCATGGGCGATAATAAAGCTTTTCTTTCTTCTTATTAAATGAGGTCATCTAAAGTCTCGCAGGACGAATGGAATAATTGGGTTTAAGTAATAAACTGTTGACGATCTTTTATAATAATTTAAAACAATTTTGGTGTCACTATAGTGTTTTTTTTAATATTAATCTATTCATTTCAAAACCACAAGATGAATATAGAAAAAAAATAATATAAATAGAAAATAAACTTTCTAATAATCCTTCAATTTACTAAATAGTTCCTCTATATCAAATAAGAACAAAAAATATAATAAAAGAAGTAATTATCTACATAAAATGTGGGCATTAAACAAAATTCCCTTAATAAAAAAATAACTTTAGTTTAGTACATTTAAATAAACTGAGCGGCCGTCACTTAACCCGCAGCCCCATAAAGATATTATCACAGCGTATATTACAGTTAGTATTTTGAATCCTTTATTACCAGATTTATCTCTGAAATAAGGCTTAACGAAGACGGTAAGTTATGATGAAGATGATAAGAATAAAAAAATTGTACAGTTATTATTTGTTTTGGATAATAAAAGTATTGTTTTTGTTAGCATATTCGTGTAAAAGTGGGTAGATTTAGGTGAAAAAGCTGCGCTCCGCTTTAGCTCATAACTCCAAGTGGAAATTAAAGCCAGCCCGGAAGACTGAACCGGTTAAGTGCGAGTCGGATTCGCCTACCGAGGGTTCCGCAACAATTTGTACTATAACGAAAAGTACATGTTTTAAAAATTGACAAACTTAGTTTACGGGCATATGCACTCATTTTGTACAAAATGAACTACAAATATAAACTAGTAATATTTTTTTTCTATGAAATACCTATTTTTTTTTTACTTTTCGCAATATTTCCTTTATCTGTGTATAAGACTTCACTTCGTATCAAATTTCAAGATTCTGAGTTTACAGGAAGTATACTGTAGATTTTGATTCCCTTGCTAGTTTCGTAAATTTGCGGCATAAGCGGCTGTATCTTTTGATTGCGTTGGTTTAGAATATTGATTTTTTTGCTCAATTTAAAGGAACAGTTATATATATAATAATTATATACAACTACGAGATCATTTCAAGTTAATATAATATTAACATTTAACACAGCGAAATGTTCGTATGCGCTCAACCTTATTTGATAAGGACCGCCGAGATGTGTCGATTTAAAATGATATCCATTATTACAACGTGTAATTGGATTTCTATAGTGTTGTTAGATGGCGTGCGAGTGGCGAGTGATAACATCTACATTTATCTAAGTTAACTTATCTCGAGTTCTCGTTTCACTTGAAATTTTGTATATTTGTATGTTTTTGTATTTTATAAAATATTTTTTTAATATGGGATGTTAAATAATCGAAATAAAGGGTTTATTATTTTAATTAATTTAACTTTTAAATATTAATAAATTATTAATCACTATTCTTCTCTAGATTCTCGTAGGAGGGATAATAATGATCTCCCTCCTACAAGTAGCAGGCATCTTAACTAGAATATATTTATTATAACTGAAACCCAAATTATAATTAGGAATTAATTGCCTAAGTCAGATTTGGATCTACAACCTTTATGTAGGTACTCTCGGGTACTTCAGTCAATATATATATATACAAGGAGAAAAGATAAGGAAATTAATAAGTATCTCATAAATTAGCAAATAATAATATATGAATAGTAAAATAACACTTATTGATTTAAATCTTCACGCTATACCCCGTACATTGCGGGGCCATTGACAGAGAGATGTTAGTGTTAAGACACTCCGTTCCCCATTACTTTGATTCAATGAAATTGTATTATGAAATTGTTGGTAAAATTATATTATCTTTTTCCAGATCGCTGCTCTTAGCAGCCATCTTTTTAAGTAACTATATAACATGGACCGCATCCAGGCACCACTACACTCATAATGTAAGTAAAATTATTGTTTTTAATACAAATCTATAAAAATATTATAATTAAAAATATTATTTTAGTATAATTTCGTACCTTACTTTAACAAATAGCTCATATCATAATAAATTTGAGAATTAGCTACACGAGGCTAGTGTTAATAGACCTGACTTTATATAACAGATCTAATCTAAATTTAGACAATAATTTAACTGCCATAGAAAGTACATTGAACTACGAGCTATTTTAGCCTTGACTATGGCAGAAATAATAAGAATAAATTATCTTCACACTGTATCCCGCATACAGCAGTTTAGGCAGAGAGAATATAGTGTTAAGGCACTCCGTTCCTCACTTTCCGCCTAATCTTTCGAGGCATTGCTTGTTGAGTGGCGAAACTCTACGTAGGGTTTGTGCCATGGTACCAGAGCGAAGAAATAAAAAATATGAAGAAATAATAAATTCATTACCTCGATTTCCATCGGGGATCGAACCCACAACCGTCACGTTACAGTCACACCCTCGTAACCCTGCGCCACGATAGCCTAGCAACAAAATTTAAATAGGCAATATATAAGACATTACTATTAGAACAATATATGGCGCCAATAAAATTCAGTTAGATCTCAGTAATTTTATTGATTTCAATTGCGTGTTTTGTCACTATTTAAATTGTTAATAATTATTGTACCTACGTTGTTTGAATATTTGTCCTATGATGATTCTTAAGAAACAATCACAGATTGGCAATGATTTAAATAATAAGAAAAGAAATAAATATCTATTGTATTTAAGTTCTGTACCGGTGGTGATATGAACGACGTGTTTATATGTAAATTAGATGTAGTTGTTCTAAGATTTATTTATTAAAATTGTGTAGAGGGATGAAAATGTAGTAAGTAATAAGAAATTATGGCTACATAAAAAAAATGCTTTATAAAAAATATATCTCCAAAGTTTTTTTGGTGTGACATCAAATTACAATTAAAGTTAAAGATAAGTACACGTTTGCAACCATTTTTAAGTTTTTTTTCCCGTACCTTTTAAGGAAAAAGGAGCCCTTATAAGATCACTTTATTGGCCGTCCGTCTGTCTGTATGTCTGTCTGTTAAGAGCCTTTATCTCAGGAACGGTAAGAGATATCGAGTTGAAATATAAACCATCTTGCACATTTCTGTTTTCTACTTTCCGCCGAATTCTGAAGGTATTTGCGCGTATTGAGTGGCGAAAATCAACGTCGTGTTTTGCCTTAGAGGCAATGCCTACATAATTATATCGATAGTATTATTCATTTACATATCTAGGATCCACAATATTTAAAAAAACATCATCCCATAAAATTAAATTAGAAAAAAATTGAAAAAAAGTAGATATTTCATAAATCCAAATAAACTTGGTTCTGGCTAAACAAACAAATCGTCGCCCTCGATGCGCGAGCGCAAACACTCGTCCTCAAGTGTCTCCGCAAAATTCTCACATCCGTAGTCCGCACTGCACTCGTACTTAATGAGTTGTTTATCATCATAACATTTTATCAGCCAACAAATGGTTCCCGTGGTGATCTGCATTTGAAATATAAGGACCTGTTCGTACTTTAGATTTAACTGATATTTAACATTTTTTTTTACAGCTTATTACGGAATATATAGGGGGTAGGTAGAGGAAGCCTAGTGTTTAGACACTCTTCTCCCTATTTTTTCCAAATATTCGTCGAACCTTATGTTAAGGCACCCCGTTCATATTAAGACACTTCCGTTCTCCACTTTTCGCCGAATCATGAATTCATTGTATGTTGGGTGGCGGAATTCAACGACGCGTTTTGCCTCGACACCAGAGCGAAAAAAATGAAAATATTTCATTTTCTCCTCCCTTTCCTCTTCCTTGAATCCACAACTTGCTGCGTTTGGTTTGGTTATGATATTGAAAGACTCCTTTATAAAAATATAAAATTTTACTGATTAATATATTTATAGGTAAATGGTCATCGAAGTAGGCACAGGCGGCAGGGTGCTGGACTGTTTCTACCAGCCTCGTATATAATACCTGGTGGTGAGGGGAGCGGGGCGTGGGGAGAATGGGGCACCGTGTCTGCGTGCTCCAGGACTTGTGGAGGAGGTGTGGCTAGTCAAAAGAGAATATGTCTGGAATTTGGGTACGTTTTCAAGACTGGTGAATTGAACTATAATAAAAAAAAAGAAAAATTAATAGAAGTCAATATCTTTAAAAGTTTTTTTATCTCTCACATCTATGTAATAAAATTAACAAAAGAATACAAGATTTATCACAATGGCGTTTTTTTAACAAGCCGTTTAAATATTAAATGACTAGAATACTTAAATATTATATTACAAAAAATCATGAAATAAAATTAACTTTAATTTTTTGATGGTATAAAATAAAATTTTATTTATACAATTCAGTTCAGACGGACAACCCCTATGCACGGGAGGGGACATCAAATACTTCTCATGTCAAACGCAAGACTGCCCCGAAGGCGCGGGAGATTTCCGCTCCGAGCAGTGTGCCTCCTATGACAACAAAACTTTCAGAGATCAAAAATATAAGTAAGTTATAGCATTAATTAAATCAACACACAATTATATCTAATATAAGAAGCGTATACCTGTTCCTGTGTAATCCTTGCCTTCATCATCAGCCCAAGTTTCATAAAAAAATAGCAATAAAATATTTTTAATATTTTAGTTGGGTGCCATACACGAAGGCGCAGAACCCGTGCGAACTGAACTGCATGCCTCGCGGTGAGCGCTTCTACTATCGCCAGCAACCTAAGGTGGCAGACGGGACGCGCTGCAATGATGAATCCTTCGACGTATGTGTAGACGGCGTTTGCCAGGTAAGATCTCTTTTTTTAGCTTCACGCTGTATCCCGCAAACAGGGTAGGCAGAAAGGACTGAGGAATTTTGAAGGCATTGTGTGTTGTGTTGCGGAACTTAACGCCCCGCTTTGCCTCGACACCAGGGCGAATATTTCATATCCTCGAGTCGGAATCGAACCCACAACGACTTTTATTATTATTTAGTTAATGATTATTATCGTATATGAAATATAATTGTATGTTTACAGCCAGTAGGTTGTGACATGATGCTGGGTTCGAACTCGCGCGAGGACAAGTGCCGACGCTGCCGCGGTAATGGAACTGATTGTTATACGACCAAGGGAATTCTAGACTCGCAAGATTATAGAAAAGGTACCTACATATTT
Organism: Heliconius cydno galanthus; assembly: GCA_036379175.1. Lineage (NCBI taxonomy): Eukaryota > Metazoa > Arthropoda > Insecta > Lepidoptera > Nymphalidae > Heliconius > Heliconius cydno. The sequence goes on along the minus strand of JAKRZM010001306.1, from coordinate 197,429 downwards.
AATATTTTTCCAGTTTAAAATTATATGCTGTTCATAGCAGAGTACGCAGAGGGAGCCTGGGAACCTAGTCTAAAGACACTTCCATTAAGGCACTTCCGTTCCTCATTTTCCGTTGAATTTTTGAGGCATTGCGTGTTGAGTGGTTGAACTCAAAATTGAGCTTTCCCTCGTTACCAGAGTGTGACTCCCCCGAGTGAAAATCGAACCCACAAGCGTCGCGTTTACAATCGCACGCTGCACCACGACGACCCGAAATTTAGTTTCATATTATTAATTATTATTTGCATACTGTTCACAGTATGCAAATAAAATCTTATTTCCTATATACTGAGTTATTGTCCCGTGTTAGATAAATGGGTTGAAGATTTTCTCATTTTCATATTATTATTTATTATTTCAGGGTACAACGACATACTTCTCATACCAGAAGGTGCTACGAATATATTCATAGAAGAAGTGAGAGACTCGAACAATTATTTAGGTATGTTAGTTATTTATTAAAATTGTAGAACTAAAAATCAGCTTCACGCTTTATCCCGCTCATAGCAGGATAGGCAGGCAGAGCGAAACATAGTATTAATTCACTCCGTTCTCCATTTATTGCCCAATTCTAGAGGCATGTGGAGTGGATTAACTCAACGCTGCTATTGTAGAATTAAAAATTAAATATTTAAACTTATTTAAACTTATCACTCACAGCTCTACGCGCAAAGCAGGACAACGTGTACTACCTGAACGGCGACTACCACATCGACTTCCCGCGGCGACTGCGCATCGCCGGCGCCCTGTGGTTCTACGAGCGCAGCCAGCAGGGTCTCGCTGCGCCTGACAAGCTTCGCTGCCTGGGACCCATCAACGAGCCACTCTATCTCTCTGTATGTATTGGTACTGGTCACCCTGGGCCTCGACTGCCAATACACAATACAATACAAACAACAATTAGTATTATATAATTAAAAAAAGTTACCATAACGCCCACAACAGTTGCTTCTGCAAGACGACAACGTGGGCGTGCAGTACGAGTACAGTGTGCCGTCCGCGCTGGCGCCGCCGCCCAGCCAGCAGTACGTGTGGGTCCACGACGAGTTCTCACCCTGCAGCGCCACTTGTGGAGGAGGTATCTAAAAAATCAGCTTCTCGCTGTATCTTGCACCTATCAAGGTAGGCAGAGGGAAACTAGTGTTAAGGCACTCCTTTTCCCACATTCCGCAGAATTCCGCATTGTGTTCCGTTGAGTGGCGGAACTAAACGCCGCGCTTTATAGGTGGAGGTACCTTTATATCAATAACAAAATATATTTTAATAATAAAACGTAATATTGTTTAAAGATAATATTCGTTATTTATAAGTATGGCAGTATATTGTTTAATGTAACAAATTTATCACTAAATAGGTGGACAGATTGAGGCAAATATTTTGAAAGCATACTTAATAAATAAATTCAAAGGAAAAGATGTAACTTTCAATAGACATAACTGTTTTTTTAGCATCACGCTATATCACGCACACAGCAAGGTAGGCTCCGTTCCCCCATTTTTCGCTGATTTCTAGACGCGTTCCGTGTTGATCGGCGTAACTTTAGAGCTTACACATCGTTGACGCTTCAATTTAACAACAAATATCATTCCAGGTATCCAAACACGCACGGCAACATGTCGATCACGCGAGGAGTTGCAAGAGGTAGAAGAGGCGCTATGTGACGTAGCCCTGCGACCTCCTACCAACCAGAGTTGCAACACGGACGCGTGCGCCCCGCAGTGGGTGCGCGGCGAGTGGGGCCCGTGTTCGAAGCCGTGCGGCGCTGACGGTATACGCTCTAGACAGGTTTACTGCCAGAAGATTATTAGTAATGGGTTAGTGTTTTATAAGTTTTAATAAAATTTTGAAAATTTACTAGTAGATGCCAGTAACAGGCGTTCGATTATAAACGGGATAGATTAGGTTTGACCCCCACTCGAGGAAATGGTATGTTTGATATTTTCATTTTTTCGCTCTAGTCGAAGTCACTCAACACGTAATGCCTTCATCAATTTAGCGGAAAGAGAGGAACGAGTTCTGGAACAATATATATATTTAACTATTATTCCATTACATTAATTTAATATGATTACAATTTTCGAAGTAAAACAATTTAAAGACAAATATAAAAATATTATTCTAGAATAACTTTCAGATATCCATCAGTAGTAGCGGATGAAGAGTGCTCCAGCCTTCTCGGACTTAAACCTAAGCCATATGAGCAGTGCAACACCAACGCTACCTGCCCTACTTGGTTTACTGAACCTTGGAAACCGGTCAGTTTTTAAAACAAATTAATATTATAAGTTAAAATTTTAATAACATATATATATAAAAAAATATTCGTCTGAAATTGCTTTATAAAAGGACTTTATAATGTTTTTTATATTTGCATTCGGACTCATGTGTTTTTTTTCGTCTAATTAATCTTCATCTAAATGCCTAAGCGACTGGGTACGGGCGAAAGATAGATTGAGATAACTGGCTTGCACTTCTAGGTCTTCCAGGACTAGTACATATGTAAGAATCCCGCTAAATCACGAATGCTTTCGCGATTTGGATCACAAGTATAAATATAATAATTAAATATCAGAGTGTAGTCATCACGTAACAGGATGTGGGTTCGATTCCCACTCGAGGAATTGAAATATTTAATATTTTCATTTCTTCGCTCTGGTAACTAGGCAAAACACGGCGTTGAGTTTCGCCACTCAACACAATATTTCCAGAATTCGGCAGAAAGTAGAGAACGAAGTGTCGTCCCCCTGCCTACTCTTAATTGTACAAGTTAAGCGTTAAGTTAAAAAAAATGTAATTACAACATACACTTTATTAAAACTATATATTGTGAACTTTTAAAATTTAGTGCGATAAGTTATGTGGAGAGGGCAAACAAAAGCGACTAGTAGTCTGCCACCAAAAAATCAATGGTCGTGTGGAGGTTTACGACGACAACACCTGTGCCGAGGAGAAGCCGGAGTCAGAGCGGAGCTGCAACCTGCACCCTTGCGGCGGTGTCGACTGGGTGCTTAGCGACTGGAGCGGGGTGAGACATTGAGACATTGACATCTTCAATTTTAAATATAGGAGGAAATTAATAATAAGATACAGAAGGCAGTATTACTTGAGACGGCACGTATTGTGCGGCGGTTCCTCTCTCTGGAGCCCTAGCCACCGATGGCTTGGACCCTTGTCCCGCCCTCAGAAGAGTGGTTTTTTTATATTTTTAAATGTATCTTTTTTATAATAATTTATATTTAAAAATGTAAAATTGTTTACACTAGTTTAATTGTTTGCACTAATTTAATAAAAGTATATTCTGAGATATTAAAAGTGATTTTTAACGAACGAACGAGTGATTAAAAGTTTATTTAGCTTTTACGAAGTGTATCAAAAAAGTATCTAATGATCGATTAACAACATGTATTTAATATAATATTAATTTATTGAATGTTTAAATTAAATACAAAATTGAATACAGCCTTTAACATGTATTGAATATGACAGTGTGACACATGCCTTTCGACGAACCGCACGCGCACTGCTCACTGCGCGACCGCTGATGACAAGGTGGTAGAGTCAGAGCTGTGCGCGTACCACCGGCCGCCGGTCCTGATCGAGCCCTGCGACAGCGCCGCCCTACCGCCCTGCCAGTACCTCTGGTACGCCACGCAGTGGGACAAGGTACGCGTCCTTTTCTTCACCATTACCTTAACCCATAATTTAATTTGTTTTTGTACCTACTCGTAGATAAAACAAAAGAGAAAGTTTAAAAGAGAATAGATATTTAACAAGCTGAAATATTATTGTTACGTGTACTAAAATGATTTGATTCTTATACTTACCTAATGTTTAAACTTAGTGTTCAGCGGAATGCGGCAACGGCACACAAACCCGGCGCGTGTTCTGCGGACGTTTCGACGGCGTGACGGTGGCGGCGGTGGAGGACGAGCGCTGCAATCCTGACGATAGGTACAAAGACACAAAGGCTTGCTCCGTGCCCAAGGAGCTGTGTCCTGCTAGATGGTTCACCGGACCGTGGCCTGAGGTACGGACTTATTTCGACAAAATCATTATATCAACATTTGCGCTTAAACAAAATGACAAAGTTTCAAGCCAATATATTTTTCAGTATTGAATCATACATTATGTACGTAGTATGAAAAGAAATTATTCAATCTTGTTAAGCAAAACAATATCAGGTTATATTTGATATGACATTATATATCACATTACGGCAATGAAAGAATTGCGATAGTAAATTAAAAATATAAAATTGTTACAGTGTCCAAAAGAATGTGGTGGTGGCGAGCGGAAACGTAGCTTGATGTGCATCAGTGGTGGCCGCCAGGTGCTCGATTGTGATGAGCTCACTGTCCCCGATTCAGTACAATCATGTAACACTCAACCCTGCAATGGAGGTAAGCTCGATGGAACTAATTGTCTGAAAATTTAGTTCAAATTCTCGTCGGGGCAGACATAGACAGCCTGCTGGTACGATAAAAAGAATTAGTTTTAGTTAAATCATACTAAATTAAAAAAATACATGGATAAAAAGTACTTTGATCATGTGAAAGTGATGACTATTAGAAAAAAAAACTTGATCTTATGACATTCCCTTCTCCACTTTTCTTGTGCTCCACTTATGTTTTAGTTGAATACATACTTTATCTTGTTCTTGTACTTTTTCGTTATTGTAGATGAAGTATTGCCGGTCGATTCAAAATCCGCGCCTATAGTAGACGACTACGACGAACAGGAGTGCGACCCTGAAGCAGAAGAGTATCCTGAAGAAAATATTGAAATAGATTCCTTTGTTGAAGATGAGATTGATGAGAGTGATTTCACATTGGTAAGTGATATATTTAACAACTATTGCTAAAAAGAACAAAAAGTACCTATTTAAGCCATATATTAAAAATCTTATATTTTTTATAAAAACTGTATTAAACATTTTTTTCTATATTTATTGATAATATTTTTAAATTTAGGTTCCTGATTTCATAACATCTCGTGCGACGGAAGGATCTGGATGGGAAACTACAACAGACATTTGTAAGCTTTAGTTTAATATAAATGCAAATATGCATTAAAATACACAAAAATATTCGTATGTTTTATATTTTTTACTTTTCCATTTCAGTCGATTATACCGACGGTTCTGGATATAGTGACGAAACTGTATCAACCGACATAGATAGCTCTACTACTGAGTCATCAAGATCTACGGAGACTTTATCAGAGATTACAGGAAGTGATGCATCAGTTATAACAGAGTCTGGATCTACAGACACTTCGTCTACAGAAATTGTGAATACTAACTCGACAGAAGTTACAGATTCAGAAAGTACTAGTGTTGAACCGACTATAGTCACAGAAAAAAAATATTCAGATACGGAATCACCGGAAACGACGGAAACAGAAAATAGTGGCAGCACAGATGCCACAGATATAACTAGTACAGATTTAAGTACCGAAACAGCTGCTTCTGTGATTTTGGATATGAGTTTACCTGATTCCACAGAAACGAAAGAAACTGAATCAACTATAAGTACAGAAGGTAGGTCTACGGATACCTCTTTAGTGACTGAATCAAGTACTTACATTGATTATGAAACGGATTCCGAATCTACTACGAATACTGACTCATCAATTAGTACTGACTATGTAGAAACAACGAACAGTGAATCAACTGAATCGGAAACAAAAGAAAGTGATGTAACAGAAACAGGGTCTACTGAAAGTACTGTAACTGAAGTAACAGATAAAATATCAGAAAGTTCTTCGTCTGTCATTGAAGGTAAAATTTTTGACTCATTAGATTGATTATTTTATAATTTTATTTTTATATTTAACAAATATATTTTATATTCTTTTATAAGTGCTTAACTTATTTACGCACTCAGGTAAAAAAATCCGAAAATAATAAAAGATATAATAAATATTTTGATAAAAAAACGTATAATTTAATTATTTAGAACACCTGGTTGCTTTCCAGGAGAGAAAGAAATATTACACTTTGTCATTTTAAAGGTTAAATTTGCGATAATTAGTATAATTTCCTATTTAGGTTCTACTACTGAAGAGTCTACTGGATCGACAGAGGTAGTTATTACAGAAGAGTCTTCTACTACTGATGTGTCATCGAGCGGTTCAACAGAAACATCAGAAAGTAGTAGTACTAGTTTTACAGAAAGTGAAATTTCTACATTATCCACAGAAACTAGTGAATCAGAATCCACTTCATTTACCACAGAACTTAGCAAATCAGAAGTTAGTACATCAGAGAGTGACGTAACAGAGTCTAGTACAATGGAGTCAGGTACAATGGAGTCAGGTTCAACGGAGTCAGGTACAACGGAGTCAGGTGCAACAGAGTCAGGTACAACGGAGTCAGGTTCAACGGAGTCAGGTACAACAGAGTCAGATACAACGGAATCAAGCACAAAAGAGTCAAGTACAACGGAGTCAGGAACAACAGAGTCAGGTACAGGAGAGTCTGGTACAACTGAGGCTAGTACAATGGAATCTAGTTCATCTGGATACAGCTCAACTGAGTCAAGTACAATTGAATCGGGATCCACAGAAACTGATTTGATAGAATCTAGCACTACCGTAACAAGTGAATCTAATACCTCAGAATCTGAGACCACAATATCAGACACAAGCGAAGCGTCTACAACAGAGTCATCTACTTCAGATTTCAGCAGTGAATCATCTACAACACTTGAGGTATCTGGATCTACTGAAGCGAGCCCCACTGAAATGAGCGCATCAAGTACGAACGAACCCACAGAATCTACAGTCTCTGGTGAAACTACTTCATCTGATATAACTGAAAGTAAGGAACAATAATTATGTAAATATCTATATAATTACAGAATTAATTACATTATTTACTAATATAAATTGAAGACCGTCATGACGTGTACCTGTTAAAAGTATGACTGTAACCCGACGGTTCGACTTCGACCCCCACTCGGGGAATAAATTATTATTTATTAATATTTTTATTTCTTCACTCTGGCACCAAGGCATTGAGTTCCCCCAGTAACGAAAAAAAATCGCCAGAACGTAGGGAACGGAGTGTCTTACAAAAGGTACCTCTGCCTACCCTGTGATATGAGGGGTACAGCATAAAGTTGATTTTAGTTTTTTATTTTTTTTTGTATAATATCAAATAAAATTTACAGGTACATACACAACAGAAAGTTCTACTCTAGAAAGTGGTTCAACAATTGAAATATCAACTATGGAAAGTGCTGAGAATACAAGTACTTATAAATTTGTTTTATTATATTTTTATGATAGATACGTATATTCAATAACATGAAATTATTTTGCTATTTACAGCACCATGGGGATGGACAACGATTGTCGAACCGCATAAGAAGCCTCCTTGTAAGGCCAGAAAGATCAAATGTGCCAAAAGTAAATTCGGATGCTGTCCTGACAAAAGAACACCAGCTGCTGGACCATTCGATGAAGGTATAATATTTGTAATAGCAATTAAAAAATGAACTTAAATTCTCCTGCAGTAATTTTATTACATTTATCAAAATAATTAATAATTAGTAAACGGTCTATTCACATCCACATAATGGCGTCTCCTACGCGTGTGATCTTTATTAGTTTAAAACACACACGAGAAGGTAACCATGTTACTATTATATTTTGAATTTCACTTAAATCAAATAAAGAAAATAAATAAATAAATAAATTTCAGGTTGTCCGATTCCGGAGACGTGCGCAGAGTCGACGTACGGGTGCTGTCCGGACGGCGTGTCGGCGGCGGCAGGGCCAGCCGCGCGGGACTGCCCCGTCGTGCCATGCGCCGTCACGCTGTACGGCTGCTGCCGCTCCGACAACATCACTGCGGCGGAGGGCAACGATCAGGAAGGCTGTCCTGAGCCGCCGCCGGCCTGCTTCTCCACCAAGTACAACCCTATACCTATTCTTATATGTATAGTTGAGGGCTTCATTCCTATTCGAGAAATGTGTTTAATTTTATTTTCCCTAGAGTTAGTAGTAGTACTTGATATAATTACACGAAGCGGTGAAAAACAGGCAAAAAGTGGAGAAACGCTCTAAAATCTTTTTTAGCTCGAAATACTTCAACAAGCACATTATCATAAATATCATATATATTTGATATTAAAAGTTTTTTCTGTCAATCAGGTACGGCTGTTGTCAAGACAACGTTACCGAAGCTAAAGGACCTGAATTTGCAGGATGCCTACAAACGGGTAGGAACATAAATCAGTTAAGCAAAATATTATTTAAACTATACAAATGATTTTTTAACTTAAAATATAATATAGTTACAGAAACCGAAAGGCCTAGTACTACTGTGGAGGCAGGCTGCGAAATATCAGAATTTGGATGTTGTTATGATAATGAGACTGAAGCCTCTGGACCTGATAGCCAGGGATGCCCGTGTAGCATCACTGAATTTGGTTGTTGCCCTGACGGCGTATCAATATGTTAGTAAACTATTCTCAAAATTTTATCATATATGTACCTTAATTTATAAAGAAGTACCTATTTAAATTTACTCTTTTTACCTAGAAAATTTAATACCTGTTAGATTTATATTGCACAGCCATTTAAATTATCAAATCAGCTTCATGCTGTATTCTGGAGGCATTATTCTGTAGCTACTCTGGTGTTCCACGGGGTTGTGGGCGGCGGTGATCACTTACCATCAGGTGACCCGTACGCTCGTTTGCTTTGTCTTTTTCCATAAAAAAAATTAAAAAAAAGAAGAAATGGAAATATAATAAATAATTAAAATTTGGGCTTTGTAATATTTCTAATCGAATGAATGAAATACTGTTTCATCACGAATAGTGGCCGACAAATTAAATTTATTTTCATATTGGACTATACAAATGTGATCCCTTCAAATATAGAATGGTCATAGTATTATGATTAAGCAAGTGTTGGTTTCGCAGCTCGCGGCCCCAACCTGGAGGGTTGCGTAATGACGTGTCACACTTCGGCGTACGGCTGCTGCCCCGACGGGGAGACGCCGGCGCACGGGCCCGACGGCGAGGGCTGCTGTCTGCAGGCGCCCTACGGGTGCTGTCCTGACAACTACAAGGCTGCTGAAGGACCACATCTCGAGGGTAACTTATAACAAAATCTTCCTATATTATAACAATTTTGTGCTGTTAACTAATACTAAAAATGTAATTACTATTTATAGGCAGTTTTTCAATCATTGTACTTACCATATTGTGTAATATGGTACAATATACAGTGTTTTTTAAACCGAACGTGAGAAATAATTTTGTTGTTAAGGATGCGGTTGTCAATACGCTCACTTCGGCTGCTGCCCCGACAATATTACAATAGCGCGGGGCCCCAACCGCGAAGGCTGCGGCTGCCAGGACTCACCGAATGGATGCTGCCCGGATAGGTGATCTTATACTTTGTATTATGACACTCAAATATTATAAATACATTATTATAAAAATAATTAATATCAATTTTAAATAATATACTTAGTAAGACTTCAACAAGGAATTGGTTTAACATAATAAATAACAATCTAAAGGCACACAGCAGCTGAGGGGCCAGGTTATAGAGGTTGTGCATGCAACACGTACCAATTCGGGTGCTGCCCCGACGGCGTCACGGTCGCGACCGGCCCCAACCAGCAGGGCTGTATCTGCCAGCACTCGGAGTTCGGGTGCTGCGGCGACGACATCACACATGCCACAGGCCCCAACATGCAGGGCTGCAACTGTGCCTCCAGCAAGTATGGCTGCTGTCCCGACGGCGTCAGCGAGGCTAAGGGCAAGAACTTCCTCAACTGCACAGATTTACTGGACAACAGACAAGGTTTTATTCTTTTAAAGTTGTAAATATGTTACTAAGAAGAATAATTCAATGTTTCATCCAAAATTTTGTTTTTATTTTTTGTTTTTATTGAATGTCAAATAAATGTAAATTAAAGTATGTTAATATTTCGGAAATAATAATAAATTAATTCAATGAAACATTTGCAGCGGCGTGTGGACTGTCAAATGACCGTGGCTCCTGCCACAACTACACAGTGTACTGGTTCTATGACGTCACTTACGGAGGCTGTTCAAGATTCTGGTACAGCGGCTGTGAAGGCAATGGTAACAGATTCGTCAGTCAGGCCGAGTGCCAGGACGTCTGTGTGCATCCGCCGCCTAAAGGTGAGTTTACGATATTTATAAATTTATATAATTTACGATACATTTATTTGGGACCAGTTATGGCGCAGGGGCACAAGCCTCGAGTGGAAATTGAACCCACAGGTTCGATTTCCACTTAGCTTGAGTTTGAATTTCAACTCGATATCTCCAAACATTCTTGAGTAAGTGCTCTTGACAGACATACAGATAGACAGAGTGATCTTATAAGGGTTCCTTTTATCCTTGAAAGGTATGGGTAATTGAATAGAAAGGTAATTCTTAAATACTGTAGGTCCCAGTGCCAGTAATCAAATTGTGAATAATTTGGTAAGTAATTTAAAAGGATCAAACTATTTCCTTAATCTAAAAATATATATTTGTGCTTTCTAGATGTCTGTCGGTTACCTAAAGTGAAGGGCGCATGTACTGGCTACAACGTCCGCTGGTACTACGATGCCAGCCGCGAGCAGTGCTCGCAGTTCGTGTACGGCGGCTGTCTCGGCAATGACAACAACTTTGAAACGCAGGAACTTTGTCAAAAACGCTGCGAACCCGAGAAAACGGAAGGTAATGGTAACCTCACTGTAGGACAAATATTAGACTCCAAATTCAACAATTATTTAGATATTGAAAAAAAAAGTCTAGACCACGTCTCCGTAGTGAATGAAATAGAAAATGTAAAGGAAAATAATATAATGTATTTATTTGACTAAATTTGTCAGGTTTCTTTTTGTTTATGTCTAGTTGTATGACAAAAATGACTACAAATACAAAAATATAAAGGTTGTGACTATTACTCCCCCCTGATCAGCTATCGCAGGGGACACTCTTGTGAACACTGACTTCCCCTCTCAAGGGGCCGTTGATGTTTACATTTCTTGAGAAGGCGAGCTACAGTCGTCTGTCCCTGTGACGCTGTAAAGACCATTCCTGGTAAATAGCAATATAAGACCATTAGAAAAGAAAAGTGTTGTCGTGTTGAGGCCAGTCTTGGCGCAGGAGCACAAGATCCCCTCTCGAGGACATGAAATATTTTTTTTCTTAGCTCTGCTGTCAAGACTAAAGCGTGATGTTGAGTTCAGCCAATCAACACGCATTGCCTGCAGAATTCTGCGGAACATGGAAATCGCAGTGTCTTAACGCTGGGTTCCTCTCTGCCTACCCTGCTGAGTGCGGGATATTAAGTGTTAAACTGAAAAAAAGAAAGAAAACATAAGTGTGTTGTATTGTAGACCAATGCAACCTGCCGGTGGAGGCGGGTCCGTGCGCGGGGCATTTCCCGCGCTGGGGTCACAGCGGCGGGCGCTGCGAGCAGTTCACTTGGGGCGGCTGCGGCGGTAACGCCAACCGCTTCGGCTCTGAGGCTGCCTGCCTGCTGCGGTGCGCGCCGCCCGGACAGCCCATACGTAAGTCCTATTACTTAGACAAACTCTTTCTTCTTCTTTTTATTAAAAAACACAAAGTACTATTATAATGAAGATTAATTCACGCTTGGTATAGTAGTTGGGTTGGTATTTTAGTGATTTATTTTTATTTCAAATAAATCAGCGCTAACATTGTATGCACAACAGTAATGGTAGTTTACATTTGGTTGATAACATGGTTGATGACTTGGTTGATAAAATTTGGCCTTATGATATATATTATTTAGTTAACTAAATTATTAGAAGGTGGTGGATTGCACAGTAGATTGATTTGTAGATAGTTTTAACCTTTATTTAATTTATCTTTTACTTTCAAAACTTGTATCAACATGCAAAGGTCTTTACAAGATTAATACAAATTGTAACAGAATTGATAATTACTTACAACCGAATAGTTCTTTATGAAACTATACAATTTAAGAAAGATCTGACCATGTTAATACGAGAACACTAACATTGCACGCCACAGAGGCATGCTCTCTGCCGCAAGAGGCCGGTAATTGCACGGAGAAGCACCCTGCCTGGGCCTTCAGCTACACCGAGAACAGATGCGTGCCTTTCTACTACACTGGTTGTGGAGGGAACGATAACCGCTTTGACAGCGAGCAAATGTGTAGCGGGGCCTGTCCCGCCGCCCACGGTGAGTACTACACCGACTTCGGAATCTTTCCTAAGCTGTTCTGTATGGACAAGACATTGTGTTTCTTTGACATCTTTTTTTTATGTAGATAATATGACGATCGTCATATTTAAAATTATAAATAACAGAGAAACCTATAAATATAAGTTCTGGTCTTGTCAATGGCTGCATTTATATCTTGATTTTGTAAATTTCAAGAAGTCTTTAGTTTCAAAAGTATAACATAGAAATCAAAGTTTGCAGTTCCATATATTTTTCATATGGAACTACTGAAATTAAATATCAACTTTAAATATTATTTGAATTTTAAATGTAATATAATTATTTTTTTTATCCCATATATTGATATTAATAGCTAATATGAACTATTAGAAACTGTCGAAATGTGATAATGATACGTCTCCAGATTTTTTTATCGCTTGTTGCTATATGTAGGTAATAAGTGCATGACAATTTATATAAAACAAATATTCTTCACGGGCATGGTACTAATATTAAGGATTATATATTTTTATACGTCAAATATTATACTAATATTTAATTCAATGGCTACAGAACAGGAGAAATGCACATTACCAGCAGTGATTGGAGACTGTGCCGAGTATTCTTCGAGATGGTTCTTTGATACGTCAGTCCAGAGGTAAATTAATGTAAAATGCTTACCATTTAAATATTTATTTTAAAAACAATGTTCCCAAAGTCAGATTGCAATGAAATATACATTTTTAGATGTCGCCAGTTCTATTATGGAGGTTGCGGAGGAAACGAAAATAACTTTGTATCGGAACGTGAATGTGAAAACGCATGTATGGAGTCAGAAGAGCCAATAACACTCCCTCCGACTGTACCCTCCACGCAACCCCCGACGCAACCCCCGACGCAACCCCCGACGCAGCCCCCGACTCAACCACAAACACCGTTACAGATACAGACCACAACCCCTGGAACATTGCCAGGTAAATTAATCTGTAAATTAATCTTTGACATATTTTTAGTACTTCACAAATATAATACCATTCTTATCTTTATTTGTTATCTTTTCTTCAGAGTTCTGCCTCTTGGACATCGACCAAGGTCCATGCACGGAAATGGCGACACGCTGGGCATATGACTTGTCACGTAAAGAATGTGTCACTTTCGAGTATGGTGGCTGCGGTGGAAACAGAAACAATTTCCCCAGTGAAGAATATTGTTCATATTATTGTCCGTCGCGTCTTGCGCCTGAGCCGGAACCCGAGCCCGTGCCTGTGCCTGATATCGAGTCACCATCAGGAACAGACTTAAGATTCGCAGGTACATACTTAGTATTTTTCATTTTAATTTGCAATTTTTGCATTTACTAAATCGATAATTGGGAAGCCCAAAAATTTTCATTATTTTTTTTATGTAAAAGTCTAGTTGAAGCCAGTAGTGACGCAGGGGCACAAGCGTTCCTTCTGTAAACAGGTTATGGCTTCAATGTCCACTCGAGGAAATAAAATATATAATATTTTCAAGAATTGTGGAGTGGGCAATGCAGTGTCTTACTGGAAACGATGTATCTTAACACTAGGTTCACGGTCTCTGAATCATGATTCTTTAAAATGTGAGGGAACGTTAACGGGAGGGAACCTAATTGTCTCTTATTTAACCTTGTAGGAGATATCTGCAACCTGCCGATGATTTCGGGTCCGTGTGACCAATCTGTGATGCAGTGGTTCTACGACGCGGCGCGTGGTGTTTGCAGCCAGTTCACTTACAGCGGCTGCGAGGGCAACGACAACCGGTATTGTGTTATTGTGATATTAATTTTATCTAACTAAAAAATTCAAAGGAAATTAAAATATAAAAATTAATTGTACGTATAAAAATTAGAACTGGCTCATGAGTCGGCAGACCATCTTGTCTTAATTAAACTAAGCCTTGGTTCTGGCCTGGGTCATTTGTTTAAATTCTAAAAGTGCAAGAAATACTAAAATATTTATTAAACTCAAAAACTAATTATCTATCTTTAATCTCAGATACAAAATAGAGTAATTAAAACGATCTAAGATATAATTGCACTTCTTTTGTAGATTCGACTCGCAGGAGCAGTGTGAAAGGAAATGTAAATCGCCACCGGAAGTAAACGCCACTTCCACAACCACCGTCGTACCGGTATGGATTTATTTTACACATTAACGATTGACGAGAGAAAAAATACTATTCTATTCCTAATTAATGCAAATTGCTTATCAAATAATATACAAAAAAAAATAATGCAATTGATTAACATACAAATGTATATTTAATATATCTACAGCATTAGTAGTATTAGATATATAGAAAATACATGAACTTAGAAAAATGTTTGGGAATCGCTTCGGCAGATTAAGGTTTTTTTTAACCATTTTAGGAGCAAATACCAAACGAATGTCTAATATCGAATGAGTTAGAGGAGTGCACGGAAGAAGATGCTGTGTGGTTCTTCAACCCTCAGAAAGGAGAGTGTAGACTGTTTGAGAACAAAAATTCGGGCCGCGAATGTCGCCGCACCGGTACGTTCTCCTCTGAGGAGGAATGTGAACGTTCTTGTGGAGCCTTCAGAGGCCTAGGTAAGGATTCTATTAAATACTTAATTCTAGCTAGTCGTGGCGCAAGGGCCTGCGGCTGTAACGAGACAGGTTGTGGCCTCGATTCCTGATGATACTAATGAAAATGAAATACTTGATATTTTCATTGTCCCGCTCTGGTAACAAGGCAAAGCGCAGCGTTGTATTCCGGTACTCAACAGAAAGGGGGAAACGAAAGTGTTTTAATAGGAATGGAGTGCCTAAATCTTCCCAGGTTGCATCCGCCATCCCTACTATGTGCAGGATGTAGTTTGAAGCTAAAAAAACCTAAATCTATTTATTTTTCTTTTTCAAAAACTACTTCACTAGAGATGAAATCTTGTATTGAAATTGGAATACGATTTTGTGACGTAATTAGTTTTAAATAGTCTCTCTCTCTCAGAGAAGAACAAGAGAGATGTTATTGTTGAATGTTAAATAACGTAATTAGTAACATATAAAATTTTTATACCTACCAAAATATGANGTGCACGGAAGAAGATGCTGTGTGGTTCTTCAACCCTCAGAAAGGAGAGTGTAGACTGTTTGAGAACAAAAATTCGGGCCGCGAATGTCGCCGCACCGGTACGTTCTCCTCTGAGGAGGAATGTGAACGTTCTTGTGGAGCCTTCAGAGGCCTAGGTAAGGATTCTATTAAATACCTAATTTTAGCTAGTCGTGGCGCAAGGGCCTGCGGCTGTAACGAGATAGGTTGTGGCCTCAATTCCTACTGAAGAAAATGAAATATTTGATATTTTCATTGTCCCGCTCTGGTAACAAAGCAAAGCGCACCGTTGTATTCCGCTACTCAACAGAAAGGGGGAAACGGAAGTGTCTTAATAGGAATGAAGTGTCTGAATGTTCCCAGGTTGCATCTGCCATCCCTACTATGTGCAGGATGTAGTGTGAAGCTAAAAAAACCTAAATCTATTTATTTTTCTTATTCAAAAACTACTTCACTAGAGATGAAGTCTTGTAATGAAATTGGAATACGATTTTGTGACGTAATTAGTTTTAAATAGTCTCTCTCTCTCTCTCTCGAACAAGAGAGATGTTATTGTTGAATGTTAAATAACGTAATTAGTAACATATAAAATTTTTATACCTACCAAAATATGAAGAACGATATTTATCAAATACTAATTTTGGTAAATTGGTACAGTGTTTGACTGTAAGCTTGACGGTTTTCATTTCTTCGCTCTGTTAACAAGAAGCATCCCGACGTTGAAACCTTTCAAAAACCTCCGCTCGAAAATATGGCGGGAAGTGGAGAACAGAGTGTCTTACGTAACACTATGTTCCCACTCCCTACCCTGCTGTATTCAGAATACAGCGTGAAGCTGAAAAAACATGTACGAGTATGTTAACAACTAACTTTTCGATTGGCTTAGACGTGTGCCGCTACGAGATGGACGCTGGGCCGTGTCGCGCCGCTGTACCCAAGATCTACTATAACTCGGTGTCGCGTCGCTGCGAGGACTTCCTTTACGGCGGCTGCCTCGGCTCACCTAATAGGTTCTCTACAATCGAAGAGTGCGAGCAGATCTGCCCACCTGACAACTGTATGTTCTTTTCTTATATCATTTAGACCTACTATTATCCTGATCGGGGCTATTTTCCCTGGGTGTATTGTATTGTAGTAATTGTATTACCTACCTATTTCTACTTAGATTAAATTTGTAGCAATATCCTGCTTGAGGAATACAACAAGTGTTTAAGTGTTCAATTTTTCCTCTTTTTATTCCTGCATACCACTTTCATTAAAGTATCGACTGTCATGGCGCAGCTTAGATATGTTGTATGACATATGTGGATATTACATATTGTGTATAAATAAAAATATTTTGCCGTTCACTTTAAAATTGTACATAGTATGATGTTCAATTGTTTCTCTTCTCATTTATAATTATAATATAACAAAATATCTCAGTGAGCGTCGACCCGTGCGTGCTTCCACCAGAGACGGGCAACTGCTTAGCCAGAATCTCCACGTGGTACTACGACGCGGAGCGCGGCGAGTGTGACATCTTCTTCTACGGCGGATGCAATGGCAACGACAATAGGTTAGACTCATTAAATATCATGAATATATGCGAAAGAAATGTCATTTAAATATTATTATTATTATTAATTCCATATTTATATTTGTTTCGCTAACAGATTCACATCGAGAAAGATGTGTGAAAGCCGCTGTAAGAAGGCATCGACGACTACAGTTGCTTCAGTTCTTTCAACTATTACTACGACTACGACCAACGCACCGCTCATTACCACGCACGAAACGGTTAGTGTTCATATACAATAATTCATTATCAGACCTTATGGTCTGATAATGAATAAATTAACTTTAAAAAAGTTAACTAAATAAATTTAAAAAATCAAGAAATGTTTGTATTATAAATATAAGTAGATGCTAGTATATTAGACATTTTTTGGTAACTATCTGTTTCGGATGATCCGGCTCGAAGGACCAAAATGAATATCTATATATCTTAAAATTGTTTTGAAAACAAAAGTAGCTTTGTTGCTTGTAGTAGCTCCGAATATGCATTGCCTACAATAATAGCCGATGACAGTGGAAAGACTACGTCGCGGTGTACAGTTACAATGCTTGACCACAACACACACCTTTTTATTGTTATTAATGGTTCGTTAGGTCGTTGAGGACGAGTGCTCGACCCCGGCGTCGCTGGCCCCGTGCGGCGACAACGTGACGGCGTTCTACTACGACTCTGAGGCGCGCGCCTGCGTGCGTGCCCTCACCGGCGCCTGCCGCCACCCCAACAACTACCGCAGCGAGGAGGAGTGCGAGCGTCGCTGCGGCGTCTTCCGGAACCTCGGTCAGTCCTCACTAGATATCATAATGCCCATTTTCTACTTTATCCACTTACACTAAGCTACGTAGAACTGCCAAGTAAATTTATTTCAAATGGTTCAAATTAAGTTTCTTAAATTTTATTACATACCTCGACCTAATAAAAGCGAGTTAAGAAAAGAATAGCTAGTTGGGTATAAATAAAGGTTTGTGTGATGTCCCTACATATTTTTAACGAATACAATGGAAAGCAGACGTGTGCGGGTCTCCCCTGGACGCGGGCCCGTGCCAAGCCGCGATCCCCAAGTACTACTGGGACGCGCTGAGCGGGCGCTGCCTCTCGTTCGCGTACGGCGGCTGCGACGGCGGTCCCAACCGCTTCTCCACAGTCGACGAGTGCGAGGACCACTGCGGACACATGGCCCCAGGTACGTGCAGTAGAGAACATTCTCTACTTTTACTAACATCTTCGTACTTCTACTTCGATTTCTTTCTTTTTTTAATAGAGAAAACTTCTTTCGAATAATTAAAACCTATCTGCTATAGTACCTATTCATCCATGCTTTCGCATTATATATTTTGGTATTGTACTAATAAATCGGTGTCAATTGTTTAAAAAACAAATAAACTTCTTAAAAATTGCAACGAATCCACTCTAAAAATATTGTTTTTTTTTTTCACTTTTTGGGTAGAATTATTATTTAAATATAAATTAAAATTCGAGATAGTATTCAGTAACGAAATAAGGATACAAAAACGTTTGTATGTGATCGGCATGAATGGTGATGTGTGAGTGGAGCGGGGCAGTAACGTGGGCACGTGCAGCGCCGGCGTGCCTACGCGCCGTGGCGACGGGCGACGCGCGCTGCAGGGCGCCTGCGCCGGCCCGCCGCTGGTACTACAGCGCGGGCCTCGGGGACTGCCTGCCCTTCGTGTTCCGCGGCTGCGGCGGCAGCGACAACAGCTTCGCCTCCTACGCCGACTGCGCCGCACTCTGCATACCTTTCGGTACTCGCATCGAGCTTGCGCTCTCGAGACGCCCTTTGTTTTTTTTGCTCTATTCTACAACATACGTTAGTATGTGACGTGAGACGAATTATTCGATTATCACATTTTTCACATTACGCCGATTGCACGCTTTTCTTTTCACGCACTTTTCTATCATCACTATACTGTTCTATAACTATTTCTAATTATATATCGTAAGCATAAGTAAGAATGCAAAGTGCCGCAGTTTGAGATACAACGGTAACGGGTGGTTTCCGCAGTGGAGTCCAACGAGGTGGTGCCGGATTGCTCGTCGTACGCGGCGGAGTGCACGGCGCTGCACTGCGAGTACGGCATGCAGCGCACGCGCACGCCGGCGGGCTGCGAGCGCTGCACGTGCGTACCTGTGGACGTGGACTGCGCGCCGCTGCGTCGCGAGTGCGAGCGCTTGACCTGCCACTACGGCGTGCGGCGTAGCGCCGGCGCCGACGGCTGCGAACGCTGCACGTGCCTGGAGCACCCCTGCGCGGGCACGCGCTGTGAAGCCGACCAGCGCTGCGTGGCCGCGCCTTACCGAGACGCGCTCACTGCCGACGTGCGCTACTCCACCGACTGCAGGACTGGTAATACACACTGACCTCCTATGACTCTGTAAGAAACAATGAATAATAAAAATAATAGGTAATAAAAATAATTAAAGAATTAAAGACATCACCAGAAATTAACAAAATATACTTATTTACGTAATGTTTCAAATAAAATAATATTCAGTTATAAAAAAATAATGAAATTATTTTTTAAGTATCCTTTAAAGTAAGTACGAATATGTATATGCAGTTAACAAGACGGGCTTGTGCCCCATTGTGGAGGAATCTGAGATCGCAGAGGGGCAGTGCCGGCGCGAGTGCAACGACGACGCGGACTGCATCGGCGTGGGCAAGTGCTGCGAGCGCGGCTGCAGCAGCCTGTGCCTGCAGCCCGCGCCGCCTGCCACGCCCGCGCCCTTCCTCGCGCCTTCGCCCTCGTCGGCCGCCACCTCCGACCCCAACGCCGTGGGAGCTCCCGGTACATATACCCAGGAATCATGTTATAGTCGTGTTGTTACATATTTATACCAAAATTTGTTTTTCATTAGAAAGGGACTTAGTGTTTTTACTTATTAATATTAATGTCTTTGCAATTAATGCCTTTAAATTTGTTAATTTGTTGTCTAACGATGTTAGGGATACAGCGTGAAGCTATGTATGTATGGATGTATGTGAAAGTTGAATTAGTTGATTTGTGCAATGAACGGCTCAGTTGTAATGTCTTTACTAATGTCCCGCAGAGCTGCCGCAGGCGCCGAGCGCGGTCGCGGCGCTCACGGAGCCGGAGGTGCGCGCAAGTGAGGGCGGCAAGGCCACGCTGCGCTGTCTCTTCCATGGCAACCCGCCACCCACGATCACCTGGCGTTGGGGAGCCATTACGGTACTTCTGACACTCAAATACCTTATAGTATACCTACATATAATTAGAGAAATATTTAATAATATACATTCCATATGTTAGCTTATATTTTTTTATAAAAAAGAACAAGAAAAACATACTAACAAAAAGAAAAAGAGTTCATTCAAACAAAAAGAGAAACAAAAAGAAAAAGAGAAAGAGAGAGTCATTATACATTTATATTATACCCAATTAGTAGTGATGTGTGTCGTATATCTGTATCCGTATCCGCGGATATAGTTTGTTAACGATCCATTACATCATTGTCATCATCTAATAAGTAATGTGTTAAAGCGGAGAACATAGTGTCTTTACACTAACCCCTCTCCGCATACCATTTACCTTTACCCTACACGTGTAAATACATTGAGTTACCACTACCATCATTGTATTCCTATTTGTGGTACAGATCGAGAGCGACACGGGCCGTTACCGGCTGCTAACGGACGGCTCCTTGGAGATCGTATCTCTGTATCGCAACGACTCCGGCGTCTACATTTGCGTCGCCACCAACGAGCTCGGCCGCGCCACGCAGGAGATACGCCTCGAGGTCGACGGTGAGTGCAATAATAGCCAACCAAAAGTACGACAACAGATGATGATGGTGATGACGATGACACCACTAGAACTCCTCAAAAAAAATAATTTTAACATTAATTGTAGAGTTGCTAGAAGAAAAGTCCAGGTTTAATAGGTATAAGCTGAAGCTGCTGTGAACATGAACTTAATTTTATGAATTAAAGAAATTCAGTTAAAATAAACACTTTTCAGAAGAAAAGATTGACATGAAGAAGAGAAGAGAAAAAAGATTGATTGGCAATATTTAGTTCTATATGTGTTCATGTTCGCAGCTGTGGAGAAGGCACAGAGCATTTTGTTTGGTTTGCAATGAACGAATATTTTGCAATGCATTTTAATTACCCTTCTTCTTCTTCTTCTCATTTTTTATTCTTTTCACTTTCTATATTTAAATGCAATACCATTGTGTCTTGAAGTAGATTTTAGTGAATATGGTTTTAATTTAGTTTTCTTCATTTACTATTCTTTCTATATTTTTACTGTAACTTGAATAACTTTCTGTTTTCCAAATCTATGCTTTAATTATATTTTTACAAAAGCAATCACTGAGAGCATTAACATTTTATCAATGTAATACGACGCTACGCAGAACTGTTCGTCCACATCTGGACCACATATGAGTATTTCGACATTTTTGAACCAGTCACTTTTGTTGACATAATTATTATAACGCGATAATGGAGAAGCAACGGAAACGTGCACAAAATATATACGTAGTGTTTTAAAACAAATATAGTAAAGCCTCTACATAAGCACTAATGTGTACCAATTTTATAAATATAGATATTATTTTCCACTTTTGTTTATAATTTACAATTTATATTAAGTTGTAATTACACTAAAATTAGAAAGAAAAATTTTATCTTTCTTAGAGTTATCGTTTCCTGGATGATCTCATTATATATTTTATTTACTCGAGTAAATTTAATGTCCGCTATTGCTAAGTAAACAATATCGATAACCTTAGAACTTGAGAAACTTTTATGATCAACAGATTTAAATACTAAGGATAATATTTTTACTATCTATCAGCTTCACGCTCATCTATCCCTCGCACAGCAGGGTAGGCAGAGACTTTCTGTCGAATTCTGGAGGCATTGCGTGTTGAGTGGCAAAACTCAAAGCCACGCTTAACTTTGACACCAGAGCGAAGAAATGAAAATATACATTTAAATATTAAATAAAGTATAAGTAAAATATAAATATTTAATTTTAATATTTCATCACCTCGAGTGGGAATCGAACCCACAACCAGTCGGTTTTACAGTCACACTTTGTGCCCCAGCGCCACGACTGGCCTCGACATTTTTATTAAATTTATAATATTAGTAAAGTATAAGTCGTTAGGAACGGCAATTTACGAAAAATAATTCGCGGAACTTATTCGTATCAAATGAACTTTGTGATTACAAAGTCGTTCATTTCGTTTGGCATAATTGTTATCATTTTGTTGGACGTCCGCAAAATTTGCAGTCGACAGTCTTTTATCTAAATATCATTAGAACGTCCCTTGGGCCCTCTATCTTATCGGAGTGCTTGTTGCTTGTAATATTTTAAAATTAAAGGAAATTGTTCAAATTATTATTAAATATTTAATATTCCTTAAAAACATTTTTACATTCGTGGGTCACTCCGGAATTCAGTGTTTGAGGTTCCCTGTTACGTCGTTATGTGTTGATGATGAGATACACTAGAGGCAGTAGAGTCAGTACCAGTAGAGTCAGTCAGTCGTCGGTCGGTGTTGGCGAGAGTACCCGCGCGTCATGTTACGGCTCTCAGTGATCGCGGCGTTCGCGCTGCTCTGCGCACGCGCACATTACACAGGTTTTGCGATCATTAACAGTAGTTACTTCCTTTTTTTGAATTCTTGGATTCTCTAAATGAAATATACCTAATATTTGTAATTTTTACAATTGTGTTAGTGTTATTTATGCGTTAGTGCTTTTTCCATTAATATTTATTAGTTAGAGCATCCAAGAACATTGTTTACGTTTATAATCATGGGTTTGGGTTGGCTTACTAGAAAATAATATATGTTTGTGAATGTTCCTTTTTCTTTGACTCATTTGAATTGGTTGTAAATATTGAAGTTTTCAGCTAAATAAAATTATAGTATTTATTATTATAACATTTTATTTTCAAAATACTAAGTTTAAAAATATTTTTTTTATAAAAATTAGATATCCTTGCAAAGCTCAAATCATAGTATACCTTGGTATCGTCTTCATTATTTTCAACCAAAACATTTTTAATTCAAATGTACAAAAAATGAATATTCACAAGCCGTAGAGTGTAGTACTAACAAAGGGGACGGGGCTAGGTCCTGTGAATACAAAGGCGGGTATAGCGGGAGAGCCCAACGCGGTGGTGATAGGCGAGCTGGGGCGGCCTCTGAGCGTGCGCTGCCTCTCGTACGGGTTCCCGCCGCCTGCCATATACTGGTACCACGGCCGCGACGGGCCCATGGTGCCCTACAGCAGCCCGCTCTACGAGGCGCGCGACAACGTGCTGCAGATACGCCAGCTCACTGCCGACACTCTCGGCGAGTACATATGCCAGGCCTACAACGGCATAGAGTCGCCGGCCGAGTGGTCGGTCACCATACAAGCATTAAGTACAGACACCGAGGAGGACCACCCGTCCTTGTTGCCGAGGTATGGGGAGGGGCCGACGACCACCGCCGAGCCCACCACTGAGGCCTCCACCACGCCGGAGCCAAGGATTATTGAGAGGCCAGTCTTCACCGGTAAGACTGTACCTTGATACATGTTTTCATTTTATTTTTTAATATGAAAGCTTAATTTATATTTATTGCATGATGAGTTTGGTGCATGATCCCTCTTTGCATGGTAATGTAAGCTACATCTTATGACTTCACGATATCGTTAGATCTAAAAAAAATATAGTTGAGTTGTGCTATTTCAGCAGTACTATTCAATTATGATATGGTGACTATTACAAAAAAATCATCGAAGTAAAATAGGTACAATGTATATTATTATTATTATAGAATAAATATTTATAAAAATAAATCTAATAATGGATATTTATGACTTTTATATATAAGTATATATATATATATATATTATTATTTTTGTGATATTGATTGTTGTTTTGTAATTATCATTTTCGTTAAAGAACCCACTGGTTGTGTTTATTTTTGTACATATACGTGTTGTGTGTACACAGTGCCGGTCAGCACGCGCATCGTGAGCTCGCGCACGCGCGTGGCGGCGGGCTCGGAGATCAACTTGCCGTGCGAGGTGGACGGCTACCCGCTGCCCGCCGTGCACTGGACGCGCGACGGCGTGCCGCTGCGGGACGACGACCGCATCTCCGTCACCGGTTAGTTTAACTAGATATACCTTTTATTTTGTTTATTTATTATTTACTTAATAAATAAAACATAATATACATCAGTCAATCTGGGTATCTTTGACAGATTATTGTTATTAATCTAGGTAACATTAGTTCATATGGATGTAACTGATGTAATAACACAATCATTCCGCAGTTTTGGCTTATATTACAAAAAATGGAGGATCAGTTGTTTGGTATTTGTATATTATACCTACCCACATTTTCAATCAGCATCAAAAAATATTAAAAAACTCATTTAATAGAAAACTTTTTAAAACAAACAAAAAATTGTAAGTACTTGTGTGTTAATTGTCTATTAAATGAACGTATCAAAATTACCCAGATTGGCTATATCTATTACTCTGCCTATATACGATAGTGGGTACGTGAACCAGTTTAATAATTCTATCTCTATATCTGCGGTCAAACGATACAAAAATAGATAATAATACAGAAATAGGATTAGATTGCTTTACATTCTATGAGTACGTTTTAAGTAGAGACCACTCGTGGCGCAAGGACACAAGCGAGCGACTGTAAAGGCAACAGGTCGTGGGTTCGATTCCTACTCGTGATAATGAGACATTTAATATTTTCATTTAATTACTTTGATATAGAGAAAATCGTGGCGCAGCGGCACAAGGGTGTGACTGTAACGTGACGGTTGTGGATTCGATCCCCTCACGAAGTGAAATATTTCTATTTCTTCGCTCTGGTATCGAGGCAAAGCGTGGCTTTGAGTTCTGCCACTCAACACGCAATGCCTCCACAATTCGGCAGAAAGTAGGGAACGGAGTGTCTTAACACTAGGTTCCCTCTGCCTACCCTGCTGTGTGTGAGATACAGCGGGAAGCTGATTTTTAATTATTTTTTTACCTTGGTAATGAGGCAATTCGCGGCATTGGGTTCCACTCAATAAGCAATGCAACCAAAATGTGGTGGAAAGGGGAAACGGTACTTCCATATTAATGGTTTCGCAGAACTAGGTTCTCAGGTTCCCTCTACGTACTCAGCTGTGTGTCGGATAAATCGAAAAAGAAAAAAACTTTCAATCAGCTAAATAATTTGAAAAACTTTAAGACACAATTTAACTGCATTCTCCTTTTTTACCGTTTTTACTCTTGCGTATATTATTTAATGTATTTTTTCATGTAATTCTATTTTAAGATTTATAGAGTTGACAATATATAATTATAATTGTACTTAATTGTTGTAAAACGTATGGTGCACAGAGGCTCGCCTGACGATACTGCGGGCGCAGTCCAACGACAGCGGCGTGTACGGCTGCCACGCCGCAAACGCGTACTCCTCGCACTACTCCACCATCGCCATCAATGTAGAAGGTAAACTTCACATCTTTTTCTATTATCTTATTACCATTAGCCAGATTCAACCCCATTGGTCGTATCGCCAGTCTACTAAAACAGTTCCTTCATGTCCGCGCATCAGAGTATCAGCTCATAGGGCCTTAGAGTTTCAAGTGATTGCCAGTATCGTGATCATCTGGAAAACAAGACCAAGTTGGCCTCAAAGAAACTGGAGGTCATCAGCAGAGCGAGCCAATAATTCACGCCAAAACATCGATTGGCTGTGTATTGGGCCCAAGTTTTCATAAAAAATAAGACCAGCACATGTCTTGACTGTGGATTTTATAAATGATATATTAAAAACATAAAAATATTGACATATAAAATTCTTCACAGGACTGTACATACCGTCGAACTGCAAGGACAACCCGTATTTCGCGACCTGCCACCTAATTGTCAAGAGCAAGTTCTGCCACCACAAATACTATTCGGGGTAAATAAAACTATTTAAACTTCATCATTAATATATTTTTAGCAGCTACCCATTGCATCCCATAAATAGCAAGCAGGGTAGGCAGAGGGAAAATGCGATTCTTGTGTTAAAACACTCCGTTCTCATTAACACTTTCGTTCCCCTCTTTACTCCGAATTCTGGAGGAAATTATAAACGTTTACTATATTGAAAGTTATCTTGTAGACAGTTTTTTGTAAAAAATTTAGTTGATAGGCTAAATTTACCATTAAAATATACTCATTATTATATCATAACGAAAATGCATATATCATTATTATAATACACAGATTCTGCTGCAAATCGTGTGTGGAAGCGGGACAGCTGGACCCCAACGAGCTCACCATGCAAGCCGACATGTGGACTTGGAAGAAGTAGACCACCACCAGACCACACACCAACAACAAATACAATTAATATAACTAAATATTATTTATAATTCACTTTAGTTATTACAATAAATTAATAATACAAATCTAGTAACGCTTCAGTTGTCTATAAAGACAAGTTTTTTTTTAAATTTAGTAACGATACTCACTAGGGCTTATACGTTCACTTTTTAGTGCCATATTTTTTTTTACATTATTATTTTATTCGCATTACAAATAATACCAATAGATTATACCACCATAGTTCTGTAGATACATAGATATTATAAAGAATGTGTGTAAATAAATATTGTATGTCACAATTTATTTAGTTAGTTCCATCTGTGATGGAAATTCAATTAAGATATTAAGTTAAGAGCCATTAACAGAGGCTTTATTTGGTATATACCCTAAAAATAACGCAAAAAAAAAGTTGAGCAACATTAATAAAAATTGGCGGCAGTGTTAGGATTTTAATATAACGTAACTTGTCATGTTTTAGACGAGTTTAATAATTATGTGCAATAAATATTAACACAAATAAGAATAAATAATAAACAAAATCAAGTCTCAGGTGAATAAATAATTATTTATTTCAGATATTAAAACGTCGTTAATATTAAAGTTAATTACGATTAAATGTCATAATATTTTGTATGTGAATTTTTTATATGAACAATGTGTAAATATATTTACAATAAAAGATATACGAACGAATTGCACACTTATTTGTTCCTTATTTTCTTGTAGTTTTTCTAAAATAAACATTTACAGTCTTTTAAACCCTATTTAACTTCATGGCTGCTCCTAATGTGATATTCATAATTATCATACAAGCAAGTTATACTTTACATGAGTAATTTTTAACACAAAACAATTATGTTTCCAATATCTAAACGTATACATACAATTGAGAGTTTTATGTCTTTATAATATATTCGTATATTCAACAAACTCAATTATTTAAGAATATTGCATGAAAACATGAAACAACTACATAAAAAATGTACGTTATCAATTATTCAAAAGGGGACAGACATTGTAAACAAAGAAAAACGAAAATAAAAAACATACCGAAAAAAAAAGAAAACAAAAATTGCAATAACATAATTTTTTATTTACATTCGAATTTGTCAGACAAATATATATAACAAGTAAACGACCTACTAAAACTTACCTGACAATTGAAAATACAATGAGACACTAATGAGCCGTTATATAATATTATGTACAATGGCGTCCCCCCTTCGGCGACCCGAGCGAGTGCCACACCACCTCGTCCAGTCAGCTCGACCCGACCACGTCCGTGGACTTCATACGCCTTAATTACACAACAATAAAACACAATAATTTATATACATCAAATTATAATGTAATATACATAATACAGACCCGGCCACCCCGTAGTAACGGTTTACACTAAAAGGGGAACATGTGTGCAGGCAGAGCCATCTATCCACAAGGCCATACGGGGATGGAACTTTTCGCGTCCGGACGTCATATATTTATAAGTGCAGTCACAACAAGCATCGTTCAGTGCCGGGAGGGTTTCTACCAAACTATGTTCGCCCTCAAAACCTCGACGATGCGCCAACACGCACCGTGCACGGTCGCGGGCCCTTCGTAGTATCACAATACAATAAACTAGAGGCTTCATTAAAACTATACATCTAATAAAAATATTTATAAAACAGTAAAACGTCAGGAGCGACGGCACCGCGACCCGCGACGAAGCGAGTCGAACTAAACACAGCCATAATGAGAAACGAGCGCGGCCGGCTCTCGCAGCTGGTTTCAATCGATGACCTGCAGCACGATCTTCTCCATGTCGTGGTCGATCTCGTCGGGTTCGGGGACGGGCGCGGGCGCGGGCGGCGAGCCGGGGGAAGGCGCGGGCGCGGCGGGCAACTGGAACGGCTCGTCCAGGTCCTCGAGGCCGGGCGGGACCGGTAACTTTGCCAGTTCTTCTTGGAGCTTAACGTAGTGCCTCTGTAATTTAACAAGTTTTTATTTAATTAATGTTACATTTAGAATTACCATTATTATTGTCTGGAAATACATATTGAAAAGTATGAATAACCTTCCAAAAGTTTTAATACATTTGTTTGCATTAAATTTTTTTCGGTAATATTTTTATAGTTCTAACACTTATTTACTTTATAGAAAGAAAACTTAAAAACAAACAAAATAAAAATTAAAAACAAAGAAAAACCTTGAGCGCCATAAGGTTGTGCTGTATACTGCGCTGCGTGCGCTCGTCCCCGGTCTGTCCCTCCAGCTCCGTGATCCAGTTCGCCACCGTCTGCATTATCTCGTTACGTTTCATCCAGAAGTGGGTTTGAATCACCTTATTGAATAAAATATATTATGTATATTTCCGAATGACAATTAAAATTACTAACAATTTATAAGATAAAATATCGGTAAATTCGAAGTTCAATAAAATTCAGGTATATTTTGTATTGAAATTTTAAAGAATTAAGCTCCGTAACATTTACGTAATATTCATTACGTTTAATATTTATATTATAAAACGGAAAAATACAATAGAGATCATGGGTATGTCATTAGAAAAATAAATATATATTACAAGTCTCCCTTGGTCCTATGCATCCTGAAAAAAATATTTGATGTATTTCACGTAAACAGATTTCAGCTACCAAAATTTATTTTAAAGTTTATTTTGATTGGAGTAAGAATTACCTCCTTGAAGCACGGCTCGGGCGAGCGGAGGTGGTCGAGCATGGCCCAGCGCACGCACGCCTGGTAGATGTTGGAGTTGTACTCGAGGCTGGCGCTGTTGCCGACGCGCGTGCCTCGGCTGCGCTCGTAGCCCGGCTCGTTGAAGTACGGCTCCGGCACCAGGATCAGGGACTGGATTGATACTAGGACCTGTGACAGTATTAATGTATTACTCCCAGTCATTTCCTGATCTCGACCAACCATCTAGGTTTCTCAATTATAAGACAAATATTTATCTATCTTTAAGAGTTCTTCGCTTTCAATAATGAAATAACTCATGAGAATAATAATAAGGAAGAATAAAATAATACCAGGACATGAGAAGCCCGTATATAACTCATTATTAAAACATTTAAAATTATATTTAGTAGGTGCATAGGAACACGTAAAATAACAAAAAAATTATGTCAAAATCAGACAAAGATCAGTGAGTGAACAATCAATCACCTTCTGATGTCTTAATTCTTATGATTGGTATTTATTTTCAACGTTAAATTTAAAAAAAGATTATCAAAATGGAACTACTCGTGTTTAAACATAAAAAATATACATATACCACCAAAACCTCTGGATAATACCAATATTAATATATAGATATATTCCTATGATAGAAAGTATATCTTGTTCTCTCCCTCCATCTTAGCAATTTTTTTATGACCACGTTGGCAAAGCCGTGTGCTAATGTAAAAATTAGTAATATTAAAACAAATGATTACCTGAAGGAAACTAGAAGTATGTGCATTCCACTTTTCTTCAGGACGCCCATGCCACGTGTTCAACACTGAGAGGCATACTTTGCCGTCATTGTACAAATTAGGGTTGAACCGAACGGAATGGCGTCCCGTTGTTTCCAGATTGATGAGCATGGGCACTGCTGGGTACTCCGCCGGGAAGTACACGTCCAGGATGAAGCAGCCGTTGGCGTACGGCGTGTCAGATGGACCCGTTATTAACACCTGTATATACAACAGACATAACATTACATAAAAAACAAATATTTCTATATTACGAAGTCGTGTCAATATTTAATACGCGTTTTGTGTACCAGGGCGAGGAAATAAAAATGATTTTATAATTATAATTATAATTTGTTCGAGTGTGGATCGAATCTATTAACCTAGTGTTTATAGTCAGAAGTTAGTTGACCTTCATAACGTCCAGGCGGTCAGTATCAGTGCGCACGAACACAGATGACGAGTAGGAGAGAGGTAGCGAGGTGGCCAGCGTGGCGGCCTCTTGCGCAAGGCGCTTCATGCGTGCAGGGTGCGCGCGCTCGCCTGCTGCGCGCACCGTGCCCTCGAAGTGGTACGGCACCGTGAAGCGGAATCCGCCGCCGCCGCCGGCGCCCTCCGCACTCTCCGCCATCATCTCGAATGTTTCTGGACAAAAAATTTACACATTTATTTATTCATTAGCAACCCGGTCATGACTTCGTCTTACAAACAACTTCTAAATCGTCGTTAAAACATATTCGAATTACATTATTGTTCATTTACTTATAAATCTTATAATACTTACAACGAAATGTTGAGATGCTTTCCAAAATACAACAGTAATAACTACAATTAAATCGGTTAAGCCGTTTCTGCGATTAGCGTGAACAAACACCATAACCTTAAAAATCATTGTATGTGGTTCTTTAAAGTGATTATAAACCACCAATTTTTTTTAAATATATCTTCCATGTACAGACACTGATCGTTACGATTTTATTGTAAGTATAGATATAGATGCCCCAATGAATGTAAGCACTGAATTCAAAGAAGTGTCTGCATCAAATTAGCATTATGCTATTAATATTGTTGTATCTATGACCAGCAACAAGCGGAGTGGCCTACCAAACTGCATGGTGCGCATGAGGTCGATGTAGCGCGCCTCGCGCGTGGCGCCGCGCAGAGGCCGCGCGCCGCCCGCGCTCTCCGCGTCACCCTCTGAGCGGCACATCAGCGCGGAGGTTGCCTGCAATATATACAACATACTGTTACTTGCATTTACATTGAATATCCATGATTCAAAATCAAATTTCAATCAAAGCAGTTTACACTAGTTTTTTTCTCAAGCATAGTTTTTTTTATCAAAGGAGACCCTAGTTTTAAAATATTCCGTTCCCCACACACCATCCATTTCGAAAGTTACGTTAATTTAACGTCGTATTTTGTCTACCAAAGCAAAGAAATAAAAAAAATGAAGTATAATAATTTCAGCAAATGAGAACCCAGACAGTGTTTACAGTCTCAGACACTGTTCCGCTTAGCGACGACCTCTTATATTATAATATTTATTTTAAATTTATTAAAATTAATATCAGTAAATTATAATGAAACGAGATACCTGAATATCAGCAATAAGCAGAGCGAGGCCTTCATCTTCTTCGGACAGTTCTGAATTACTTGATGAACTAAATCTTTGGCTGTAAGTCATTTTTCCAAATATATTTTTCTTGCTCATTCTGCAATAAGAAGGAGATATTTTATTAATATCTCATGTTATTGAGTAGGGCTCGTAGAAGGGATCTCCACTGCTGACTATCTATTCTATATATTAAACAAGTCTCTATTATTACTGAATGACTGACAGCTAATGTTTAGACGAAACTCTTGGCATTAGAAAAGTTAATTACAGACGCCCCTACACTCACGCGTAGGAAAGAATTAAAAGAGAATGTGTCTAAGTTCCTACGAGAACGGAAAATATCGTAGTAGTATCGTTTTTAATCTTATGTTTCAAAGTCATAGCAAACTAAGAGTCGGGGGGATGGAGAGGGTAGTTGTATATATACCTGAGCTTGGTGGCATACGAGTTGGTGGTGCGGCTCATGCTGGCCAGCAGACGCGGCAGCGCGCGAAGGGCGGGCGCGAGGCGGCGGCAGCGGAGCGCCCGCAGCGCGCGCACCGCCCGCAGCACGCACACGTACAGCGGGATGTGGCGGGACATGTCCAGCACTGTGTAACACAAAACAAACAACTGACAATTTATGGTAATCAACTTATATTAATAAATTTAATAATCATTCATTTAAAGACATGCATAGATAAATGTTTCATCTAGAAAATATGTTTTAGCTACTTAATTAAATATTACTAAATATAACTTATTGCAATAAATATATACCAAATATTCTTTTACTTAATAGCTAAAACATAGCACAATTTATAATTATTATGCAATCCCTTAAGTCCTCAAAAGCATAAAACTTATCGAAACCAATAACTATCATACCTGAATCGTTCCTCAAGTAGGAGCAAATGGCAGGCACAAGGGAGCTGCCGGCGACGAGGTCTATGAACTCGGACGGTAAGTCATGTGCGTCTCCTTCCTCAGTCTCCTCGGGCTCGTCCTCCTCCTGCGAGCCCTCTTCTGGTGGCCATTTTTCACCCGGATTCATGTATGACACGAGAACCTATGATGGAAAAAATGAGTAAGTAAGCTATTCCAAATTATTGAAATAATTACTTTTTGTTTTTGATATTTGTGTTGTGCAAGCACAGCTGAAATTGGCCGGAGAACACAAAAATTTGGCATATTATCTCGAGATCGGACTGGGAATAAAAATTAATTCAACAATTTATATTTTATAAAAATGGAGGACTGGATTTTAATTCGTGTATATACAACAATATACAAATACAACAAAATGTGTAAAAAAAATACAGTGGAACGGTCTGGTTATAAAATGATTAAGAATCCAATTCAAACTTGAGGAAATTAATAGATTCATATTAAATTATTAAAATTAAAGCGTGCTTTATTAACCTGCAAGAGCACAGTGACGTGTTCCTCTTCGATACGCTGCCGCACCAGCGCCTGCTCCACGTTCCACGACTGCTGCGTGGAGCCGGTGCCGAAGCCAGTACCTTTCGCCCAGTACAACTGCGACTTCTCCTCCTTGCCCGACCCGTTTGAATTTTGACTATTCTGCTGATTCATTTTTTAATATTCCCAATTAACATACATAATTTCAACGGTCCCTAGGTAAAGTTTCAAAAGTGAAAAACTGCATGTATCTTTTATTGCTTTTTTGAACTATTAACAACGGTCGTTTTCGATTACATACAGGCTTAAAAAGGTATCAATAAACTTTTTTTAGATTTTGAAAAAAAAGTCAATAATCTTAATAATTTAAAAGAGTGTTAGAAACATTCGCCATTATTCGCTTTTGATTCTTTACCTAGGAGGTCTGTCGATTTATAAGCAATATACTTATTTTATTAAGATACAAAATAAAAATCTTAACGCTAAGTTCCCTCTAATAAAAAAATTTAAGTATAAATAAACCACCTGCGCACTAGCCGGCTTGTGGTGCGTGAACACAGCCAGGCACGCAAGGACTAGCCGCACTGCGCCCAGCTGTAGCAGCGCCAGACGGAGCGCGCGGCCCGCAGGAGACGCGCGCGGTGCCGCCTCCAGCAGCGCACCCACCACGCGGAACGGTAGCGTGCCTAGCGACGCGGTGCCCTTGGTGGCCGACCCAGAGTTGCTGTTAGTGCTGCTTACTACTATGTTACCTGATGTTGGAGGGTAGTTGTTAATTACAAGGGTGTTTGTTCCTAGTAGTTAGCTACTAAGGAGTAGTAATAGCTGTTTGTGTGTTTAAATGAATACGTAAAGATTCTTTTTCTTCCTTTTCTATTCTTCTTTACGAAAATTACGCCAACGGAGGAGTATGTATGTATGTTGCTAGAGAACCCGTTGACGCGTATTCTATACACTTTCTATATATAAACTATAACTGTGCCAAATGTCCTATTCCTTCAACCGCATAATTTACATAAAAAAAGGGTACAAAGTTTTTAGATCATTTATTAATATATAGAAGCAGGAGAAGCATCAATTCGCCCTCTAGTTTTTTTAAAAGTCAATGTCGGTTTTCCGTAAACTTAACTATATAAAATTTTTTAATAAATATGATAATAAACAAAAGTCACTAACGTCCCTCCTCGTCGTGCGCCACACCCAGTAGCAGGCGCAGCAGGTGCACAGCGCGCGCGCCTTCGTCCAGTAGCGCGGCCGCGTAGCCCGGTAGCTTGAGCAGCAGCGCCAGCGCCACCAGCGCGTGCGCCGGCACGCCCGCCACGCCCGCCTCCTCCGCGCCCCCACCCCCGCTGCCGCCCGCGCCCCCGCCGCCTGTCGACGCGTTGCCAGCGGACGTGACACCCAGTTCTACCATCTCCTGTTTATCACAATAGAAACGATACATATTTTGTTTGAAGGTACATTTTTTTTTTTACATACAAACATTATTTTTCTATCCTCATCATATTATTCTCTGTGGTACCCATAATAAACTTATTGCGTGTTGGCGGAACCAGAATTACTTGTAAAAACTGAGGAAATTATTCATAACAAGAGCAGATTCCATATTCTATAATATATGATAAAATAAAATAGTTATAAAAACCACAATAATCATGTCTTTATATAGTATAAAAAAACACACATTTATCATAATAGTGTACTAACGACACACGACGACATTATTAGTGTGTATATATGACACATGCCTCTTGTATAGTAGTATTCTAGCCAGTAGCTCACCTCGTAGGCGTCGTCCAGCTTGACCCAGTCGAGATCGTGATGGGGCGGCGCGGGCGGCGGCGCGGGAGCAGCGTGAGGGCGCGGCAGGCGCGCCGCCACCAGTGCCAGACCGCCGCACGCACCGAACTCGCGCAGCACCACGTTGCCCGTACAGCTGCCCCCGTCTGTGCCTTTCACGCCTTTCCACAGGGGACCCTTCCAAGCTTCTATTGTCAGAACACATCAAAACTTGTACTTGTATGTACTTTATGTCTGACACGACATAAAATACTTTTTGTTTCTTTTTCATTACGTTTTTATTATTATAAAAAAATAATATTATTTGAAAATCAAAAAATCAAAAATCTAAATCAAATCAGCTTCACACTGTATTCCGCACACATCTGTCAAGATCACTAATAGTGATAAGGTCACCCTTGCATGCTACTCTATATCTTCCGTCTTACTGTTTAGTTATGTGTTTGTTTATGTATGCAATAAAGAGTTTTATCTATCTATCTATCTATCTATCTGTGTAGGCAGAAGGAACCCAGTGTTAAGACACTCTGTTCCTCACTTTCTGCCGAATTCTGGAGGCATTGCCGTATTGAGTCAACACCGCGCTTTCCCTCGAAACCAGAGCGAAGAAATGGAAATATAAACGTAAATAAATATTTCACTTCCTCGAATGGGGATCGAACTCACAACCGTCGCGTTACAGTCACATCTTTGTGCCGCTGCGCCACGACGGCCTCAATATTTTTGTCATACTTTTCAATATGGAATAACACTTAAAAAATGATTAAAATATATTATTACAATTTGTCAACAAAAAAAGCCTAAAAAAATCAGTATGTACTATAAATCCATTGCCGGTTTCAATTTAATTAATAAGAAATACGAAGTAACAAAATATAATCAGTATTCGTTATGTAATTATTTATTCAGCTCTTACGGAAAAATGTAATATTGATTCATCTTCTCCTCACACGGCCCTATTGTCGAGACATTGCTTGTTTAATAGTCAAACTCGACACTGCACGTTGTATTTTAGTTAGGGCGAGCGAGTCATTCTCTCGTAGTGCGTACTTAATTATTTATTTTTGATGTGAAATATTAACGAAACACACTTACCTCCATGAGTATTTATGTACAGATTGAGCGTAAGATGAGGTCCAAAAACATGGGGTACTGCTGCATTGAGCTGCGCCAGCGTCGTCGACGGTGGAATGTAACCTTCGATACCATCAACTTTCACACGTATTGTAGTTTCAATTACTTCTGCGAAAATATCATAAAAATATAATATTAACAAAATATTTTTTTAAATAATTAGAATATTCTTTATAAAAAAAAACAACAAAGTGAGATTGTGGAGGAAAAAACATATAATAAGTCTTACCATCGTTCCCGGAAGTGGTAGGACTGTCACTGTTTGTTTTCGACTGCCTTTTCTTGATACCTTGCTGTTTAAGTGAGGTATTCTTAACATCTTTTACTCGTTTGTCCTTAGAGGCACTAGCAGCGGCGAGAGACAGCTCCCAGGCCTCGGCCACCGACAGTATGGCGGTGTCGGAGGCACTGCGTAACACCGCGCCAGACCCGTTACCAGAGCCCGAACTGGAACTGCCGCTCGATAGACGATTCGCTTCATCTATTAATGGTGCTATATAAAATGAGAAATATATTATATTAAGGAAATAGGACTAATTCCTACAAAATAAATAGTATATCTATCGTGAATGAAAGTAAGTTCTAATAAGTATTGAAAATTGTTTTCATTTTCCAATCTGATAATAAAAAGAATTTAATATAAGAATGCAGAATACCAAACATTTGTAAATATTAAAAAAGTGTAATAAATTAAAAAAGAACGACATATAAGTCAGAAACACTTGCAACTCGCAAAAAAAAACTCTTGCGAATAGTAATGAGTCTGTCTGTACTGCTAGTATATTTTTCAAGTAGTTCTAGTTAATATTAAAACAACAACTTTTCAATTGAGAAGCTAAGAGAGATTATTAAAGCTCAAAGTATAAAAGGAGTGATTACCGGGCGGGCGGTGGTCGGTGAGCAGCGTGCGCACGGTGGTGTGCAACGGCAGGCTGAGCGTGGCGTGCGCGACGGCGCCGGGGTGCGGCGGCGCGGCCAGCAGCGGCGGTGCGCACGCGCTCGCTCCGCTCGTTGCCCAGCGCAGCGACACCGACGCGCGCTCGCCCGACAGCACCAGACGTAAGATAAGTGCGCGCGTGAAGCCCGACAGCCCCTCCGGACCTGTTGTCATAGTGTACTTATTACTTCACACTTCTAAACTGTTTAGAAACATTCTAAATATCTAAATAAAATCTATTGATACAGTAGCAAATATATCGCTATAATGTAACCAAGCATATATCACAAGTGAAAATATATGGATGAACTTATGCAAACTAAATTAATAAATAAAATATGAAATATCGAATGATTTACAAAATGCTTTTTACCGTTGCATTGTACAACTCACCTGTAAACGGCATTGACTCCAGAATACTGTGAAGTGTAGATGCGAAAAGTTTCTGATTGACATTATGACACGCAGTTAACTCAGAGAAGAGCCTTATTGTATTTTCTTCTAACAATGCAAATTGAGCATTTTCTTGCCAAGTACTAAAAATAAAATAAAATAATAAATTTGTTTTACAAATTACTTAGATAGTATTTAGTGAAACATAAGTATGTAGCAAACCTGCAGTTTTGTCGAGGGTGGCATAGGAGCCGCAATAATGGTCTCCAAAAGATATTACCGGCGGCACCTAACCACTCCTTAACGCGACGCTCGGCGCACACCAGACGCGCCCACTCTACCATTTCGCAAATACTTTGCATTGAGGGTAAATCTGAAATGTACGAGACGTCTTTAATATCGCTAATATATTTTAGAAAATTTATAAAAAATTGAAGAGTACGTACGTACCGTACAAGAGTTCTGACGACTATGTCATATATTCTTATAAAGTTGCGTCGACATTCATATACGTCTATTACAACTTATTTATTTTCTAAGCATATCTGTAGCGAGATTTTTACAGTTTCCGCTATCTAACAATTATTCACAATAGGGATTGAAATAAGGACTCAGTATGGGTTCACCAGGGCTCGGCTCTTAGTCAGTTTTTATTCAATATAGTGCTCGATACTGTCTCGTCTCACATCCAAGACCAGCCTCAATAGCTGACGATGTATAAAAGTGACATAGCACTCATTGACGAGAATCGACTGATGCTAAAGACCGTAAAGTGAAAACCTGGAAGATTTTCACTTGACGGTGCCGGCGGTATTAAACTAAATATTTTGAAGACCAAGTACATCGCCTGCGGGAGCCCGGATTCGAGCACTATTCATATAGATCATGCCATCCGTTAAGTTGGAAAAGTTCAGGTACCTTGGGTCCGTTGTGCACGAGTTTGCAGGCATCGATCACGATGTCCATCGCTGCATAAGCGCTGTTTGGGATAAATGGCGGGAGGTCACTGATGTGGTCTGTGACCGCAGAATGCCACCCAAGCTCAAGGGGCTGATATATAAGAGCATCATTCGACCGGTTCTTTTATATGGCAGCGAATGCTGACCAGCACAAACTCGGCACACTCAGGAACTTCACGACACGGAATTGAAGACGCTATGGTGGACGTGCGGCGTAACGCGGTCTGACCGCATACGCATTACGCCAAACACATTCGAGGTATTCCGTGACGTAGCAGATACCCTCCAAGAGCGTCGCCTGAGATAGTTTGACCACGTTAGGCGCTGGCCTAGAAACTATATCGAATGGAAGTGCCTGAATGTCTGTCCCTGTAGTGAGATCTCCCGGACGCCCAAGGAAATAGTTGGATGTAGTGATCTGATGTCCTGCACATCAGGGTCAATGGACTAACCACCGAGAACGCTACAGATCGTGCAAAGTGGAGTAGGTTAAGTAGGAAGGCAGACCCTGATAAACGCCGTTATTTCAATAATCACGGCGTTTATGAAGAAGGAAGGATTCCACGATAAGAATAGAAAAATATTTTGGAAGACGTAGAATTTTTTTTTATGAAATTCGAATTCGCAGAACGTTTGTAAGCTATCGAAATACGTTATCATATCATATACAAACCTTTAAGACGACCATCTCTGCTCTGTGAATCAGTCATGTGAACATCTTCTTCGGAGTCAGTTTGTTCTATTATAGTTTCCAGCTTGGCTTCACTAAAATCTTTAACAACAAAAAAAAGTACAAGTTGAGTTGACTGTTAACATGATGATTGTGGGTTCCATTCTCACTAGAATAAATGACTATATGATATAAATGATTTTGTATTTCTTTAGTACACAAAGAATGGCATTAAGCTCCGCCACTAAACACGCAAAGTCTCGAAAAATCAAACCGAAAGTGGAGAACGCAACGTCGTTAAACTAGTTTTCCCTCTTTCTACCCCTGCTATGCGAGAAAAGAACGTTTAGCTGCTTATAAGGTATAAATTGTTACTTAGTTTGTGTGGACTATAAAACATAGATTGTGGTGAGTCACCGGTCTTAAGCCAGCAGGGCTAACAGCATTAACTTCAAGTTAAAAAATCAAAAAGTCACCAGAGAGCGCGCGCACGAGCGCGGCGGGCAGTGGGCACGCCAGCAGCGCGTGCGTGGCGGCGGGCGAAAGCGCGGCGGCGGCCACGGTGCGCAGCTGCCAGCCGCGTAGACCCGCCACCACGGCGCCGCCCTCCCACGGGCGCCCCTCCACGCCCGCCGCGCCCCCGCATACCGGCCGGCACACCTTCGTGTCGTCCGTCACGCTCTCCATGCTGCAACAGATTATTAACAACTTATTTTTAATTACAGTATACAATATTTAAATATTTTCACCGACCTAGATTTACATGGTGTTTTTTTTAGGATAAGGCTTGTTTAGAAGACATCTTCCTTGTCCTACTACCAAAATTGTACGCCTTTTTTTGTAAGTTAACTGAATCTTATGTTGATGTAATAAAATGTTCAATAAATATAACAATAGCAGATGTGGCACAGATATTATAACCGACAACGCGTTCCGAAATAGGACCACGCCTGGGCAAGCTTAGTGCAGGACGTCATCTAGGTAGGTTAACCAATGGAAACAATTCAACTACTTCACATGCCACTGGAGAGATCTATCTCAAAAAATGTAATGGAAAACAAACGAATGATGATAATTATCAAATAAAATTGCCATCACCATTGGCAATCACTATTTTTTAAATAAATAATTTCCTTTAATTATAACTTTCTTACCTTACATCGGAATCCATAGGTATTTCCATTTGCTCTAATAAAAATTTAAACAATTCTGGTCGTATGTAGCACATTGAACATAACACTGGAACAAGTTATTAAAATTAGACTATTAAAATTTATTTTACTTAATATGTTTTATGAGCTTGTCATGTTATAATTTTTTACCTGCATCTAAAGACTTCTTAAGCAAACTGCTCTCTGGTACATCCTTCACCCATGTGTATATCAGTTCAAATAAATCATCCGTTATAAGTTCTTCCAAATCTTCTAAAATATTATCTTGTTTCAAAATCCAAAGTATCTAAAAATGGTCATAATAAAATGTATTATATTAATAAATGTTGATGGTTATTATAAACTTTTGACATTGTTAGCAATTGTATAGGGATATTATAAAATCAAATCTGTTTCACAGTGAATCCCGCACATTGCATAGTTTAACAAATTCCAATCTTCTTCTTTTCATCTTTAACGTCGAATAAATAAGACTAAAAATGTTATAAAATTAATAATATAAATATACAAGAATATACAAACCGTAGCCAATGTGTGTACGAGTGCCGCGGAAGGCTCGTGAGCGTCGCGTAAGGCGCGCTCTGCGGCTGCCGCCAGCCATGCTACGTACGCCTGCGCGCATCCCTGTGAGCACCAGCGGCACAGCGCCATCGCCAGTGAGCACAGCCCGCTCAGGCTGCCGCTGCTCACCGCCACCGAGCCGCGCGAGTGTTGGAACGCTGTGGGATGTGTTAGATCTTGTTATATTACTGTTGTAATACAAACACAGTTCTTACGTTTCTACAATTGTGATGATAAAAACAATATTCTACAAATACAACAAAAAATTGAGCCCAGTCGTGGCGCAGGGGCACATTGTGTGAGTGTAACGCGTCTGTTTGTGGGTTGGATCTCCACTCAAGGAAAAGAAATATTTATTTAAATGTATATTTTCATTTCTTCGCTCAGGTGTCAGCACGCAATGCCTTTAGATTTCGGCGGAAAGAGGGCAACGGAGTATCTTAACACTAGAGTTCCCTCTGACTACTCCGTTGTTCATGGGATGCAGCGTGGAGCTTATTACAACAAAAAATGAAATATAACATTATATATAACGACCATGCGTATGCGCGTGAGCGTCCATCTGCAGCAGCGCGGTGAGTAGTGGCGCGCGCAGCGGCGGCGAGGAGCGCGCCGTCACGAGCAGCACGTGGTGCGCGTGCTGCGCCTGCGCGCCTCCTGCAAGTACGCACGCGCACAGCGCGCTTAGCGCACCCGCGCCGCCCAGCTGGGCCCAGTGCGCCTCCTCCAAGCGCGCGCGCGTGCACGATCGCAGCACGCGGGCCCAACGGTTTCTATAACAAAATATAAAAATATTAGTTAAAAATTAAAAGTTTCTTTAATACCGCATATTTTTATTGCAGTGTTTTGACAATCGAATACCACTTATATAATTTAAGTCAATCACTTAAAACACAACTCACTCGTGATTCTCCTGCGCCGCGAGATGAGTGTCGGTGGGAGAGGAGAATGCGGGCGCGGCGAGCAGGCGCAGCTGCAGCAGGCCCATGTTGGAGCTGTCGCGCGGCTTGTAAAGACGTAGTGTGACCGTGGTGACCACCAGCGGCCGCGCCAGCGCCAGCCGGATGAACGTCATGCCGGCCGTGCTCTGCGGCGCGCCCAACGGCACCACCGTGCCCCCGCACCCCGCCTCCACGCCCACTGCGCCCGGGCACGCTGCAACACACACACTCATTTATTTATGATCAAAATAAAGCTTTGCTTGCTTCACATTCTGTTATTTCCCATTTAGTTATCAACCTCACAAAAAAAATATTTTTTACAACAATATATTACATTCATCATCGTCATTGATTTTAATTATCAGAAAACTTCACAGCGTGATTATCAGAAAACGTTTATTGTTATAATTAATACAAACTGGCAAGGCTGGTGAGGTGCGGCTGCAGGTGCACCTCATGCAGCGTCGCGGCGTAGGGCAGCGTAAGCGTGAGCGCGAGCGAGGCGTCGTCGGCGCTGAAGAAGTGGTAGGACCAGGCCGCCGCCCGCACTCGCCGCGCCGCGCATGCGCCTCCGCTGCCGCCGCCGCCCAACAGCACGTCCGCCGTCTGCGCCGTCGGGTTGCCGCACGACACAGTGCCTATAAAGCATATTATCAATATTATTCATTATTTCTTATAATGTGTAGATATTTTTAACTTAACTTCCCGCATATAGCTAATTTGATAGGCGGGGAGAATTTAAAGACTTTCCATTTTTCACTTTCCACCCAATTTATCAAGATATTGCATGTTTATTGGCGAAATTTAACGCCGCACTTTGAGCTTTGTTGTAGTTACCACAGCAAAGAAATTAAAATAATTTATCCCCCCAGTGGGAATAGAGCAGGCGCGTTTACAGTCGATGCTGTGCCGCTGCTCCACAACACAATTGTTTTTTTTATATTAAACTTTATTCTTGATTACACTTACAAAGTGGCGCAATATTGATTAAACCATTAGTAGTTTCTAAGTTTGGTAGTTGAGTCTTTTTATTGCCACTACTCGCAGGCGTGGACAGGTTGATGAGCTGCGGCGGAAGCTTCAAGTGATTCATGAGGGATGACACCAGGCCATGGTTGCTACTTGGTCCAGCCTAAAAATTGTAATATGTAATATTAATTCACTAAAAATACTTATACTAGTTAAAATGGACACAAAAAAGACGAAAAAAAAATATAATATATTTTTTAAATCTATATTACCTGATGGCAAGCAGTGAGCTTCTCGAGAACCAGTTCAAGTCCGCCAGATTGTATGAATGCGGTGAGAATCTCTTGTTTTTCCAGTACACGCACAACTAAGTATTGCATACCTTGTGATAATTTAACCATATCGTCTCTACCTGTAATCATTTATAATATTAATAAAACACTACTTTGAAGGAAAAACAGTATCAAAATTGTGATAATCTGTTATTGTGTTTCTGTATATATTGCTTCTAGTTGTAATCCAAACACAAAAAAATATTTATTAACAATAAATAGATATCAAACTTACTAAGATAAGTTATAAGACTGGTTAACATTTCTGCTGGATTGGATGCCAGTGTAGGCAACTGAGCTACAAGCCAAAATACTTCTTCTTTGAGGGACCACTGTTCTGTCGTGCACTCGCCCGATACACCTAAATGTGTAAACATAAAGTCAAAAATCTAATTATAAATTCAAATTCAAAATATTCTTTATTCAAATAAACTTATAATAAGCACTTTTGAATCGTCTAATGAACATATGAACAAAAGCTACCACCGGTTCGGAAGGCAGTTCTGCTGAGAATAGCCGGCAAGAAACTCAACAGTTTCAAAATCAATGGTACAATCTATTACATTAGTTGGCAGCTATCCTGCATTACATTCAATACACATTAATTCCATACATGTTTGTCCTCTAAGTATTCTTGAACAATGTAATAAATAAGCTTTACTTGTCAGAATTTTTTTTACTGATATTTTAAATTTCGGAAGTAGCAAATCTAGAATACACTGTGGAATTTTATTATATACACGTACGCTCAGACCTATAAAAGATTTATTAACTTTTTGGAGGCGAAAACGAATATTGTTCATATATGAAGTTAAACGTTTAATTTATCTTATATTAAAAATTTTACTTCAAGTTCACTAAAGGTAATAAATATCACAGACTTAAGCACCGGCGCAACAAAGACCAGAACATTTGTTCTCTAAATCGATATTTTACAGATTCACACTTATTAAAAAGACTGAAAAATATTAACAAGTATAATATAAAGGTTATTTTTGAGTGTCAAATGTTATTAAAACTCACAGCTTGTTTAGATTTTAGGTTATACCTGTATTTAGCACAAGAGTATTCATTCCATTACACATCGATAATGTTTCATAAAACTTCAACATGATGTCACCTTCCTCAAGAACTGAAAAAAAAAAACAATATATATTAGTTTATTAATAATATGGGTAAGGTGGCTTTTCTTACTTAATATTATAAATTATATAATATAATATAGTAGAATTTGTGGATAATACATATTTCTGAGTGATAATAATATTAACACTATATTAATTGTGGAAACTAGTAATTATTTATTATTGAGTATACGCATCTAATCATTAGTGATTACAGGCATATACTCAATCGACTCTCGTTAGCGATAGTTTGAGTGAATTAATTAAATATATTTTATAACTATGAAATCGATGACCGCGTGAAATGTAGGGGGCTCAAGCTCGTACTATTTATTAGGCTTATAAATAATCTAATATACTAAGTAACAAAAAACTTTACCTGCATCTGCAAGACAATATGCTTTTGTGGCTTGTTGTTTCTTTTCATCGTCAAGGTTAGTGCCTTCTTGTGCAGCATTGTTTTGAGCTTTGCTTTCGTCCGTTTGAGATATATCGCCTGAGCCAGGACTTGGAGGCTGCTTACAAAATATATACAAATGTGCTTTAGATTTAAAATATTAATTTCTTATATATTTTTTTCTCTAATCCATTAGGATTAGAGTTTTAGACATTTTGTTCTCCATTTTTCGCTCAATTTTCAAAGAGTGTATTGGGTGGCGGAACTCAACGTTGCCTTTTTACTACCGGTGATCGAAACAAAAACCATCCACGTATTTTTTAATGAGCAATACCACAGGCTATGCTCGTCTGTTTCTTTTTTAATGTTTTTTAATTTATCTCTTTATTGTGAAAATGAAGATTTATTTGTGTTAGTATTTAAATATGATTGAATATAATGAAGGCTCACCGTCTGGTTGGCGGCGGCGCCCCCCGGGCACAACGGCAGCGCGAGCAGCTTGCGCGCGTAGTGCAGCAGGTGTTGCAGCAGCGCGCGGCGCATGGGGGCGCGGCGCGCGCTTCCCGCCAGCACGTCCGCCAGCAGCCCCGACAGGCGGGCCTCGCCACCCCCGCTGCCCCCACCGCCGCCCCCGCCGCTCTCCGCGCGCCACCCGCTATTCTCGCGCACCCAGCAGCCGCTCTGTTCGGCTACGCAATGGACATATTACACAACTTGTAGGTCAATTTAGCTTTTTGTGTATAAAGATAGATTACAAATAAGACATGTCAATATAGACAAAAAACAAAAACAAA
Organism: Heliconius cydno galanthus; assembly: GCA_036379175.1. NCBI lineage: Eukaryota > Metazoa > Arthropoda > Insecta > Lepidoptera > Nymphalidae > Heliconius > Heliconius cydno. The sequence continues at coordinate 152,518 of JAKRZM010001306.1, read as the reverse complement.
AAACACATTGTTATATATGTTTATTATGTCCTTACATAAATGAAATTGGCGTTTGGTATGGGAAGAACAAAAAGTCGAATATTTTTTAATATTGTTAACGATATTTCTATATGCGAGCGGTATTTGGACCGACTGTTAGTTGGTGTCTTAATAAAATCAGCGTCAACCCTTCTACTAAGGAATAAATAAATGTGACAAGTCGTATTGGCCTTGTGGTATGTAAAGAATAAATATTTTTATATTATTTTTGTCGCAGCTTCAGCCTTTTTTCACATAGTAGGGCTTATGGAAAAAACATTAAGTTCCTTACATTTACATAATGACTCTGACTTACCGATGGACCTGATGAGCGGCAACGCGTGCAAGACGTGCTTGGGCGTGAGCGAGGGCAGCAGAGAGTGCGCGGCGCGCAGGAGCGCGGCGTGCAAGTCGAGCGCGGAGTGCGCGCCGGGCGCCCGCCACAGCGCCGCCAGCGCACCCAGCGCCGCCGCCGCACCCGCCGCGCTTCGCGACTTTAACACGCGCGACAGCACCGCCTGCAGCGCCGCCGCCGCGCCCGCACCCGCACCCGTCGTCACCCCACCCTGGGAGGTAATCATTCGTATAGTCTAACCTTTTAATATACAAAAGCTTTATCATACTGTATTGACAATTCACAAGCATAGCAGGACCCCTCAGGCTATAGACACACTTAGCACATTAGAAAAATGTTAAGGTGAATGTATTAATAAAAGTATGTTCACATTTTGTCTTAGCTCGAGTCCCGCAGGGGGCGCATACAGCTGCGTAGTGTCCATGATTGTATAGGTAGGATGAGGGCGAAGCCGCGAGTGGGCCGCTAGTCTTTTATATAAAGCATAAGACTTGTAAAAAAGTGTCAATTGTAGCTACTGATCTTCCCTATTGAATAATATATTTGTTATGTACACATTACATTATTGTTTCCAATACCTGAAAAAGACACTACAACATAGTTAAACTAATGTTGAAACAGGACAACGACAATTTAATTTAAAAATAAATGTTTTAATAGCTTACCAAATAAGGTTCTGAGGAGATGACGGCCCCGTCAGCAGTGACATCGATAGAAATGAACTTGACCAGAGCGGGCACAAAATACTCACACTCGAGGATAACGCGACCCATAGTATGCGGACTGCCTTCCCACTAAAAGTGTATATAATTCGAGTATAATATTCCTATCAGATTAAAAAAAAAATAATAATTTGAAAATTATAAAAAAAATATATACAATATATATTTTTTTAAAATACAACCGATATAAGAGATTTTTTATATATATTTCGAGCTTTACGAATCTTAACAAAGTAAAATCTTACATGTAGAGGTAAGTTCGCCATCCACGCTAGAGCTTGCATTGACAAGACCCAACACCTCAAAGATATATTTTCCAATCTGAAAATAATAATAAAAACAATGAACCCGCAGGGCAGCTTGTGGTGAGGTGTTGGGGAGTGGCGACCCCACGGACCTGAGACCTCCGGAGGGGAATTGAAATCTATCCCCCACCCCTGGCTTGCCTTTATTGGCCGGCAGAGTGGAGCGCAACAGCTATATGCTCGAAAGGGTGGAAGTGTTCAATCTGCGTAATAGCGGGGAAACCCGCTCACGAGTTCCTCGTGATGGTGAAACAGGTGCACACCTCTCTACACCTTTAGCCGACCACGCCGCTGTTGCGCCCAAAGCACTACACCGCTTTGTGGGGGCCCATCTAGTGGGAGGCGAGTCACCGTTCGCCAACCATTCAATTTGAGACTATTGTAAAGGCGGAAGTCCGTTAGTCTCATTCAATAGCCCAGTAGCCAGTCCATCTAAATTCCATTCCATAGTCCTAGTTTAGATTTCCACATTTTCCATAGTTCCTACGCATTAACCGGTGACCATCTCTGGGCATTTACCTGTGGTTACTCAGAGATGGATCCCGACTGATGCGTCACAATAAAACATTTGAATATTCTCTAAGGGGCCTCTACGTGTTGGACCTGTGTCCCCACGCAAGCCTTCCATAGGTCCGGGTTCTTTTGAACCCGTGAATCTTTAAAGTAAAACAATGATAAAGAAACAAAAAGACGGTGCAATTAAATGGTAACGTGAAGTGTAATTTATATATTACTATCCATAACACAATATTCAGTGATAAGCGGTTTTATACGTTATAAGCTAATAATAATCTTTGTGATGTGTACATATTTTAATAAAAAACTCTTTTTTCGCGCGTTTCACGGTACACGTAGCCATACTTACTGGGCGAGTGCGCGCAACAGGGAGGTGACGGTATCGGGGGCGATGCGCAGGCGTGGTGCGTCGGCAGGCAACGTGAGCGCGCCCACTGACCACGCGCCGCCCCATGCTGATCCGTTCAGCGTCAGCCATAGGGACACCACGTTCTCCATCATTGTGCCGTCCACCTGCGAGTTATGTTTTGATTACAGTATGCATTTGGATTTATTATTTAAACTCAGCGACGGGTCAAAGGAAAATATCAATTTAAAACATTGTATAAGTTATCCTAAGAAATGTATATAATAAACATATTTCCATGATTAGAAAACATACTCTTATACAATGTTGTCATAGCATGAGCATCTGATGTTTGCCAGAATGACTAGGATAACAAATTAATACATATTTAAAGAGTGTCTTAACACTGGGTTCTCTACCCTGCTGTGTGCAGGATACAACGTGAAGTTGATTTAATGTTCTCTTTAAATAAAACAAACGTGTGCCTTTCAATTATTAAGTTATTATTTTTTTAATTTCATATTTGTTTACCTGTTGATGAAACTCCCACGCGAGCTGTCTGAATACGTCGTACAGCATGCGTGTAAGCGGAGGGTGTCGGCGCGCGTCGTCCTGCGCAGGCGGCGAGGACGGCGCGGGCGCGGGAGAGGAGGCGGGCGCGGAGGGCGAGGTGGGTGCGGGGGCGGAGGAGTCAGGCGGCGCGGGGGGTGAAGCTGGATCGCCAGGGGAGGGGCCGGGCGGCGGGCGGTGCGGGGGCGCGCGCACCGCTAGTGGCAGCGTGGCGGCCGTGGCAGCCAGTACGCGTAGTGCGAACGCTTCCCCGGCGCCCGCCGCGCCGCTCTCTAACCGCGCGTCCACACATGTTGATAAGCTGCAAAATAATACACCCAAAACAAAGTTACACAACAATTTTATAATATTGTTACTTAATCTCAAATGCATCCGACAAAAAAAAATTGAATCTATAAACATTCCATACCAGTTACTTCCATCTCCGACAGGCTTGCCTCTAGTTTCTTTTTCGACAGCTTCAAAGAAGTACTGTGCCAACTTTTCCTCTGATTCTGAGTCGTCAGATTCTGCCACTTGCGTCAATTGACATTCCATATCTTCAAAAAAGCCTATTTACGTGTGATAATGATTATTAATATTATCTTCTTTTTTCAATTAAATTAACAAGCGAGAATCACACACATCAGCTTCACACTGTATCCCACCCACAGAGGGAACTAGTGATGAGACACTCCGTTCCCCATTTTCCGCCGAATTCTAGAGGCATTGCGCGCTGAGTGGCGAAATCTAACGCCGCGACAAGTGAGAATAAATTACTTTATTAATACTTAAAAGTTACATGGACCAACATGCAATCATATCTATCTACCAGTGAAAGCAGCGCGTTATTCTCAAGCGTGCTCGCTAAAGCAGTTTAATATTTTGTAGCCATTTTTTGCATGCTAAGAGTGAGTGCTTACTTGCGGACACGAGAGCAGGCGGTGTATTTATTTTAGGCTTCGTGAAGTTAGCACTCTTTGCCAGCCCGAAACTGTCCGCTAAAACATCTGGAACGACAATGGAAATACAAAAATTTTGATTTTTTGCATAGGTTTTCACTGATAGGTAGAAATAATAAAAAATAAAGATATAATAAATAATTAATGGGTATATGCTTTTATAACAAACGAAATACCATATCAAAAAATAATTGCAATATTTGAACCTGCTCATGAATGATCAAATCAAATCCGCTTCGCGCTGTATCCCACACACAGCACGGTAGGCAGAGGGAACCTAGTGTTAAGACACTAAGTTCTCCATTTTCTGCCGAATTCTGAAGACATTGTGTGTTAAGTGGCAGAACTCAACGCCTCGCTTTGCCTCGACACCAAAGCGAAGAAATGGAAACTTAAAAAATATTTCACTTCCTCGAGAGGTCGAACTCACAACCGTCACGTTACAGTCACACCCTTATGCCGCTGCGCCACGACGGCCTCAATCAAGATAATATGATGTGGTGCGATAAGGAATATTAAAAGAGTGCAGAGTATGCGTGTATCATAATGATAATCAACTGACTAAAACTCGACGCCAAGTGGTAAAATTTTCTATGCCAAAATGAGCACGCCTTCTAATATTATGCTTTAAAGAGTTCCTTAAATCTATTATGTTGCTTTCGCCTATTATCACAAATTATTAGAAGCAATCAACATTTTAATGTATTTTAAAGCAGAAGAATTTGTTTTACCTCTTATGAATACGAAATAGGCGTTTAGTATTTAATAACAAATAATTGTTGTATTTCAATCGATCTTTAATTCAATAATTATTTTCCATTAAATTATCTATACATACAAAAGATATTATATCTAATAATTTTAATTTGAATTTTTCTTATATGTATAATTATGCAATTAAATTTGATCTATCTTTTGAAACGACGCTTGTGAGGCGGGCGTTAATAACTGCGACAAAGTAACATACTACTGTAGTTATTACTGTCGTAAACAGTCGGTTTTAGTTATGGACTACAAAATTTTTTGAAATAAATAAATATTATAAAAAAAATATTCCTATTTTGAAGAGATATGTGTAACGCATAATATAAATATAAATTAAGCACTCAAAAAATAATTTTAAATATTTTAAAAATCAATTATTAAAACTTATTAAAATAACAAGCACATATTATATTGGAGGCACTCATAAGGTAGCGATATAACATCAGACTTTAAACACGACAGTTGTGGGTTCGAACTCGTGGGAATTAATTATTTTCATTTCTCCGCTCTGTTTGGCTGAATTTCGCCGCTCTTCATTCAATTTTATTAAAATTGGGAGGTGTGTGTAACGGTGTCACTAGGTTCCCCTTGCCCGCAAATTGCAGTTAAGTAGTATTAAGTAGTGTTAAGTATAAGATCTAAATTTTTATTCCATTATAAGTTACCTGCAACAGTGCTAAGTCGCTTAGGCGGTGTTTTGCAGTAGCTGGGCTCGTCGTGCCCCACGTGTATGGTGCGGGAGGTGCTCGCCCCCCACTCCTCGTTGGGCGTTGGCGGCAGTTCTCCACACTCGTGTTCCACTAGATCCTATGTCATAGTATACAAGTTTTATTAGCAATGCGCGTGTGCTATGTACAATTAGTAATTATATTTATTTATTCCATAAACCAATTAAATATAATTAGCGGACCAAGCTGCTGTTGAACTATCCAAAGCAGTGACATATTATTACTTATTATTATACTGATTGCAGTTGTATTTTCAATTCAGCCGTTTAGAAGGAATAGGGTGACAAATACACCTACAATATATAAATAGAATGTTGACTACCTGCAACAGCGTGGTGACAGCGTGCCGGGGCCACGGCGGTAGTGTGACGGCGAGGCGCGCCAGCCCCATGATGCACGAAGGCTCCAGCAGCGCCGCTCCGCCACACAACGCACACAGGCGTCCCACTACCTGCAGTTTGTGATGTGATTATTTATTTAACAAATAACAAAGAACAACGCAATGCAATTTGCTTTTGACGAGCTCAGCTGGTCAAAACCACATTGCACATTTGTACAATTTAATATTTTGTAAATTATTTAATATTTCATACTATATTCAATATTTCAATTTGTAAATGTATCATTATTACTTGGCTTCTCGATCGATCGATTATAAATACCTTAGCGCAAAGCAACAGATGATCCGACAGCAGTGTAGAATCCATAGCTAACATGTGCGTAACCAGCGCGTGGGTTAACGCCGCGCCCAGCGTCGGGCTAAGTAACCGCGCGCCCTCCTTCGCGCGGAGGGCGGGGGACACTCCGGGACGCGAGGTGGAGCTGGTACTGGAACTGCCGCTGCCTCGCTTGGACATCATCGCCATACGAGCTTTGAGGCTCAGACGAGCGCGCTGTAATATTTTATTTAAATGCACTGATAATGTTATCTAGCTTTGTTATGTTACAGCTGTATACAATTAATTAATCATAGAGATTCTTATTATCTTATCATGGTAGGATAATACAAGATGGAGGAGATATAAAATATATCTCCTGTCTAGGAACAGTGGGAACAGGCATTGTATCATGGTACATTTCAGAGGGTTTCATTATATACGTTATGATTTATGGGTCATTAAACCCTATTGAATTTCAAAATATATTTAGTTTCCTGACCTTAGTTAAACAAAATACAATATGTTCTAGTGAAATATGGATATTTTAACTCTACATATTATCTTTTTAAAAAACCAAAAGGGATTTGAATATTTACAAATTGAGGGAAGCCTATGCCCAGCAGTGAGCAAATGGCTGACAATGATAATTAAATAACATAAATAAAATAACCTGTTGCTCCTCCAATGCGACCTGTATACCGCGGCGCGCCGCCTCCAGCTCGTGCATTTGATGCAGCAACTTCTTGTGCAGCTTGCGGCGGTGCAGCTTGCACTCCATGGCGCGCGGCGTCGATGTCGCGCAGTCTGTTGGGCTTGCCTTCGCGCGTCCGCCCGTCACCCAGTCCCATCTGATTATGTCGTTATATTACATATTATGATTGTATTTTATTTTTATTATTTTGTTAGCAAACTCGTGTAAAAGGGTAGATATACAGGAAAAATCAATGGAATTATGACAAACGAGGCAGTTGTTCGTAGGCAACGGCCCTTATTGGAAGAAAACTCGTGTGAAGTATTGTTATTGAATGATACATATCACTTATTGCAATTACTTAGAATCTGTTTCCGAATAATTTGGAAACATATAGAGCATATGTGGTTTTTATCTTATTTTTACAAAACGTTAACCGCTTTCCATTTCTAACAATATCAGGGTAGAAGATGTATCTGACGGACGTTACCAAAACTTACAAAACGTTCAAAAAAATTGAGATAATAGTTCAATGGTTTGTATTCCATATTCATGCAATGAATATACAATATTATTAAAATCCAGTGCAGCCCAATTTGTTCCGAATAAAAAAACGCGTAATGAAATACAAATAAAAAATAAAATATTCAAATAATTTTGACATGCCTATTGTTAGTCTTCTGCGAGGAGGCGGGTGCGGTGGCGGCGGCATCCAGCACCGACGCGAGCGTGGTGAGCAGCGCCGCCAGCAGCGCTGTCTGCGGGCGTGCGCCGCGCAGCAGCTCCAGCGTGCGCGCGCACAGCGCCTGCACCACGCCACCCTCGCCTGCCCCATGCGCGTACATACTCTTGCGGCCCATGTACATCACTGCTACCAGACATCTAAGGGTACGAAAATTTTATTGAGTGGAATAGATTTTTAAATGTTTATTGTAACCTGCAATGGACGATATACAAAAGATCGTATCTAGGAAAAGGCCTGTCTGCTACGCTTAAATTTTAATAAGTGTAAATACCTATCCAGCGGATGCGGAGGCGCGTCGCGCTGCGCGAATGAGGCGGCAAGCGCGTCGACTAGCAGTGCGCCCCACCAACGCTCGGCGCCGCAAACGCGCGCCAGCAGCGCGCCCGCGCCAGCCGCGCCTGTGCCGCCGCCCCACGACAGCGGCAGCACCGAGCGGCACCACTCCGCGCCCACTGACAAGTATTGCTGCAACACGAATAACAACGTCGTCTACACTTACTAAATACATAACTATTATATGTTTTACATGATCAATAAAAAGTTTGTTTGATACATAGAGATATCTATACAAACTAAAACAGATATTCCCATAACTGCTGAAATGAGATTTTGTTTTGTGCACTCACTCAAATTTGAAGAAGGGGAATAGTTAATTTAAAATTAAGTACCACTTACCACGTCACCCATTTGGAAGAGGAAATACAACAGCAAGTCGACTATATAATTCGTAATGACCCGTAACTTGTCCGTGGAGGCTCTTTCTAGTAGTGCACTGGACGTGACTGTGCCTTTCTCTATAGCATCTAACATTCTATCATTAGTATCGGGGGCATTTTGCAACCTTTTCAATATATTGCTGCAATTGTGTAGTTGCTGCTGCAGCTCTATGCACTCCTGGTAAGCACCGATTATTTTAGGATCAGAGTCAACAGTTTGACTGAGATACGCCATCATATGCGCAGCGTTCCCGTTATAAAGATCCAGGAATGGATTCAATAAATCTATAAGCTTGCCAGTTGCCAATCTAAAAAAAGTTTTAGTAGTTAAATAACAACAACAAATTAATAGCAATCCTGTGTATTAATAATGGCCCCTATGTAAAAACGGACATTTTAAAAAGGAAGGTTTACGACAAAACAGAATAAAGATTTATATTTGTCTTAAAAAGTTTAAATAAAATTATAAACTTATGTGTATATACTATACTAGTATTAGCATATACTATATATATTTATTATTATATTTGTAAGATAGAGATGGACCTTTACTCCTTTCTCTCATAAAACTTCTCTTTCGACTAGTCCTTTTACCGGCAGTATACTTTTCAAACATTGAAAGAATAACCCCCACAAAATACTATTTTTTGGATTACAATACACAATAAAAAAGCCAAAATAACTATCTCATTAGTTTTATCAATTAATTTCTGTATTTTTATTTACATGTAATATATTATTACTATTAAAGAAAAAAAACACAGTATGCCACATACTGTTTTCTATAATAACTGCACAGATATAAAAATATTGAATAATAGAAATTTATAGGTAAATTTGTCACCTAAATCTGCAGGACAGATCTTCATAAAGGGCTTTCAGCGCGTTGATTGAAGCTTGAACATTTGCAATTTCTGCTATTTCACCATAGAACCAACCTAGTGGTATTTTACATTTCATTGCTGACATCCCATAACGACCAATTGTTGTTATCTATTAAAAAAATATATTATCACAAATAAATAATATAAGCTACATTATACTTTATAAACATATATTTTTTATCTTCTGGCATTCCTACTTTCTCATGTTCATACTAATTACGCTTCACTTAGATCATTTTGTATAACACAGGTGTTTAAACTTATTTGAATACTTTGCCAAAGGCAGTTACCAAAACACGTAGGGTTCTGTTATGTACTAATTTTCAAAATACCTCCAAAATAAACATATGATATCAAACTCACCTTCATGTACCGGCACAGCGGCGGCGGCTGTATGTCAGTGAGCACGAGGTGCTTAGTGGCGATGTCGGTGGCGAAGACGAGCTTCACGCAGTCCGTCTCCTCGCCGGCCGTCCAAATATCGATGCAGAGTGTCACCAAGTCCGAGCATGATGGGATTACCTGGATAAAAATTATATTATTATATTTCATGTTTTTCAGCTGATGCTTTATCCTGCCATAGTTCCGCCTGCCTGCTATAGTTCCACCTGTATTCGAGACATTGCGTGTTGATTGACTGGACTCAGTGTATGTCAAGTAAATGAAAATAATTTAGTGCCTTCAAGAAATACTATACAACAGCCTAAGCGTTTTACTTCATGTAATAAATAGATTTTTAATAAATATAAAACTAAAGACCTTATGAAGAAATATAAAGCAATTCCGTCGATCAAATAAAAATATTAATCGTACAAAATGACTGCTTTTGTAAAAGAGAAGTTGTAATATTTGTATCATAATAAGAATAAATACCTTAAACACACTTGGCCAGATTAAATTGTGTGTAAATATCCTCCTAACTTTTAATATAATGAATTGTCGTCAAATATTTGCTACAAATAAAACATATTAGGAAAATTTATTAATATCCTAAAAACTTACATAAAGGGTGATCAATTTAAAAATAACATATAAAGATTTTCCTTTAATAAACATGTACGAGTACATACCAAATCAGTGAGTCGCACAAGGTGTCCAAAGTCGAGCACTATGTAGCGCCGCGCACCCGAGTGCATGCGCTCCACAACCAGCGTGTGCTGCGGCGGCCGTGTCACCAGCGTCGCCCACGGGATGCCGCACTGCTCACCCTCCTGGATCACAAGAAGTACCCATTGAAATGTACACTTTTTAAACTTCTATTTATATTGAAATTATAATTAGTTTTTATCTGCGGCCTGGCCCCATTGTCAAATTAAAACAATTAAGAGTTCCCCGAGGTAACTTATCGCAAATGCAGTGAGTTACATCAAAACTATTTACGTAATTAATATGATAACTATTCTCATTCATTCACCTATCTCATTTTATTATTTCCTTATTCTATCTTCACTTATTCTTTCTAACCAAACAAACGCTTTACAGAATAATTGGGCTTATTATTATATTTTAGATATTTAGGTTTTGTTATTATATTACGTCTAAACTTTTCTACATGACCAGTTGTCATCGGTATACAAACATTTTTTTTTATTAATTATATTTTTATCAAAGTGAACGGAAGCCAATGATCTTTTTAAAAAAATAAAATATTGACTGAATATTGAAATATTGACATCTCAATACATTTTTGAAAATGTTATGTTCGTTAAGAAAAATATTAATGATTTTACCAAAATTGGTGATGCACATAAAAACAATACTAGAAATAGGAGTAAACTTATCGCACCTGTAACCCGATTACATCGAGTTCGTAATTCTTTTATGGGACAATGTGTACACTTTTACAATAGGATCCCAGAAAACGTCCGAGAATGTTAAAAAAATTAAAAAGAATGTCCAAGAAAACGAAAGATGTTTGTGTGAAAGGTTATTACCAAATTAATGATTACATAAATGATAACATGCCTTGAGAATGAAATGCTCGCTCCAGTCTGTGTCGAAGTATTATTGTCAGAAACGTTAAAATGTGTTTTTGTATAATTGATTTTTAAAAAAAAGTCCCGCTGAGTTTCTTGCGCCGTTTGTTCTCCAGTCTGAGGCATTAACTTTAGTGAACTGGTTGTACATTATTTGACGTTCAAAAAATGAAGCATGTAACGTCTTATTTTGAATAAAATTATTTGACTTTGACTTATATAATACCTTAAAGAATTTCTCATCCGTATATTCTTGTTTGTCCTGTGGATCACACTCCATCAACGAATTCTCTATGTCATCCAAAGAATCCGGATCTTGTGATGATTGTTTCATATGTCCCTCCTTTACTACCGTCCACAGCTTTCATGAAAAAAAATTTATGTTACTTTATAGATTATATGTTTAAATAACTAGATATACTTTATATAATAATACGAACACAATGTGTGACGAAATAATGTGCAATATGATAAAATAAAATATGAAATATCCCATGCTAATAAGAAACTATCATATCAATAAATTTCCAATAATAATATAACAAAATAAAGCAGTCGTGCAGATCACTTATTTTTAGCTATAAAATATATTTAATTAATTAGCTCAACAGAGAGACTAACAGATTTCTAACAGAGTAAGAAAATAAAAAGTAATGAAAAGTTCAAAAAGCCAAACTTACGAGCCACGACTCGACAAACGTACTATTTACTTTATTTATCAGAGAATTTAACGAACCTGGTGTGGATCAGCGGAGTGCGCGCTGACGACGGTGGGCGGGTGTCGAGCGGCGGCCGTCTCCAGCTTGGTGCCGTCGGACGCCAGGTGGCACGTCACGTGCAGCGGCGTCGCCTCGCCCAGCCCCGCCGCCACCGCAGAGATGCCGCTCATGGCCCACCACGCGTTGCCGCCGCCGCCCGCCTTGCCCGCCTCTGCTGACAACGTGCCCACTTTACTATGCCATAATATTATACATAGGGGAGGGTTCGTACCACAATGCGTTAACAAAGCTCGACTATTAGAAACGTTTTGACGGGACAGGTGACCCCCTCGGTAGTGGCGGTATACCTTTGGCAGTGGTGGTGTTGAACAGGTCGCTCAATTGGAAGGGACGGCCGGGCTCCAGGCGCCACGCCTCCGGCAGCGGCGGGGTCATACTCCCGCTCATACTCGCCGCCGGGGACTTCGGCCGCACGTTCGCTGCCATCAATATCGTTGCGTGAAAGACTGTCCGACCGATCCCGGCTAAGTCTCTAACCCTAAGAGAACGAGTCGCCTATACCTGGCCATTTTAATATTACTCCTCTCGATGGAACGTTGCGTGGTCTTACGGACGGCGTTGCTACCTATTATTGTTAGTTATCAATACGTTTCTACTGTTAGTCGCCAAGCAAGCAATTAAATTCAAAGTTATTTGGCAGAATAAAATGTCAATTGAAAACAGTGCCTCTTCTGTGAAAATAGAGCATTAGCATGTCTCTAATACCTGTTAGAGAAGGTCCAACGCGAAACGTGTCAATGCGGTGAAGCAGGCATAGAGCAGGGTAGTACATACCTGGTGCCTCAGCAGGCGGCATATTGAGGAGGTCTTTGAGCTGGAAGTGCTGCAAATGTGGCGGCAGCGTGGGCGCGGGCGGCACCTGGTCGGGCGTGGACCACACGGCGGGGTGCGTGGCCAGCGCGGGCCCACGGAACATCTCCGGCATCTCTGCGCCGAATCGGTTGCGCTCGAGCGGCAGCCCGTATAGACCGAACCTATAAACCATTATAAACAACATATAAACTTTTCACGTTGTTACAACAAATTGTTTTGATGATCTTATACATCAAAAATAACAACATATAGTAAAATTTATTAAACATGTTAATTAAATCCAAAAGAACCAACCTCGCCCGCAATAAGTCATGATATGGGTCAGCCCGCTCACGAAGGCAGCGCGCCGCACGCTCCAACAGCGCCAGGCCCTTCTCCACGAGGCCGGGGGCGAAGGCGCGAGTGGTGCAGTGCTGCGCTAGCGCCATCAGCCACTCGAGCGCGCCGGGAGACTCGCTCGCGCCCACCAGCGGTATGCACGATATTACACTGTTTGTCAATGTTTGCTCAAACGTCGTCTTCCACGGCTTTGGTAACTCCTTCACTCCTCTAAAGGTAAATAAAAATGTATTTAATAATAAGAATTGTAGTAAGGAAGTGGATAATTTTCTTTATTGTAGATTCATTAACTTACTCGCTCGTGATTAACATAATCTTGACACATTTCTTTGCAATGCTTCTATTTGCACATAATATGCAGTTCTTGATCAGTGAGTCTGTGTATTTTTCTATGACCGATACGCACTCTAATTGTTGCGTTTCAACTGGACTTTGCGCATCTTTATCCTTATTTTTGTCGGCCTTCGTAAATCGCATGCGTTGTAGCCGAACAGATATAACCCAATTTAGAAGATCTAATGCCAGTTTTCGCTTTTCTGAATCTCCCTTATCAATAGCAATTTCACAAAGTGAGTTTAAGAATCCGTTCGATTCTAGCATAGCTATTCTTTGGTGCCTCTCCAGTGGCACTTCTGTGTGAGGACAAGAACGAACTGTAATTGATATTTGATGTAGCCAATCGCAACCGATAAAACTAGATTTTTTTCCAGAACTTTCACCAGATTTTATGGGTCCTTTGGCCATGTCCTTAGCAGGATCAAACAATGTCTTTATGTGAATTAAGAAAGTTCTACCTCGAGCGCGATAAAGCCGAGGGCTTGTCAATATTAAAGTTCCAGACTGCTGTGTGGCATCCAAACCGGAAGATAGGAACAGTGGGCCCGCTAATATCTCAGCATTATGCGCCTGTAGGTACTCTTCACTATTTACAGGATTCTCTAAATTGGACATATCAGCGTCTACCGCTGGAAACCATACTGGCGAGTCAGGTCTTTGACCAAAGGACGCATCTTTTTTATATCCAATGCCGTGTAAATTTTGTTTCAACAAAGTAACTTGTATTATGGGCAAATTTACGGAGCTTGCGGAATGTAACGTAAAACCAAATTCTATATGCGCCAAAGGAAAACTATATGGCAATGTAAGTTCTAGCACATGTTCGTCCCACGTTGATGAAGTATTCTGAAGCCGCCATGATCTATTATTTTGATGGTCAGACCTTGACCTTTGGGCTGGGGATAGCTCACACCAAAATCCAGGTACTACAGCACTGTAGGGCACAGTAGTGTTCATACCATAGAAGCCAATTAGAGTCATAAGTGATTCTAAGTCATTTTGATCCAGTTCTGGTTTATTGGCTATTATGACTGGCGGGCAAGCCGGCCCACACACTTCGTCTCGTGGTGCTTTTTGCAACATATCAAAATCTAAATTAGCTAACTCATCTTCATTGGCATCGCTTCCAGAGTCTTTCTCTCCATTATTAAGCGCATAAAAGTAAATTACCCCGTGTCTTGTCGACAGACTTAACCGCTCAACTGACGCACAATACACCACTGATGTGAATTCGCCTTTCGGTACTCTCTTTTCTGTCAGCACTTTAAAGTCAGGCAAAGAATATAATCTGAGGCCACCGTCATAGCCAACAGACGCGAAACAATATTGATCGTGTTTATCTGTAGGTAAGAGACACAAATCTACGGGACTTTCACTAAACGGTAGTTCTTTAAATGATACAGGATTATCATCTAAAGTAAATATAGAAGTCTTATTGTTGATTTTGTAAAGAAGAAAATAAGCTTTTGGATCTGAATCATCATCAGTCTTTACTGTTTGGTCGGGGACCTCGTCGACGTCCATCTGAGAGTCAGAATCCCATTGTCTGTCTGTTCCTTCATTTTTTACCTTTTCAGGCTCGATACTAGATATAACGACCAACAAGTGTTCCTTATCATCAGTGGGCAATAGATGCGTGACCTTGGAGTCCTCTCGCTGGTTCAATTTAGCCGGGAGGCTCAAGCACTGCACGGCAACGCCCTGCGTGGCGGCCTCGTCGGGCGGCGGGTCGCTGTCGAAGCCGTCGTTGTTAGTGGCCCCAGCGCTTTGCCCGTCAACCTTGATGCCCCCGAACGTCGTCACCTTCACCTTTTCCGTGCCGTCGCCGCCCTCGTACCATTTCAGGTCGGATATTTCCAAGGGCCCGTTTCCAGTCATGTTCAAATATTGGGTGATTGTGTCGCCGTGCACGGCGTCGGTTTGGTCGACTATCTTGGTGCCTACAGATTCTAGATGCTCACTTTTCCAGCTTTTCAGTTGTGAAATTTTACCGACAAAGTCTAGAACGCTGCCCTGACCCGACTCTGGTATTTCAGGGAGCAGCGCAGTCGGCGGCGGTGGCGGTAACACTTTATAATGTTTATTGAATAGAATTTTTTTGGGTTCCCAAACCTTACAATCTTCTTTACTCGAGGAAGCATTTAAATTAATAATGTTACTAATTTGTTCATCTATACATTTTAAGCTATTGGTGAACTGTGATGGAAGCTCAGTGTCCTCGTCCGAATACTGTAGATATAAGTCGTCGTAGGCGGGCCTGGTGACCACACAAACCTTCTTACTGCCACCAGGCTTGGAGTTCCCGCTGCTGTCTGACGTGTGGACTACTGTAGTAATAGAACCAGCTAGGGAGCTATGAATATCATAAGTTAATAAAAATAACATTTTATTTGAAGACGCGAGATTATTTTTCGCTTCGTTCTGATCATTCATAGCTTGTATACTTTCTTTACAACTATCTAGATCACCAGAATCAAATAGGGCTTTACTTGAGTCTTCTTTGATTGGCTCATTGGTTGGGGCAATATTGGTACGCATGATAGTGACTGCACAGATGAGGGAAGGTTTTGGTTTATTAACATTTTGCTCTTTTTCTGTACTATCTGAACTTTGTGGTTGGGGGAAGACCTCTTGTTGTGATGTCATGCCGACAAATGCCATGGCTGTCAATTCAATACTGTAGGTTGCTAAAACGAAACATAAAATATTATCAATATGAGTTAAGAGAATAACATTTATTGAAGATTTCTGTTTTATTGTAGCATAGCTAAATCATAACTATTATATTAATGTCTTGTTACAATTTTACTTACAAGTATCCTTTTCTAGACTTGTAGACCAAACTTTGTTACAATCTGTTATCAAAATGCCACTAAATATGGAGTCATATGGCGAAAGATGTATGAACTTGACCAATTTTAGTCCACAGTCAAATTTCCAGATGTTAATTTTTCCTTCCACTGTACCAGTGGCTATTAAGTCTCCAGTGTTACCTTTTGATACTATTTTGACATTTGGAGATGAAACGGCACAGGCTGTTGCATTTGTGACCTAAAAAAGAAAAATTATTTAAAGTTCAATAAAAGTAATGTACTAAATATACTACAATATACGACAATTATAGATCAACCAAGCAAAATATTGATATTGTGATAATATACAAATAAAATAATATGATGAACTTATTACTCTCTCAATATGTTACATTGAGTCGAATTGAATGTGTACTATATCTATCGTCTTAGATATCTATTGTCTTATTAATTTTTCAAATATAAGATGATAGATATAGAAGATATTTGTTAATTCCTAACCTGAAACAAAAAATTATATCTGTGAAATAAAGTATGAATAACAAACAAGAGCACAAGATAATGAATCTTAAATAAAACAATAACAAATATTATAAGAAATATTGAAACACAATCTATAATAATAATAGAATCTCACCGATATAGGCACATTGTGTGTGTACTCTCCTCTTACAAATGGACAGTTGGGTGAATGCCGTTCATGCTCAACCCAAGGTTCGTCAGACTTCTCCCAGCAAACTAGACATACCATGCATGTGAAGCACATAGCACGGTCATCCCCACTGGGTGACGGCTGGTGGTAGAAACCAGCTTGTGCCATACGAGCAGGTAATGCCCATCTGTAAATGTTACTTTTTATAATAATTTTCTAAAATTGAGTGTAATCTTACTTATAACTGAATTATAGCACCCTCCGAATATGGTTTTTAGGCACATGTGAGATAAAAAAATTACAGGAGGGCTACACTTTAGACATTATATCTTAATTAATTAACTATGCAATTATTTTATAACAAAATAAGTTATGTTCTTATATAGCTATATTGTCTCTATATTATATAACAACTATTACATAGAATTTCTGCTTATGACAGATATATCCTGCTTAGATAAGTTTATAAATAATAGTAATATATAAATTTAAAAAAATGACTTCTTTATCACAGCTTGTACCATAAAAAATACATCATAAAAATCAATAAACAAATCAGCTTCACGCTGTATCCCGCACACAGCAGGTTAGGCAGAGGGAACCTGTTGTTAAGACCTACTCTGTTTCCCACTTTCCGCCAAACTGAAAGACATGATTTTTGCCTCAACACCAAAACGAAGAAATAGAAATATAAATTTAAATATCTCCACTTAATAAAATTTATATCAATTTAATAAAAAAAATTATGTCATTACAACATAACCAAAATTTTTGAAGAAAAAAATATACTAACTTGTAGTCCATATGTGGCCATCTCTTGAAGGTTTCCTTTCTTTCTGCTTCAGAATACATAAGCGCTCTGGACTCATCATCTTTAGTACAGGTACTGAGTTCATTAGCTCTTTGTCCAACAGCAGACGCTATGGCCAGGGCTGGAACTCTTCTGTTCTGACCTTTCAGTTCTTGTACCACACCATTCATAACCATACGCAAAGTAGTTTGGGATATTGCTATTGTGACTGTACTCCACTATAACAAAATTAAGAACTATAATTAATAAAATTATAAATTTATATTTGTATAAAATTGACTTTAAAAAAGTCCTGCTGAGTTTCTTGTCTTGGTTCTTCTCAGGTTTGAGGCTTTAACTTTAGTGAACTGGTGGTAAATTGTAAGACATTCTAAAAATGAAACATGTAACTTCTTATTTTGAATTAAATTATTTGACTTTGATCATATACAGTGAACATTTTATATACCATATTTTATGGTGTAAAAGAGAGTGGTTGTAAAAAAGAAAGAAATATATTATACCTATTAATTTACTATTGTCAATAATATCAATAAATCATAAATTATATAAATAACAAATATAAATGCATGAATAAAATAACTAACTAGTATATAGATTTTATGGTGTTTTGAGCTTAAAAGTAATAAGTGGCTAAAATATGACATGTATAAGTAAATAAACAACAGGTTACATTAAAAGTAATGCATATATGTAAACCAAAGGACTGTTTCTTCGTATTTTCAGTACATCTTATGCAGACAATTGAGGTAACTACAGACTAGGAATCAAAATCAATATCAGAAAGATATAGAAAAGAATTACAAAGCTTTCGGCAATTTGCCTTTAAATAAAGTGATGTTAAATGGAGTTTACGTTGCATTTATAATTATTATAGTCCAGATAACAAAGTAAGTTGTTTTAACAATATTGTAAAATATATAGACTTCAAGATATATTACATACTTTTTGAGCTTTTACACCTTTTCTGACTGGTTCTGAATCTATTGCATTTTTAAGTTCATTGATAAAATCCAACAGCCCATCAATTGAATGTGCGTCTAAGCTCTGCAGGCACTGGTAGAGAAGCACAGCCTAAAAATAATAAAACAATGTTCAATGTAAAAATAATAAAAAAGGCTGAAGGAATATTATTTAACACTTTGAGAATCAAAGAAAAGAAGAGTATAATTGACAAATTTAATTTAATTAATATGTTTACTATTCCCACAAAATCTTATTATGTATGTATATATGTATGTGTATATATTTGCCTATTTATATATTTTTATATACTCAGATTTATGTAGTACACCCCTCCTAATTTAATTTATTCTCTCCTCTATCCAAAGTTTGCCTGGGAGAGGTTGCTGCCTTAGCAATAAGGCCGCCTATTGTGATATTTTATGTATTAACAGTTTTGTAATTAGTTATTTGGTGTACAATAAAGAGTATTTTACTTTTACTTACTTTACTTATGTTCAAGCCAAATACTACATAAAGGCTAAAGACAATGTCAATACTAAAAAGTTGAAAACATTTAATATTTTTTAGTGTATATGTAAGTATATAATTATAAATTATAATAAAATATGACAAAAAACACATTTAAAAACAAAATGTTATCTTCTTATATTTCTAAGGATGTGTATATGGTATATATGTTTATTTGTTATTTATTATTTTATTATACAAGAGCGTAAATATTACATTTTTAAATATAAATTGTTATAAAAAATACATTTAATAATATAAAATTACATATCTAATTATTATATTTTTACTTTTTGTTATTGCTAATTAGAACATATCATTTAATTATATTCAGTATACTTTTTATTTCTATTTATAGCTTACAAATATTCCTTCATACACAAATTCTTAAGACATTTAGCTTGTGACGAGAGAAAGGAAATGACAATATTAAGTATTTCATTTCCTCAAATGTCATCAGTGGATCATCAAATCCACAACCTGCCACATTCACAGTTTCACACATATGCCCCTGTGCCATGACTGGCCTCAATAAAAATATAGTTGTTAAATTAATATAAACAGTAAATAGTAGATGATGTAGTAATACTTATTAGAATAACTTGAATACTTGACATGAATCATGTTTATTGAGTACCTTTTGAGTTTACATAAATTTAAATATAAATAATTATTTTTGGTTAGGTTAGGAGATAAATTATCCTAGCATAAAAAAATATATATATATAGATTTGCAATTTATAAGACTTTCATTATTTANTGACTGGCCTCAATAAAAATATAGTTGTTAAATTAATATAAACAGTAAATAGTAGATGATGTAGTAATACTTATTAGAATAACTTGAATACTTGACATGAATCATGTTTATTGTGTACCTTTTGAGTTTACATAAATTTAAATATAAATAATTATTTTTGGTTAGGTTATTTATCTCCTAGCATAAAAAAAAATATATATATATATAGATTTGCAATTTATAAGACTTTCATTATTTAGTTTATCTATATCACAATAAGTAATGATGTAATGTATTATTATATTTATAAATAAATGCTTTTCTGCTTATTTATTATTAAAATTTAGTATGTACTAAAATCAATTGAGCTATAATACATTACTTAAGAGTCTAATTGGTTTTTATAGTGTGTGAGAAAATTTCAACATATTTTATGCAGAATATTCACATAAAGGAATTATTTTTATTTAATTTCATAAAATTTCAAGTGCTTACCTACCTTTTCATAAAATTTCAAGTGCTTACCTCAGATAAGACAAGTTCTACTCTAACTAGACTATCAGGTTCTGATGAATATATGGGTCGTTGTAAGGCAGTGTGAAGGAGAAGCACTCCGTTATAGTCAGTACGTGCGCCGATTCCACTATTATCCCAAAAGAAAACTCTGTCGGCGCCGGGTGCATATTCAACACCTAAAGTGCCTCCGTTGTCTAAAAACAAATGGAAATACAATTAAGTAAAGCCTGCCGGTCTTTTGTGATAAGCAACAATCCAATATAATCGGAATTGTTTACTGAGAGCTGTCAAAGTAAGACAATGTAGGGCATCAAAAATTACTATACTTGGTTATAGTGCTCTATAATTGTATATCTAGACATTCAATACTGTATTGTAAAAATTATGATTGATTTATAGGTATAACAATATTGTAAAAATATTCTTAACTTACCCGCTGATAGACAGGAGGTCTGTAGAATCACACCAGAGTTAACATCCAAAACGTGTACACGGCCTTCATCAGTCTTCACTAATATTATATTTAAATTACTGTGATAAGTCAGTGAAGTAACAGGAAAGATCATACGTATATAACCATCTTCTCGTAATATCAAAGAATCATCGCCCATCGTGGCCGTGAACACATCTGTCTATTCTACGTAAACGCCATTTGTAATTATATTTTTTTATGTCAAATATTTTTACTCAAAGTGGCCAGACTTAAAATTAACTTGAATTTATTGACTCTATGCACACCATAAACAATTTATAATCTATTTTAATTGTGCTAATATTAATAAAATTATATTGTATTTTTTTGCGTTTAATTACAGAATTAAAATATTTATATATTATATTAGATAAAAACATACCACATAGATAACACCGATTAATATACTACACAGACTATACAATTTGTGTAAATAGTCTTACAGACAATAAAGTCCTGGATATATAAATTAAAAAAATATATTGTTAGGAAAACGCTGTGTATAATTCACAATATATAAATAGAATAAATCTTTAAGATTTATTCTATTTATATATTGTGAATTATACAAAATAGTTTTATATATATATATATATATATATATACATATTACTGTGTATATGCTAAATGTGTGAGACTGTATACGCGACAGCTTGTGGGTTCGATTCTCACCCGACAAAATTAAATATTAATAGTTAAATTTATTCGTTCTGGTAACTCAACACCAGCCAGCACCAGTTATGCCTCCAGCTTCGGCGCAAAGTAGGGAACAGAAGAGTTTTAATGGGAACGGAGTGGTTTAACACTAAGTTCTCAGTGCCCACTCTGCCATGTGCGTGATACAGGTGAAACTATAAAAAAATGAATAAATTAACAAACCCATTTCCATTTTTTAGTTTTATTATACATCATTGATTTCATTAAGTTTGAATTATTTACATATTTATTAATAGCTCGTGCGGGTCACCTAATGATAAGTGATCACGTAAAGCCAGAGGAATTACAGGTGCGATGATGGACTTTAAGGCTCTTTTTGAAAGTAACTAAGTATATGCAACAGGTATTTTTTGAAATTTCACAATTTTATTCTATAGTGGTTTTTATTATCGCTGTAAATTGATTTATATTTTTATTTATTATATTATTAGTAAGTACAATCTACTCAAAATACATTAGGTACACAAAGTAAATAAAATAAATTTGTTCCAGAGTTTATTTCCAATATTGAATTCAACTTAGACGTTTTAAAAAAGATTTCAAGAAATTCAAGATGTGTTGAGGCCAGTCGTGACTCGTGCCGCCAGGGCTATACTCAGTATGTGACTGGTTGTGGGTTCGATCCCCGCTCGAGATAATGAAATATTTTTAAATGTATACTTTTATTTCTTCGGTCTGGTGTCGAGGGAACATTATGAACGGAGTGTATTAACACTAAGTTCTTTCTGCATACACTGCTGTGTGCAAAACAGAGCGAAAAGCTGATTTTTTTAAAATGTTTTAAATATTTTCACAAATAGGTAACCTACCTGAATGCTTCAATGTGTTTTTTTTAAATTTAATTAAGAAACGTAAAAATATGTCTAAATACGCCTACGTATATATATATATATATCAATATCATTATTTTTTACTTCGAGTATTAGTATAATAGAGCATTTATGTAAATTTCAGCTTCATACCTCCACGCGATCCTAAAAACAAAGGGTCTTAACAGATGGACGGGAGGACAACAAAATATATATAGGGGTTCTGTTTTACTTTCGAGGTAGGTACGGAACCCTAAAATTGTACGGGGATGCATAGAACAACGCGTCTGAATCGTCTACAGTCAGAGATGCGTCTGCGTGACGATGGCATCAATGTGTAATTTAATGCCGTAATTTTATTACGTTAATTTTGTTCCACTATATAGAATTTTATATTGGACAAGAAAATATAGATTACAATTTTATATATGTATATACTTAGTATACAATTTAGGTTCGAAATTAACCAATGTCTATAACGTGCAGTTTGTGGAGAAAATCAGCGATGTTAATTTCTTTGGTGACTTTTTTTTGTTGTGTTTTGGTAAGTATGTATGAGATTCCGTTTATCAGCTTCACGCTGTATCCCGTACACATCAGGGTAGGCAGAGGGAACCCAGTGTTAAAGACTCTCCGTTCCCCATTTTCCACCGAATTCTAGAGGTATAGCGTGTAAGTGTAATCCACCCTTTGCCTCGACACTAGAGGGAAGTAATTAAAATAATAAATATTTCATTTAATCGAGTGGTAATCGAAACCATCGCGTTCACAGTCACACAGTTGTGCCCCTGCGCCACTACTGATCTCTATCTTTAAAATATTCTAAGTGTATCTTTAAATTCTTAGAAGGTAATCAAGCATTGTACAAACTTGTTTACAGATAAGCACGGAAATGCCGCCTTGTGTACTCAAAGATTTCACTACGCCAGAGAATAGGCAGCTAGCTAGAACTACCTTAAACGAATATCTTAAAGAAATAAACGATTTTCGTTACTATATAATTTCGAAAATTAATAACATAACGAAGCAAGATACGGTATATGATACAATCGACTTCGAAGTAATCCCTACAGATTGTGAATTAAACGACGACATGGAGGCAAAGTCTGATCTGTGTCCTATCATCGATATAACGGATATTTTAAAATGTCACTCGGAAATTAATGAATCGAATAACAATATAAAAATAACCTGCACACGTGATAATTAATAAGTCATAATATAATGTGGTAGTAAAATAATAAAACGCTGATATTTATAAAAAAATATAATTTATTATAAATAAAACCTTTAGGTATATATTATTGTCATAATTCTAAATTACGTACTATAATTAAACAATTAAAATGGACGGAATTTAATTTTCATATTAAAATATTTCATTCTATAATAAAGTTTAAGTACAACATTTTTGTGCCAAAATCTAACTTACTATTAAGTAATTACTAACATTATAAAATATTGTTTCAATATTAAGTCAAGTAAAAATAGAAAACGCGTGTAGTTTATTTCTTCTTATGTGCAATAAAGAATTACACGCATTTAAATTAAGTTATATTAATTATATTTCATTTAAAAAAATCTCTTTCCCACTTCTCGCCCAATTGTCGAGACATTGAATTATTTTCACCTTAAATTAATGCGTTCTCTGGAATGAGGATCGAACCCACCATCGCCGCGTATACAGGCATCATCATATAAAATTTCTTATAATATAAGAATAACGAACTACACAAATTTCTTATTATAATAAATCCATAATTTTTATTTAGAACTCCCAAGAATCAAGCCATTTCAGTCCAGTCATAGTAGAATTCGGTTCACTCGCTAACGGTCCGGTCATGCCGTACGCTAATGGTGAAAACAAATAAAAACTATAGACAGTCGTAGAAATAATCAAACCCATTATACACTGGTACACTGTGTTTCCTAATTCATTGCTGAGATAACTCTTGATGCTTCTCAGTAAATACACTGTTAATATACCTGAAATTATAATTAAATAAAGTTTTACACTAAAAGTTTTATGTGTGGGTAAATTCTTTTGACAATATCATAATAATAATATTATTATTTACATATTACAGTATTTGTAAAAGTAATCCTACAGTCCGGCGACACTAAATGTAGACCAATAATTTCGAACACCGGAAAACCTCTCTTATGGTAGCTCCAATCTTGTGTCACTAGATTCTTTTTACCAACTCTATATTAAGATAGTAAAAGATAAATAATTTATGCCATTTTTATAACAAAAAATACAAAGATAGACACTCCCTCCTCGGGTCGAATTTCATACTTCGCTTATCTCTCTCTTATCTATGCGCCATATTAAAGAAATGAAGAAAAAAAAGAAACAGCAACTAACCAGTCAACATGGAACTAAACACGAGCGCGGGGAAGTAATGATGGAAGTATAGGACTCTGCCCATCGCCCAGAAGGGCACATAGTGGAGCGCCCATCCCATACAGCTCCAGCCGGCTGCGTTTAGCAAACGACGACTTTCAGACGACACTAATATGATAAAGATGTTGTGTTGAATATCCATTATAACCATTTATTTATTATAATAAAGGAAATAATAATAACATTGGTATCAATTAGTGGTAGGTAGGTCGCTAGTAAAACAGTATTTTTTTATAAATATTCAGCCGTATCGGAATTTGTCTCCAACTCCAAATGAGCAGATTATGTACAGCAGAATGACATCTTTAGATATGCCACTCTGCAATAACTTGGGTGAATATAATATCTTAACAAATTGAGTAATTTAACGAGGTGTCTACACTTATTATAAGTAGATTCACAAAACATTTTTTTTTATTTTTCATCATAAATATATGAATAAATAAAATTTCTATACATTTTTACCTTCAACGGGTCTTCCAAACGCTTCAGCGCGTTTATCTCTAATAGAATTCACAATGAACACTATGATGAATATAGCGAGGAAGGCGAGGTTTGCCCACCACACTATAGGGTTGCCGAGCAAGTAAATCCTGTGCGCGCTACCAGAGAAGAACTGACCCTAAAGTAAATTAAATAATAGATAATTAATTAAATTTTAGCAGCATTATTAGCGTGGACGTCTAATATAGTAGAAAAATAATAAAAAAATATGAACTAATGAGTTACTGTCACTACTTGTGACTTTGTTAAGAAGCTTATATATATTTAAATTAAACAATATAAGACTAAAATAATTTTATTAAGTCTAGTCAGTAATAATTAAATAATTCGTTTCTTGTTTCAAAATAACAGTTTTGTAACTTTAAACTTAAATAGAATAGAAATACCTAAAATAATGATCATACAATTTAATTGACAGTACCATCGCTAGCTTACAAAGTCTCGTGAAACATATCTGCTCATATATCAGTATTGTCTTATGCGACGGATGTGGATTCGGAGGAATGCTTATTTTAAAAATATCTACATTTCCTTTGTAAAATAGATCTAATACTGCACATCAGGTCCCTGAACTAAACACAACTATCTCTCAGCCTGTCCATCTAAAGGCTAAGAAGAAACGTATGCTAAAAAGATATATAAACAGGTAGGCAAAAACAATCTAGTGTCAATTTCTCCATTCTTTGCATATAGTGATATAGTATAATATATAACTTACCCTATAATTAATAGGCCACTGCCACGGCTGGGACGTGACTTCTCCCTCTTTGGGCTTAAGCCCCGCGTTGCCTTGTAACATAACCGCGTGGGACTCGAACAGACGCTCTACAAAACCTGACGCATACGCCTCGAAACTTACCTTTGGCACTGGAATAAGATATTAAAACTTGAAAGAGAAAAAGAAAAGAAGAGAAAGAGAATAGTTTTGGGTTTTAAACATTCTTTATGTGTTATCCCACATTTATTAAAGAAAAATACTATTTTAGATGAATTAAAAAAATTTAAACGGACGAAACGTACTCAAGAACGCAACCAGTAAGATTATCATAACATTGGATATAGTCTCAACAAAGAAAGTCTCGAGTCGAGTCGTTGTCGAATGATATATGAAGCTGGTGGCTATCAAATTTTAATGGCCCTACATACATCTATATATATAAAAGGACTTGTCCTCACTGACTGAGGTAAGACGCACGCACAGCCGTAACCGCTGTGCGTAGAAACGTGAAATTTGGACAAATGTTTACTTTTGTAATCTGGACATCCACTAAGAAGGGATTTTGAAAAATTTTAACCCTAAAGGGGTGAAATAGGGGTTGAAAGTTTGTATGGAAAAAAAATTAAATCGGCACTGATTTTTATAAAATTTGAAATTTAGATTTTTAAAAGTATTTAATTGAATACGTGTTTCATAGTTTTCTAGAATTCTCCCGCTAAGGGTGCAAATAAGGGGTTGAAAGTTTGTATCGATTGTTTTTAATCGGCACCAATTTTTATAAAATTTGAAATTCAGACTCTTAAAAGTATTTAATTGAACACATGTTTCATGGTTTTCTAGAATTCAACCCCTAAATGTGCAAATAAGGGGTTGAAAGTTTGTATGGAAAAATCTTTAAATCGCCACCGATTTTTATAAAATTAGAAATTTCGATTCTTAAAAATATTTCATTGAACACATGTTTCATGGTTTATTAGAATACACCCCTAAATAAGCTAGCGAAGCTGCGCGCGTCCGCTAGTTAAATCATAATATTAAACTTAGATTATTTTAAAATTACTCTTACATTGGTCAAAAACGTTGTCCTCCACGTTCCAAAGTGCATTTTTATCCCTCAAATTAGGATTGCACGCGATTTCCTGTTGTTCAAAGCCCCATTTAGGTAATTGTTTACCTGTCGTTGTGAGAGCACACGCCTGGAAGAGAATAAATATATTGTTCGTCAATTAATTTGTAAACATGGACAATATGTTATTTATTAAGCTTATTTCAATTCTTTTTTTAACTTCACACTATATCCCGCATATAGCAGGATAGGCAGAGGGAACTTGGGAACCTAGTGTTAAGACACTCAGTTCCCATTAAGACACTTCTGTTTTCCTCTATATTCCCGCTGAATTCTAGAGTTATTGCTTGTGGAATGGCGGAACTCAACGCCACGCTTTGCCTCGTATCAGTGAAAATACCTCGTATTAATGAAAATATTAAATATTTCATTTCCTCGAGTGAGAATCGAACTCACAATCTGTAACCCTAGGCCACGACTGGCCTCATATTTATTGTTTGTCATTTTTAGATCTTTTTAAAATCAAATACAGCATACAAAAAAGTTATGAAAAGTGTAAATGACTAACTACAGATCAGTAACGTTTAGTATTTTTTTAAATAATAACTTATTCAAAATAAATATCTACCTGTAAATAATGAACGAACATCAGTTTACTGCGTACTGTCTGTATCTCATCGCCGTCCTTACCACCCGATACAATTATCTTCCAGACGTCATTGGCATCGCCAACGCCGTCCTAAAAATTAAGAATATTTTTATATATTCATAGTTTATGTACCTTTACCCATATTGCTATATAGTAAGCACGCACTACGATTATTATGCGATATTTTGCGACATAAATTTTATTTCTGGCATTCGGTTCATAATAAAATGTATAAATATTGATGAAAAATAAGTCTTAGTGATGCCTTAACGATTATTTTCCTACAATTGAATATCTTTAAATCAAATTAATTACATTTGTTAACCTTAGTTTATAGAGGTATTTATAAATAAATTAAAATTAAATCAGCTTCACACTGTTTCCCACATACAGCAGGGTAGATAGACGGAACTTTGTGTTAAGACTGGCCTGATAAATAAATGAAAATAGCATAATTTATAGTCACTATTACCTCTCCGTACCCCGTGACCTGCATGAACTTAGTAGTAAGTGGCGCGCGCTCGCGATGCGCGTGCAAGTTGCGCGCCGTGGCCACGTGCGTGAGGCGCACCAGCTCCCCGCTGCGGACCGGCACCGCGCCCTCCACTCGCTCACGGTTGTAGGGCTTTATTATCCAACGGTTGTTGTCGTCCTTGTGAGTGTATGTTGTTATCTAAAGGGGTTACAAAATAATATTAGTAAAAAATCAATAAGGGAAAATGGGGAGCGGAAGTGTCGTAATGGGTATAGAGTATACTACAATACAAAGTGAAGCTAAAAAATATAAGTAAGACATGCAAACCTAAGTTGGCACCTTCCAGTTTCGTCACAGGATTTACCTTTGGGTATATCATTTCCGATAACAGTCGCGTGCTTGTGCATTAGCGCAACGGTCTTAATAAATTAGCTATGAATAAAAATATAAAATGTATATACCTGTTGTTGCCTCGCTCCCACGCCTGCTGGGTACAAATGGTGGTGAGAGTGCAGATAACCACCACCGGTACGGTGGTTTTTCAATGTAATTATGGCGCCATACGCTAAAACTTTAGGGGCGCTTGCATTATGCAAGCTGTTGCCTTCGAGTCGCGCTTGGAAACCGGATGAGTAAAAACCATCGCCATTGCCACTGTATAAGCAATTATATATTAATGCTAATTATAGTATAGTCGACGAGTCATGACCGCCCTGAAGTAAGCTGTAGATAGCTGGTTTACTTAAGGATTTTTCTTGCTTTTGATTATTTTCTCCCCAAAATACAATGCGCAAAATTTAAAATGTTATACCACTGAATTAAGAATGTTATATTTATTCTATTCTAGATATTTTCAAATTCAATTAAAATTTTGAAATATATAATATAAAATTGTATATTTACTTTGATTTTTAGTGTATAATAAAATTACTTTGTTTATTGTTAGTAATCACTTTTCTTTGTTATTAAAACTAGTAAAATAGGTCAACCCGAATTTTCTGCTTAAGTATATTTTAGTCAATGAATTTTAAGTATTTGGTCAAAAGTTATTTCAAAAAAGCTTATTGTATCATAAGAAATTATAAAAAGAACTAGCGGCCCGCTCGCGGTTTCACCCGCGTGAACTATGTTATTCTTAATTTCTGTCTCCATGGCTACGTCCTAGTGACGTCTATGCAAAATTTGAGACTCCTAGCATTTAGTAACGAATGACAAAGACAAATGTCATTAGTAACGAAGTTTCATACAAACTTTCAACCCCAAAAACAACCCCTTAGAAGTCGAATATTACAAATTCCCGTCTTAGCGAGCACCTACCTCCTATAAGAAACTCCTATGCAAAATTTCAGATTCCTAGCACTTGTAGTTTCTGAGATTTCGTGATGAGTGAGTGACCTTTCGATTTTATATATATAGATAGATAGATAGATAGATAAAATTTAAAGTGAAAGAAAGTATCACATACAGTTATCTTTTTAAATATGATATTACCTTTTGCTAAGTACTGTAAGATGAACCCAGAAGAAAAACACATATAATATAATAGGCCACAGTATTAAAGTTAAACTTCTTCCCACAAGATGTTTTATTGTGAAGCTCTGCAAAGAAAATGATCACATTTAAAGCATAAAATAACAAATAATTAGAAGCCAGTCGTGGAAAAGAGCACTAGCGTCCGACTATAAAGGCGACTGGTTGTGAGTTATATTCCCACTCGAGAAAGTCTTGAAGAAGTGTCATTAAGTCAATATGGGTTATGCCAAGGCTGGCAGTTGTAAATTATCATAGAATAACTTACCACAGGCTTACTTAAATCTCCTAGAATATTCCATAAATCCGCTATGGTCCTGAAGCCCACAAACAATACAACAAAAAGGCCAACAAATTTAACTGACATTGTACAAGAGAGAGATGCACCAAGGAAAGTTTGCCAAACAAGCATCTTTAAAGAGAATGGTGGCAAACCATCATCTGTCAATGATCGAACCTGAAAAGATTATTGATATCAAACAAACAAAGCTGAACAGTTTGTATAGATGAATGCTATAATCTGAAGAAAAAAAAATTGTGTGCAATAGTATATTTACCAAGAAACGTTAGACGCTATATTACTTCATATTAATGGTTTCAATACAATGAAAGAACTTAGCAAATTTAATAAATAATTGATGCTATCAGAAAATGTGTTACAAATATGACTAAAAGTAAAAATGATAGCAACTATTTTTGAGGAACAAGCTTGCGATTGCAATTGCGACAGTTGTAAGTACAATTCCCACTAAGGGGAATAAAATATTTAATATTTTAATTTCCTTGGGTCTGCTAATGAGGCAAAATGCGGCGTTGAGTTCTGTCATGTGTACTCACAATGTAAGAAATCGGCAGGAATTGAGAAACAGAAGTATCTTAACTTGAGGGTATAGAGTGTCTTAACACCTCCCTTTCTCTAAAAAAAAGAACTATTTGAACATAAGGTAAGGTAAGGTAAGGAAAGGAAATTATATAATTATATTTTATTTTTTATCTCCCATGGAGTGTGAATAAACTATTATTATATAATTATATATCATGTATATTTACTTACTTTGAAAGCCCCATAGATAGAACAGCTCATAAAAAATAACAATATAGGATCCAATAAGATATATCTATTAAGAGTTAAAAAGCCCACATCTGAAAAAACAATAGAAGTCACTAAAACAAATACATACTTATCCTGAACACATTTAATATTGCATTAGAACTTACTGTAAATACAATAATAGGTGGTTCAGTCTCTACTCTGAGGAAAGATTATATTTATTGCCGGGCTCTGGTAGAAAAAGTGATGTGTTCCTCCAATATATTCAATACTATGTGTTCAACTGTCTACTGAGGTATCCTCTTACCACTCACTTTTCCATCATAAATCTTTTTTGGCATCCTTTCATCACTCATTCGTTCGACATGCCCAAATCAGCTGAGCATGTTCTTCATTCTTACCGTGACCTGCCATTCTGTGTATCTCAACACTAGGTTTTCCTTGCCTATTTAACTATATGCAGGATACAGTGTAAAGCTCAAAAATATATAAATAAATAATATTCTCCTTTGATAATTATAATTAGTTTATTTCATTTTTTAATATAAGATATTGTCATACCACAAAGCAAGAGTAATGTTCCAATGCAAGTTGAATCTACAGATTTGGTCATCTCCCACAATGTTAAAAATGTCAATGGAATTATTAATGCTCCTAATGTAGTACAAAACTGAAAGTTAAAATTACATTTATTATCTCTTACTTAATATTTAATTAAAACAGATATAAAAAAATATTCCAAAAATTACATACCACTCTCATTCCCTCATATCTGGCTCCATCATATTTGTCACCTGGTTTTTCAAAGGGGAAAGTACCATCATATCCTGTTAATTTTCCTGACAGAGCTATAAGCATCTTTCCAAGTGGAGGATGAACATCAAAAAAGAATGTTCTATTAATATACCAGCTTGCCATTTTTCCAAAATGTGTTTCATCCCAACTGCAAACATTATGTATTTTAAATGTTATACAGTTTTTATTTAAGTACCATTCCAATTTTGAAATCTTTTGTCATTAAATACTTTACCATACATGATCCGGTTCCAAAACTTTATAAAAGCGAGTTACAAATGTAGCACCACATATAATTCCGAAAGTTATCCACCATCTAATAATACATTTATTAGATTAAATTTGTACACAATAAAGCTATATTAAATATATTAATTTAATTGTAATCTAAAAATTAAATATATATTCTAAAATATATTTACAATTTCGTATTTGAGGCGGTAGAACCACATAGTTTGGTTTTAATCGTCATCGTTTAATGTATTTTATTTCTATTGATTGAAATATTTATTATCATAAAATTTTCATTAATAAAATCTNATATATAGAAAAAGGATATTTCGAAAATGTGTAATTTTAAATCAATGATACTAGTATAAGATGACCTGATAGAAAAAGAATCTTCGTTACTTTAACATAATTTTAACTTAAAGCTTTTTTCACAAACAATCGTTGCCTGGTATCCTAGCATATAAGGTGATTATTAATATCTTTATTCAGTTTCACAGTATATTCTGCTTATAGCGTACTTTGTTATAGGCATAGGGAACCTAGTAATAAGACTCTCCATTATCACTTAGACACTTCTTTTCTCTACTTAATCCCCTGAATTCTTGATGCATTGCGTATTAAAGTGGTGGGTCAAAGTCAATGCCACGCTTGGCTCATTACCAGATTGAAAATATTTGATACCCCAAGTGGAAATCGAAGTCACAACATGTGACGTTCTTGCGCGCAATAATATACAATTCAATTTTGAGTACCTTACGATAGAAAAAAACAAGTACATATTTATTTCAAGAACTGAATCATTTATATAATACAAGTGCTTACAAAAAACCATGTACAAAGTCAATGGCGTATATATTTTTATTTCCTGGGTTCTGCAATATTATCGTAACGTACGGTACGAAATTTATTTGTCTATTTTACATTTCCATTTTTAACCTGTGTATCGTCACCATCAGTCAAATGTCAATTTCCGAGTTATTATTTGCATTTTCTAGTTAATGTTATGACAATACATTGTTTATTAAATCATTCCTATATGTTACAATAGTCAGTGACGCAGATTTTTCTTCATTCCAGTGTCGTGTGATCAGCGATGATCTCGTCTTGATATTGTCATCATGCGTTTTAATCGTGCGCTTTTACTTACACAGTGCTTTCTATTTACCTTCTGTTTCGCGGATATAGATAGTGGGCAAAAAGAGAAATTTCTTAATGGATTCCTTGGATTTTTGAATAATTTACCTAATCATCAACTTAATTATGAAGGTTTTTCAATTAATGCGCAGAAGATTGTAAGTATGATAAATCATATTTTTCTTGCACTTAGTAAGGTTATCGTTTAAATGAGTACTTGAGTACAAAACGTTGACCTTTTATTATTATATTTTATGAATTCGTTGATTAGATATACATATTCATTTATTTAGAATATATTCCTAATTTTAAATGTAAATATATAAGTAAATAAGTTATTTCTTTATATATTTTTGTCTTTTATTTATTAATTATTTCCTTGTAGAATGGTGCCAGCAATTGCTATTTTATTGAAGCTAATCTAAAAGCTATTGATGTTGCTAATGTTGAGACCTATAAGTATGTTAAATGTTCTGCCACAATACAAGATGTTGGAGAAGGTGTAAATGTTCAAAATAATGAATACATCTGTATAGATAATTATGATGTGCAACAAAATAATAGAAACTTTGAGGAAGTTGTGGATGACCAAACTACTATATCCCCAATAGTTATTGCACATGAACCAGTCCACTTACACAATGAAGTGCAACCCAACCCTGATGTAAGTTAAGTATGGTTTTTTAACATAATGTTGTTAGCATACTTGTGTAAAAGAGGGTAGATGTACGGGAAAAAGTCAATAAAATCAGTGAATTGTTAGAACCTTACAGACAATACGTGTTTATATCGTGTTTTTTAAAAAATGTTAACTGCTTCTAATTTCTAACAATATAATTTCAACTATGGTTATTGGTTGAAATAAATAACAAAAACAAATAAAATAGGTAAAAAATCAGTTTTTAAGTATTATTCTAAAGTAAAGACAGGAAAATATTTTTATAAATAAGTTGTAATATATTTATAAGATTATTTATTCAGCTTGATAAAAACATATGGTTTAGTAGTTTTGTTAAAATTTATATATATTTTATATAAAATGTTTTTTTTTATACAAGAAACTAAATTGAAGAATTTTCTTATTACAAAGGTTACATCTGGTGAGCAGTTCATTGCTGTTCCAAGAAAACAGACTGGCGGAGCATGTGTTGGGTGCTCTAGTCATGTAAATCCAGAAGCTCCAGGAGTCAATGACTTAGCTGCTTTAGCTATTAGGCATTTAGATAGACATGAACCAAATGTGAAACATTCTGTAGAAAGTGTATTGGATGTTGAAAGACAAGTTCAAGTAAGTTAGTGAAGATTCACTAATATTGCATTTATATTATATCATTATATATTTTTACTTTTGTTTATGAACCTTATTATAGATAATGATCATCAACAAGCTATCCCTCTGGAATTCGGCAGAAAGTGGGACATGGTCTTAACACGAGGTTCCCTCTGCCTATCCTGTTGTTTGCGGGATACAGTGTGAAGTTGATTTATTTTTTATTTATAATATATACAGTGAATATAACAAAAGTAACTAATATAAATTATTCTATTTTAGGTGGTGAATGGTGTTCGTTACATTCTAACACTGCAGGTTAAATTTAATAAGTGTTCAAGTGAAGATAGTACTTGTATTGAAAGCAAAACTTGTAAAATATCAATATTAGAAAAAAACTGGATCAAATTGCCTGATGGTTCTAAATATAGAGCAATTTTGTCAAATAATTGTACTGAGGAATGGCAATTTGGTGATGAAGGCGAATTTATACCCAGTAATGATGCAAATAACGAAAACAATGATGTTAATCTTCCTTCGGGTGACAATGATAATGTGAATGTTTTACCACAACCTACACCAGACTATGACAAAATAGCAAACACCGGTTCAGCTGATGAAATTCTTAAGGCCATACATAATATAAATGTTCAGGCCATACCACAACAAGAAAAAACGATAACTGAAGAAGATATTAAAAATATAGAGGAACAAATAATTCCTCATGATAAGCATTATGAGACAGATTCTGAAGCTCAATCACCTCTTGAAGAAAATGTAATGGATGTATATCCCTTAAATATAAAAGTACATCAAATTTCAGAATCAGAGGCGAGACATAATAGTGACAGTCTAATTGAGCATAAGCCAGTTCTATATGAGGGCAAATCAAGTTACATAAGTGAAGATAAAAGAAAAGCTATAGATGATTTAATAAATTTTTTCAACTCTGCTGGTTTTGATACCAATCACTCTTTTAGAAGAACAAGACGAAGTTATGAAAATGACTTGCATGTAATGTCTTTAGCTGAAAAAGTTCATAAAATCAAAAAGAATATACAAAATGCACAGCATTTATATATTTTAGCACAAAAATTAGTGGACTACTTAAATGAAAACAATATAGATGCCAGAAACAGAGTGCTTCAGGATGTTATTGCTGCAGAGGAGGAATTTGAAAACTTAAAACGCTTCTTCTATATCCAAATTCGAGTAGTAATTCCCTGTGATAATGGTAAATGTCTAGATAAAGATGTATTAACTAATATATGTAATGGCATTATTGAAGCTAACAATGAAGAAAAACCACAAGTTTTAAGCGCTTTTTGCTACGATGAAAAGAAAAAGAATACTCAAATAAGTAAAGTTGAAAAAATTCCCACAAATGATCCTGTTTTATTAAAATTATCTAAAGAAGCATTAAAAAAAATTGAATCAGAATTATCGAATACAAATGCGATGAAAATTGACCAAATATTGCAAGCAAACACCAGAGTAGATTCTGGTAGACTCACAAATATTTCTCTAAGACTTGTTTATGTCAATTGTAATAAAACAGTTCCTTATATAAAAAGAATAAACTGCACGGTGTTACAAAATATGGATGCTAATGTTTGTGAGGTGATTGTACATGAAAGACATTGGCTCAAAGAGAAAACCATCTCCTATAAATGTACACCATATCTCACAGGTGACAAGTTTGTTAAGACTTTAGAATTACATGACTCACAACTATCAGTGAAAGATCCTCGAGTTTTAGAAATGATTGACGAAGCTTTACAGCATTTAGACTTTAAATCTAATAGAAACAACAGGCAAAAGTTAAATAAAATAAATTCGATTAAAACTCAGCTTGTCGGTGGATTACTTACTCAGATAAATTTCGAAGTAGCCTATACTAAGTGCTCATATGAAGACAACAGTGCTTTAAGTACTTGTGAACTCTTGGAGAATGAACCTATGCGTAATTGTAAAGCCGATATATGGGATCGCCCGTGGCTGGTAGATGGAAGGCGAATTAAAGTATCTTGCGATATAATTAAAGAAAAGGTTCAACAAGCTAAAAGAGAAAAAAGATCATCAAATTATTTTGTTGGCGGACAAACTACAAAGGATCCTAACGATCCAGAATATCTTTCATTGGCTAGAGGTTCGCTACACGATTTTATGAAAAAAAATTATATTAGTGAAGAATATGAAGTTATAAATGTAGAAAAGGTTACTGTACAAATTGTAGCCGGGACACTTACGCGAATTACTTACAAAGTTCGTTCTAAGAACGGTAACGCTGTTGAAATCTTGTGTCATTCAACCATTTGGCAAAGACCATGGTTACACAGTATTGAGTACAACACAACGTGTGATGATAATTTAAAATCTGTACAAAAACGTGCAGTTCCGGGTGGTGTTTCTGAGCAGGATCCGAATAAACCACAATTTAAAGAATTAGCAAATAAATCTTTGCAGAAATATCTAGAGTCCGCTGGAGTAAGACGACATCATAAGTTAATTGAAATTCTGTCAGCAACTGTACAAGTCGTAGCTGGTCAGCTGATAGAACTAAAATTCAAAGTTTCACCCACAAATTGCGACTTAGATGGGACTTTAACAAACTGTGACATAATTGATACTTCAGATGTGTTATTGTGTAATTCCAAAATACATAAACAACCATGGCTACAAAAAGAGGACATACAGGTTACATGTGAAAAAGAAAATACGAATTCGAGAGTAAAGAGACATATTCCTGGTGGTTTTGTAGATCATAATCCGAATGAACCTAAATATCAGCTTATGGCACAAACATCATTAAAAAAATATTTGCAAAGCAAAAAATCTACAAGACATCATGAAATACTTCAGATACAAAGTGTGTCAACACAGGTTGTGGCTGGATTGAATACTCTATTAAGATTTATCATTACACCAACAACTTGTTTACTGGACAGCAATATGGAACCGACATCAACAAACTGTGTAATATTGGATAACAATAACTTGATCTACTGTTATGCACAAATTTGGACACAGCCTTGGGTTAACAAAGAAGAAAGTACAGTTAAATGTAACCACAATGGTTTAAATTCTACTGCCTTTAAAGATTTTCAAGAGGATTATAACCCAGAAGAAGCAGAGTATATCATTATGAAACCAGATGATTCTCCTGATAAAATGCAAAGACATAATAGACAACGAAGGTCATTGAAGGGTTCTCCAAAAAAAGAAAATCCAAATAATATAGAATTTAAAAATTGGGCTGAAAAATCGTTCCGGAAATATTTAAAACGTGAGAATTTAAAATTTAGCCATTCCATTAAAGTCCATCGGGTAACGAGCCAACTCGTTTCAGGGAAAATTTATAAAATAGACTATGTAGCAATTCCAAAATCGTGTACCTCGAAAACTTCACCTGATTGTAATGAAGGTCTAAAACATTATTGTCATGCAGAAGTATTGAATCGCCCTTGGCGAGAGGGTCACAAAATAGACGTGTATTGTGACCGAGCTATCAACAGTGACGAAGCAAATAGTAATGATAGAAGAAAACGTGATATCCGCGTAGGTGCACCAGCAGTCAAAAATGTAAATGATAAATATAAAATGCTAGCCGAAGAATCTTTAACCAAATATCAACAATTATCAAATGCCAAAAACATTCATAGAGTAATAAATATACATAATATCACTAAACAAGTTGTTGCAGGATCACTCATTAATTTAGATTTTTCCGCATCTCCAACAAAATGCTTAATTGGGGACAATTCGGTACCCAAGGAGGATTGTACTCTTCTAGAACCTGAAAATAGATTGCATTGCAAGGCAGAAATATGGGATAGACCTTGGTTAAAATCTAAAGAAATAAATGTAAATTGTAAGAAGGAGAATAATAAAAAAGAAAAAGAAAATGAAGGTGTAGAAAGAGTAAAGAGATATGTGGTACAATCTGAAGATGATTACATTGATGAAGATACGAAATACTATTATGCCGACCGTGCTGTACAATATATCAACGACAAATCTGATACCAACAATTTGCAAAAGCTTATAACCATTCATGCATTTCAGAATAATATAAACATGGGTGTAAATATGGTGAAAATGTATATCGAAACAGCTTACACTTACTGTTTGCGACACCAAGATGAGGCAGATATAGCAAATTGTGATGAGTTATCGGGAATGTACCATAGACTCTGTTATGTAAGATTATGGCCATCTCCTGACGATGATTTGGTCGTGGATAGTCTTGTTATCGTGTGCGATGATGAAAAAGACTTTAAGAGCATAACAGGATTATCAATGAAAGAATTATTAAAAAAATCCATTGACGAATTAGAAGCATCGCCAAAACTAAAGAATAAACTTATCGCTTTAGGGGAAAAATCTATGATTCCTAGTTTTGATTCTAAGACGCCGATTAAATTGAACTTTATAGTTAGCTCAACAAATTGTTCCAAGCAGATAGAACTACACCAATCTCCGTACTTGTGTTTCGTTGATACTGCTAAACTTTCAAAGTCATGTACATCGTACATTTGGATGACAAAAAATAACAAGAAAATTAAAAAGGTAAGTGTTACTTGTGGTAAGCCGCAGCAGTTTCGAAGTAAACGATCAATATCTACACTGCCAAATATGACCGATGCTACGTCTGAGGAGAAAAAAAATATACAGGAGTTAGTAAAAGAATCATTACAAAAGTTAGAGATGGCATCACATCATAATTATAAACAAAGAGTGCTACAAATTAATAGTTACAATAGTAAAATAACTTCGAGAAAATTAATTGTAATTGATTTCGACGTTGGTTATACAAACTGTCTAAAATATGAGTGGGTGGATATTACAAAATGCGAATTTATTAAACATTTACCAAAAAGGCATTGTACTTCTCATATTACGGAACGACTATGGTCTACTGATGGAAGAAAAATAGAAGTTGATTGTCACGATATAGAAACTCCATTAGAAGCCCATATCGAATTTGACAATCCAGAAAAAGCTTTGTACTTAGCAAATGAAGCTCTGAAGCATATAGAAGCGAAGTACATACATCCTTTCAAGCAAAAAATAGTAAGAGTACTATCTATTGAAAAACAGGAAATAGCCGGATTGCATTATAGAATGAAAGTTGAAGTCGGTATTACAGATTGTTATGCGCTAACTGCAAGGGACGACTGCAAAGTTAGCAAAAATAATGAAAATAAATTATGTACTGTAAATATTTGGCTACGAACGTGGACAGATCTCCCACCCTTATACCGTGTGTCGTGCGACCATCAGGAAACCGCTACTGAACATCATCGTGATCTACAAGCTGGATACTTATTTGCTGATTTCTTGGCTACGTATAAACCAGACTACTTAGATGACCACGAAAAAATGCGGAATAGATACAATATATTTAAGGAGAATTTAAAGAAAATTCACGAACTAAACACTCACGAAAGAGGAACTGCTACCTATGCAGTCACCAGATTTTCTGATTTGACTTACGAAGAATTTGGTCAAAAGTATTTAGGATTGAAACCTAGTTTGCGCAATGATAATGATATCCCGATGACTAAAGCTGCGATTCCTCAAGTCGAGCTTCCTGACACCTTTGATTGGAGACATTATAACGCTGTTACAGAAGTTAAAGATCAAGGGTCGTGCGGCAGTTGCTGGGCTTTTAGTGTTACTGGTGAGTTGATGAACAAATTGATAAAATGGAACTATTGTATTTTGTAAACTTACTTAAAAATCTTTTAAAGTTTTCAATTTTTAAAATTTTAAATTAATAATAAATAATTTGAATATTATAAGTTCCCATGGCCACAAAAGATGTGAAGTTGATTCCAATCCAACAAATAAATTATAAAGTCTATAAAATAGGCTGAAAAATGAGCGGTTCCCAGGTAGAATGCAGATGATAATTAAAAAATTAAAAATTTAATCAGCTTCATGCTATATGTCACACATAGCAAGGTAAGCACAGGGAACCCAGTGTTAAGACGCTCAGTTCCCCACAATGTGATAATATTTTTTAAATCTCAACTTATTAGTATTTAATTTATTTTTTACATTTCATTATATGCAAGTAAACTGTCTCAGGGAATATATTCTCAAGAAGAAAATTTTTTCTCAACACAAATTTATATAAACTTTTATAGACACTTTATATAACTAAAACTTTTTATAACACATAAAAATATATTTATTTTACAGGTAACGTAGAAGGTCAGTGGAAGATAAAGACTGGCAACTTAGTATCGCTTTCAGAGCAAGAGTTGGTGGACTGCGACAAGCTAGATGATGGATGCAATGGCGGTTTGCCAGATAATGCTTACAGGTACCTAAATTAAATGTATTCTAAATATTCTTATTACTTTTAATAATTTTGAATTTCTTAGGCCGTCGTAATGCAGTGGTAAATTGTCTTCATTTGCCCTTTCTGACAAATCATTGTTTGCCAGTCACTTACTTATCATGCAATGTCTCGAACTCGGGCAGAAAGAACGGAGAGAGAACGGAGTGTTTCGACACTAAGTTCTTTCTACTTACAGATATGATATGATAAACTTGAAATGAAATACATAAAATTATCAGTACTGTCAGTGCTTCGAAAAGTAACAACCGCAAAAGCTCTGAAGGCCATTCTACTGGGAATACAATTAAATTTAAAATCTTTAAATATTTAAGATTTTTTAATTATATTCTTATTGTAATTGTGCTACAGTTTGCTTTGAGTGCAAAAATAATGCAAACCCATATGTAACTTATTTTATTTAATGCTAATCTATATATATAAAATCGAAAGATCACTCACTCATCACGAAATCTCAGAAACTACATGTGCTAGGAATCTCAAATTTTGCATAGGAGTTACTTATAGGACGTAGGTGCTCGCTAAGACGGGAATTTGCAATATTCGACTTCTAAGGGGTTGTTTTTGGGGTCGAAAGTTTGTATGAAACTTCGTTACTACAAATGCTAGGAGTCTCAAATTTTGCATAGACGTCACTAGGACGTAGTCATGGAGACAGAAATTAATAATAACATAGTTCACGCGGGTGAAACCGCGAGCGGGCAGCTAGTAATATATAAATATAGACATTTTATTGAGATAATTTAAGATTTTTCGTATAAAGTAACATCCGTTGATACCTTATCGTTTACAATGAATATTTTCCTGTTATTCTCTATGGACTAATGCGATATAACCTTGTCCTGTTTTGGGATCAGGGATTACCTCAAATTTGTAAACATTTTCAGCTTTGACCGCAGTGTGAGTCATTTGTTTACGTTTAAAATTATAAAGTGACATAATAGCGATCTATTTATTAATATGTCTCATTCAATTGAGGCTAGTGTGGGTCATTGGGGCAGCTCATGTCAGAGGGGCTCAGAAAGGAAATTAAAATATTTATATATTATGAAAAGTTTTCTTCTGTCTACTATGTAATGCAGGAGAAACCAAAATTTGGAAATGCAAAAATTCAATTTGAATGAGATGGTTTAAGGACTAAGTATGTTTTTTAAAGCGGAGATAATAATTAAAGATAATTGAAAGAACGATACTGAGAAAAAAATATGTGATAATTAATATTTGTATATTTTTACTTTTTAAACTACTCCCTTACTATATTTGTAGGTGTTTTTTTTCAATAGTATGTAATATTACATTAAGTATAATTTCCTTAAAAGAGCAATACAAATAAAGAATATTGTTATAAATTAAAATACTGTTATCGAATGGAATTATAACAATAAAGTAAATCAATAAATTAATTTAGGTATATAATAGTTATTTGTTTCGTTACACACATTCGCTATTGATATAAGAATACTTGTTCGACGACTGTGTGGATCGTAATTATTTTTTTTCCTATCTAGGAGTTTGTCGAATTTAGTGTGTCACGCCGTCACTTGAAATAATCTTCCATAATTTCTTTATCACAACTCTCTCTCTCAAAAACTCTCGAAAGCCTTTTCCAAGTCCATAAAAGCACAGAAAACTTTTTGGTTCACTGCCAAGAATTTTTCCTTAATCATGCGGAAGAAAATTTCTGATCCATACATCCTCTTCCAAGCCTAAAGTCTCCCTGGCCCTTTCACAACAGCCTTTCAGATCTCTCTTGCATTCTTCTCGCCAATATTTGAGCATTAACTTTACTAAGTTTAAGTAATTAAGTTATTCAAATTGATGCCTATGGTTTCCTCAGTCTATCTGTGAATCGTCAATCGATCTCGCCAATCGTCTGGACCCCCCCCTCATTTCCAGCATATATTACATCTCGGCAGTAAATCCATCCGCCCCCGCTAATTGTTTTATAATTTTTAAATTTCCTGTGGCATCCTGCAGAATAATTATAAAAACACTGGCCAAGTTCGAGTCGGTCTCGCCTACCGAGAATTTCGTATCAATTTCGGGATAGTAGGTTAACGGGAAGTTAAATGTTTAAAAGTTAACAATTTTGCTAATGTAGTTTTTATGAAATAAATAGTCATACGCAAATAGTAATCAATTTACATATTAATCAATCTTCAAAATCATGAGCGCTATTGAGGATAAATGCATTTATTTTTTATTGGGGCGGATGATATTGAATTCTTTGAATGAATCACACAAATCGGCCGACATACACTTGTTGTGCAAACAAAAATTAATTACGCAATCCACTCGGTGGCGCGCGTACCTCATTGTTTAATAAAATGACGGAAATTCACGACATTTTAATTGCATTATAATTGAATTTATAAACAACGGAATATACCTACATGAAATTTAAACCGTAAACATAAATAAATGACTTTTTATGAGCTTTAAAAATATTTTATTGACTTTAAAGTTTAAAAAAATTAAAAGTTTAAAGAAAAACTTGTAATTTTTTTTAATTTTTTTTAAAAAGATAGTTGAAAGCAGTATCAATAAATGAGATAAAAATCTAATTACATAAATTAGTAGTTCGAGGGTGTTTAGAAAACATGTCTGAATGTCATGTCATCGCAACACGCAATTTTAGATCTGAAGTGTAGGGGACTTTTATATTTATACTTTTATGTAATTATATATTTTAAAATAAACATTTACTATTGATTTATTATTGTTAGGCTTAGCTCACAATACCAGGAAAATGTAAGATATTCAAAAAGTCCCTAATTATTGATTATTCTTTTTTTAATATTCTAGACCTGGGAAGTAAAAGCGCGGCGTTAGATTCCAACATTCAACATATAACTTCTTTAAAAACAAGAGAAAAATAGAAGTTTTAATTCTAGGTTCTTGCCGTGTACTTTGCATGCAAAGAAATAAATAATAAATTACTTATCACTTCAAATTGTGGTACTCTTATGTCTTAACTAGAGTAATGTAATAGAAAAACATTATTATAATTGATCCTGTGACTTTCGCCAGTTTATTTAGATTTAGATAGTGCCAGTCGTTAAATGTGTACTTTTGTTTTAATAAGCTATAACGTGTATCTACGCGTGCGACTGTAAACGCGACGGTTGTGAGTTCGATTCCCACTCGGGGAATGAAATATTTAATATTTTAATTTCCTAGCTCTGGTGACGAAATTGATAGTACAGTTGAAGATAACACATAATAAGAAAATAGTCATTATTGGTTAGGTTACGGTTATTTCTTATCTATTGTTTGCGATTTATTTTTTATATATAATTTATTTTATTGAAAGTGGGTCATTTCGAATTATCAAGTGGGCCATTCGATGACCTGTTCCTGCGAATCATAGATTTCTGGCCCCGGGTACCGTAGTATTGCTTTGTTTGATCTTCCACTGTCTGTCTTATGAACAGAATGTCTAAAAATAATATAGTTGTATATTCTATGGCATTTAAACTATAAAATTATGTTGTAAGAGAAAAAGATGGAATTCTCTAAATATTTTTATAGAACAAAATTAAATCCCATTTGGGATACACCATGATGCTAAAAAAAATAATTTAAATATTAATTTAACTAAGCATTTATTTAATTTATTTTATAGGGCAATAGAACAACTTGGTGGTTTAGAAACAGAAACTGACTATCCATACGAAGGCGAAGACGACAAGTGCTCGTTCAACAAAACGCTATCCAAGGTTCAGATAACCGGCGCCGTGAACATCACTACAAATGAGACCGATATGGCCAAGTGGCTCGTGAAGAATGGACCGATTTCAATAGGTATGTAGGATCGTTGATGAATTACAACATAATACGTATATGCAAATGTAGCAAGTTCGATTTCGGACTAATATATATTAGGAATATTTATGTTTTAGTAGGAAATTTTGTTTTATATGTAATTTTGAAGGTGGTTTGAAAGTAGGCCGTCCGTTAATCACGTGATGTCTGTTTTTATTTAAAATATTAAATAAATAGGTAAAACGTTTGTAGTACAAACATTATTTAATGAACATATGTTTATGATCCTCGGATCACGGATTTGCAAGCAAGGTGCTTGCTAGATAAATACACGTGATATCTCCTACNACACGCAATTTTAGATCTGAAGTGTAGGGGACTTTTATATTTATACTTTTATGTAATTATATATTTTAAAATAAACATTTACTATTGATTTATTATTGTTAGGCTTAGCTCACAATACCAGGAAAATGTAAGATATTAAAAAAGTCCCTAATTATTGATTAATCTTTTTTTAATATTCTCGACCTGAGAAGTAAAAGCGCGGCGTTAGGTTCCAACATTCAGCATATAACTTCTTTAAAAACAAGAGAAAAATAGAAGTTTTAATTCTAGGTTCTTGTCGTGTACTTTGTATGTAAAGAAATAAATAATAAATCACTTATCACTTCAA
Organism: Heliconius cydno galanthus; assembly: GCA_036379175.1. Lineage (NCBI taxonomy): Eukaryota > Metazoa > Arthropoda > Insecta > Lepidoptera > Nymphalidae > Heliconius > Heliconius cydno. The sequence goes on along the minus strand of JAKRZM010001306.1, from coordinate 107,674 downwards.
ATCGTGGTACTCTTATCTCTTAACTAGAATAATATAATAGAAAAACATTATAATAATGTAATTGATCCTGTGACCCTTGCCAGTTTAGTAGATTTGGATAGATAGCCAGTCGTTAAATGTGTACTTTTGTTTTAATAAGTAATAATTTGCCATGGCGCAGGAACATACGCGTGCGACTCTAAACGCGACGGTTGTGAGTTCGATTCCCACTCGGAGAATGAAATATTTAATATTTTCATTTCTTCCCTCTGGTGTCAAGGCAAATAGCGGCGTTGAGTTCCGCCACTCAACACGCAGTGCCCCCAGAATGTGGTGAAAAATGGGGAACGGAGTGTCTTAACACTAGGTTTCCTCTATCTGTGTGCAGGATACAGCGTGACGCTAAAAAAAATTATAAAAATAACCGTTACAAATGAGACGAAATGGATAGTACAGTTGAAGATAACACATAATAAGAAAATAGTCATTATTGGTTAGGTTACGGTTATTTCTTATCTATTGTTTGCGATTTATTTTTTATATACATTTTATTATATTGAAAGTGGGTCATTTCGAATTATTAAGTGGGCCATTCGATGACCTGCTCTTGCGAATCATAGATTTCTGGCCCCGGGTACCGTACTATTGCTTTGATTGATCTTCCACTGTCTAGAGCCCTTATGAACAGAATGTCTAAAAATAATATAATTGTATATTCTATGGCATTAAAACTATAAAATGATGTTGTAAGAGAAAAAGATGAAATTCTCTAAATATTTTTATAGAACAAAATTAAATCCCATTTGGGATACACCATGATGCTGAAAAAAAAGTTTAAATATTTATTTAACTAAGCGTTTATTTAATTTATTTTACAGGGCAATAGAACAACTTGGCGGCTTAGAAACAGAAACTGACTATCCCTACGAAGGCGAAGACGACAAGTGCTCGTTCAACAAAACTCTATCCAAGGTTCAAATTGCGGGCGCCGTGAACATCACTTCCAATGAGACCGATATGGCCAAGTGGCTCGTGAAGAATGGACCGATTTCTATAGGTATGTAGGATCGTTGATGAATACAACATAATACGTATATGCAAATTTAGCAAGTTCGATTTCGGACTAATATATAATAGGAATATTTATGTTTTAGTAGGAAATTTTGTTATATATGTAATTTTGAAGGTGGTTTGAAAGTAGGCCGTCCGTTAATCACGTGATGTCTTTTTTTATTTAAAATATAAAATAAATAGTGTAATCATACGTAAAACATTTGTAGTACAAACATTATTTAATGAACATATATGTTTATGGTCCTCGGATCACGGATTTGCAAGCAAGGTGCTTGCTAAATAAATACACGTGATATCTCCTACACTCCTTTGTTGTGTTTGCCGATGACTGAGTGATGGTGGGGGGATCACCTCTTTCGAGCCTCACGTGATTTTTGGACGACCTCTAATTCTGTCATCAATATATTATTTTAAGTTTATCCAAATATTTCATAATAAATGTAATACTAAAATAATGTTTTATTTTACGTTATATTTTTTTATTAATTATTAAAATATTATATTTATATGTATACTAGTGGACCCGACCGCGGCTACGCCCGCTTGAACTATATGAATATTTATTAAATATATTTATGAAATTATTTTCAGTTTTCAATAGAGAGATGCGTTAAGTAAGCGCATTTTGAGTGACGTTATCTTTGCAAATCGTTGCTTAGCAACGGTCGCATAGCGACGATGTTATTAACATGGCGGAATAAATTGCATGTCAAATTTTAAAGTATTTTAATATATTGGTATATATCGGAATTTTTACAAATATGAGTAAAAAAGTATCCTATGTTCCTCCCGAGAGAGAGAGAATTTTATCACAGTTGAATTAGCAGTTTGGCCCTGATTGCGTAAAAGACAGACAGACAGACAGAGTTACTTTCGAATTTATAATATAGGTATGGATAATATAATATTATATTATATAGAATAGACCCACAAGTTCATCTTTATGCTAATTATGTTTAAAAATATTGTAAAATATATTTTTTATAGGTATTAATGCTAACGCTATGCAGTTCTATGTTGGAGGAGTTTCTCATCCTTGGAAGGTTCTATGTAGTCCTAAGAATTTGGACCACGGTGTTCTTATAGTTGGATATGGAATGAAAGGTACGTTTTTTGAATAATATTCATGTTTTATACTATTTAAAAATAATAATAATTTCCTCACTGTTTTTTACAGTTCTTTAATTTTGTAGATTTGGTAAGATTAAACGCGGCGTTGAGTACCGCCATTCAACATACGTCTTAAAATAAGCGCTTAGGCAATAGAACCCACCATCATCAAGTATACTCGTACATTTATAATCTTCCTAGCCATCTTAAGATGTTNTGTAGAAATACGCATTTTTGGCAAATAAAGCTCGATATCTCTAAGCGTTCCCGAGATAAAGGTTCTCGACAGACAGACAAACAAAAGAGTAATCTTATAGGGATTCCTTTTTTTCCTTAAAAATTACGGAACCCAAAAAGATTTATTTAATTAAAATTAAAGATATACTTTAATTTCGATGTATTATCTTAATTAATTAAACATTAAAATTGCTTACTTTGTAACTAAGATAATAAAATACTAACTGTAGGGAACCATATAATATGTTATTGATATATCACTATATTCTAATTAATTAATCATGTGACATTTTCATATATATACATATAGATATAGATACGATATGTACATTGTTTACATTCGTATACGTTAAATAGTCAAGGTGAGGCAGTTTTTTCTTCATTAGTGTTTTCGTCTCGTCTTGATATTGTCATCATGCAGTTCAATCGTGCGCTCTTAGTTGTACAGTGTTTTCTATTTACCTTCTGTTTCGCAGATGTAGGTTCAAAACAAAAAGATAAATTTCTGAACGGATTTCTTGATTTTTTGAATAATTTACCCAATCATCAATATAATTATGAAGGTTTTTCAATTAATGCACAGAAGATTGTACGAGTAAGTATGATAAATCATATTATATTATTCTATTTAGAATATTTTCCTAATAATCTTAAATGAAAATATGTAAATAATAAGAGGAAGCTTCTGATTTAGTAATATTACTATTCATTAGCATTTATATATATCTTTTTTTATTATTTCTATTGAAGCCGGTCGTGGTGCAGGAGCAAAAAGTGTGCCTGTAAAAGCGAATGGTTGTGGGTTCGAACCCCACTCAAAGAAACGAAATATTATTACTTAAATTTATATTTTCATTTATTCGACTCCAGAATTTGCGAAAAGTGAGGAACGGAGTGTTTTAACACTAGGTTTCCTTTGCCTACCCTGCTGTGTGCGGGATACAGCTTGAAGCTAATAAATTATTTCTTTTGTAGAATGATGCTAACAACTGCTACATTATTGAAGTTAATCTAAAAGCTATTGATGTTGCTAATGTAGAAGCCGATAAGTATGTTAAATGTTCTGCTATAATACAAGACGTTGGAGAAAGTGTAAATGTTCAAAATCATGAATATAAGTGTACAGACGAGCATTATGAAACAGTTCCTAAAGCTCAATCATCTATGGAAAAAAAGGAAATGGATGTACATGCATTAAATACAAATCTAATTTCGGAATCAGACGCAAAATCTGTACAAAAACGTGAAATTCCGGGAGGTGTTTCTGAACAGGATCCGAATGAACCACAATTTAAAGAATTAGCAAATAAATCTTTGCAGAAATATCTAGAGTCTGCTGGCATAAAACGACATCATAAGTTAATTGAAATTTTGTCAGCAGCTGTAAAAGTTGTAGCTGGTCAGCTGATAGAACTAAAATTCAGAGTTTCCCCCACAAATTGCGACTTAGATGACACTTTAACTAACTGTGACATAATTGATGCTTCGGATGTGTTATTGTGTAATTCCAAAATACATAAACAACCATGGCTCCAAATAGAGGACATTCAGGTTACATGTGAAAAAGAAAATGCGGATTCGAGAGTAAAGAGACATATCCCTGGTGGTTCTGTAGATCACAGTCCGAATGAAACCAAATATCAGCTTAAACTAAAAGCACATTATTTATCTCTTTAAATTATTCCTTTAATCTTACTTATTTATATTTTTATTTATGTATGTGTTTACTTATAGGTATATGTTTTATATATTAGTATGTAAAATAAGTTCCCTACATATGGACCACCATATGGTCTTCTTTTAATAAAATACAAATATATGATGAAAAATTAAATTGTTTTTTCATATAAATAAAAATAGGTAAAGTATTCAAGAATAACAATTTTACATCAAAAAGTAATAAAGGTACAAATGTTCTAACAATATTAAAAATGGACCACCTAGTTTTTAATATGCAGTTTGTATACTTTATATGGTAAACTGTTTTACGCCAAAAGTTTTCGGCACTTTTAGATAACCCATTATTTGTTTTTTTATGGCTAGTGTAGCCATAGTCATAGAGGCTTTGGCCCACTGCTGTCTGTTATGTAATTTCTTTGGTTTAAAATAGTACAATATGGACCACGTGTTTATAATATGGACCACTAGTCCATATTTGGAATTACTAAAGTAGTCCATATTACAAAAGGGTAGGTTTTTGAAGCAATAAGGAAAAGGAAAATTGTAACCAAATTTTGAAAATAAGTTCTGCTTCAAGTTACTTTAGATTTTTTCCTAACACTATGTTCGAAGTGTGTGCATCATTATGACTAAATAAATTTACCAAAATTCTTCATTAAAATTGAAACCAATCAAGAAATGGCTGCCTGACTGACACTGATAGGGTGGTACATTCGCAATTTTGCAGCGGGATATAGAGGAGGGGCAGAATCACCTAATATAATTAAATTAACTTCGCTAGCAACTATACATATCGAAAGTCAACGGTGGTCCATATTGTATGATTAGACCATATTTAGGGAACTTACTCTATGTATGTATTTCTGTATATTTGTAAGTACATTCACCTATATACTTATCTATGTATATATACTTAAACTAGCGGCCCGCTAGCGGTTTCACCCGCGTGAACTATGTTATTATTAATTTCTGTCTCCATGACTACGTCCTAGTGACGTCTATGCAAAATTTGAGACTCCTAGCATTTGTAGTATCGAAGTTTCATACAAACTTTCGACCCCAAAAACAACCCCTTAGAAGCCGAATATTGCAAATTGCCGTCTTAGCGAGCACCTACGTCCTATAAGTAACTCCTATGCAAATTGAATTTGAGGTTCCTAGCACATGTAGTTTCTGAGATTTCGTGAAGAGTGAGTGACCTTTCGATTTTATATATATAGATAACTCAAGTACACCGCCTACCGTTCAAAAATATTTAGGATTGAAAGCTAGTTTCTGCAATAATAATGATATCCCGATGACTAAAGCTGCGATTCCTCAAGTCGAGCTTCCTGACACCTTTGATTGGAGACATTATAACGCTGTTACAGAAGTTAAAGATCAAGGGTCGTGCGGCAGTTGCTGGGCTTTTAGTGTTACTGGTGAGTTGATGAACAAATTAACCTCAAAAACACGTCGTGAGATAATATAAGATTTTACGTTTAAAGAAACATCCGGTTAGTAACTTATCGTTTGCAATGAATATTTTCCTGTTATTCTATATAGATTTGACCTTGTCTTGTTCTGGGATCAGAGATTACCTCAAATTTGTAAACATTTTAAGCATTGACCGTAGTGTGAGTAATTTGTTTACATTTAATATTATAAAGTGATATAATAGCGATCTATTTATTAATATCCAGAACTGTCGTAGCGTTTGTGGGTTTGATGCCCACTCGCTCGAGGTAATGAAACACTTACTTAAATTTATATTTCCATTTATTGGCTCTGGTGTCGAGGCAAAGCGCGGTGTTGAGTTCCGCCACTCAACAGGCAATGTCTCCAGATTTCGCGGGAAGTGGGGAACGGAGTGTCTTAACACTAAGTTTCCTTTGCCTACTCTGCTGTGTGCGGGATACAGCGTGAAGCTGTATTAAATATTTGACTTATTTTTTAAATATTTCTCATTTGAGGCTCTCATTGATTCAATTGAGGCTGCTGTGGCTCAGTGGAACAGCGTACGTCGTGGCAGTAAAGGCAGTGGTTATGCGTTCAATCAGAGGGGAAATAAAATTAATTTATGTATAATGAAAAGTTTTCCTCTGCCTACCCATCTACCTAAAAAGCACAAATTTGTTTTTTTTAATGTAATGGAATGGTAACTAAGTATATTTTTTAAAGGGATGTGTGCTTTAAAAAAAAATTAAATATTAATAATAAAAAATAAATAATGAAATATAAATAAATAATACTCGGAAAAAAAATAGTATGAAAATTAATATTTGTATAAATAAATATACTGTTGTCAAATATAATTGTTATAATAAATTAAATCAACAGGTGAATTTATGTTAATAATTATCACATATTCGTTATTGAAATAAGAGTGTTTGTTCGATAATTGTTTTTTTTCCTGTCTAAGAATTCCCCGACTCTAGCAAGTCACGTTATCACGTGAAATTAATAGTGACGAAATTCAATTTTGGTTATGTAAACATAGGGCTTGTTCATAGGCATGCTTTACGATAACTATCAAATGATGTAAAATTCAATAAATAAATTATAATTATTAAATTTTCTTTTAAACTGCATCGTGCAGAATAATTTAAAAAAAATGGTCAAGTGCGAGTCGGTCCCTCTATTAAATTCTCTAAATATTTTTATTTTTAAAAGTTTTGAAGCCAGCCGTATAGTTGTAGGTTTAATTACCACTCGAGGTAATGAAATATTTAATATTTTAATTTCTTCGCTCTGGTGTCGAGGCAAAGCGCGACGTTGATTTTAATTTTATTAAAATATTCCAATTGTGCCTTTAAATTAGAAATACTTTTGTAATATTAATAATTTTGTTATATTTGTTATGTTTGTATTAAATTAATTTTTTGTAGGTATTAATAATGTTAACGCTATGCAGTTCTACGTCGGAGGAGTTTCTCATCCTTGGAAGGTTCTATGCAGTACTAAGAACTTGGATCACGGTGTTCATGTAGTCGGATATAGATACTTTTTTTGTATTGTCATTGTCCTGTCATTGTGACAAAATATCGTCGCTTTGTGTAGTAAAGACAGATTTACATTTATATTCTATTTGTGAGGTTATTGTTATTTTTTAAAAATAAAATTAATACAATAATTAAAATTGTAATTTTTAAAGCAGCAATTGTAATTTTTGATTTCCGTTGCAATAAGGTATTTTTTGAATGTGTAATTTATATTATTTAATCTTGATGTATGCATTAAGATTGAATCTTAAAAGTTAAAGTCTACCATTAAAAAAAATTGTGCTAATTTTATAAATATCTTACACTAATATAAGAAGAGTCCAAAAATCTAATCTAAATATATATTTTTTTTATTATAATCAAAAAGAATCTCGACACACTATTGGGCTGTGAAAGTAAAAAAATATATAAAATATTAATTATTGATATATTAAGTTTTTATCTATATTGGAAAATTTCTATAAATATCATTTTTTTTTCTCTGTTCTATAAATATTTAATTCAAAAATTCATATTTTTACGTACTTTAATCTAAATCTGCCTCTAATTTTGTTATTCAAAGTTTAAAACTTTGAAAAAAGTTTTACCTTATATGAAAATTTTAATTAAGAATATAATTTAAAAAAGTATATAATAATAATAGCATAATATTCTAATAAAGTAATCAATAGTAATATAAAAAAATATCCACCATACTATAAAACAACGAAGAGTTAATTAAGAAAGAAAATTAAGAAATTATTTTTTGATATGTATTACTATATTGAATCTACTGTCACGGGTTTCAAAATGTGTACTTGTAATAAATATATTGTTAAACAAAAGAAACGGCCTTTTTATTTTAAATTATTTTGTCGTCGCGTAGTGGCACGAGTTATGGATTCGATTCTCACTCGGGGAAATAAATTATAGTTTTTTAATAATTTCATTTCTTCGCTCTGGTAACAAGGCAAAGCGTGCCATTGAGTTCCGCTACTCGTCACGTCATGTCTCCAAAATTTGGTAGAAAGTGGGGAACGGAGACTTCAAGAGACTGTACACCTGAATATTTGATACAATTTTTAGATAAACGCTCTTGATAGACGGACAGATAGACAACAAAGTGATGCTAAAAGGGTTCCGTTTTTTCCTTTTCAGTTACGGAACCCTAAAAAACATTTTATTTTCTATCAATTTAAAACCTGCATTGACATAAAAATATAATTCAATGTAGTGGAACGTTACGGCTTAAAAAAATATTCTTCAAAACATTAAGAATATCTTAAATAATTGTAAGTAGCAATCCAAATGTATATTACGGGGTATAATGCGCGCATAATTATTAATGCCATTCGTGACGCAGGGGCCCAAACGTGCGACAGTCGCGACAGATAGTAGGTTCGATTCTCATACAATCAATTAAATATTTAATATTTTCATTTGATCTCTTTGGTAATGATAACGAACTCTCAACACCAGGTTCCCAGGTTCCCTCTGTCTACCCTGCTATATTGTTAAGTCGGGGATACAGCGTGAAGCTAATAAAATAAAATAAAAAATAAGAGTAGTAATACCTTTTAATGAAAGGTCTACGCCGTAGCACAATGATTTACTACGACGTAGATTGGAACTATTTTTACAATAATACTACAGATATAAACCTCAAAAATATAAATATTTATATTGCTTACAAATAAAAATGCCCTAACTAAATAATCATTTACTTCTTCCAGTTCAAATACACTATTCTACAATATAAGGTCACATTAAGCATCCAAACAATGCAAAAATTTACATTAAGCAAACCAGTTGGTAGTAGAGAAAAAAATTAAATAAAAGATGAATATAAAAATAATATCAACATTTCAAACTACCCGACAGACATATTTATTATATTTTCATTGGTGCAATGAGGGAACCTATTCATTGTATGGGAGAATGCAGAAAATAGTACTCGAGGCAGAAGTTTTTTAGCTGAAGAAGCTCTGTGAACTTTTATGTTCCGGTTGTTAGACTACAATGCCAGTTGTGAAGCTCGCAGGTATTTTATTTATATACCTACTATTTTATATCAATAAAATTTATGAGAACAGTGGTGTAAACATCTCTCTGTAAACACGTAATGCCTCCAGAATTTGGCAGAAAGTGAGGAGCGGAGTGTCTCAACACTAGAGTCCTTCTGGAATAGAGATACTTTATAGTAAGGAAGTAACTATGTGGATTGAATTTTAAAGTTCACGCAAATGTTTAAGCGACCATTTTTTAAACTACATAAAACTTTACAGGTATGAAATACATGTTAGTAAGCCCGTCATATAGTTTTTTTCGTTTTTTCTACCACTAGCATCTTCATTTTAGCTTTCAGTTTATGGCTTTTAAGAGTACAAGTCAAGGACCCTCCGCGGCACTCTCTCCAAGCTTAGTTTGTAAGACTTTTGACATATAAAAAGTAAGAAAACACATGAGTCACTAATGTTTCTTTACCAAACTGTGATGAGTAAAAAACATAAAAAAAGATAATATTTTTTTTATAACTATGTAATAATCATATATCATAATAATAAAGTTATAGATATCTTATTTGTAAGACTTGAAGTGGAAAACAAGATCGTTAGAAATCGATCGACTTTATTAACTTAGAATCTCTGACGTAATTGAATAAAAGCCCGTGTAGTTTTAATTCAATAAAACGCCTAGACGAAATATATAGACCATAATATAGACCGTCATGTCTAGTAGGGTGTACCGCAATAGGATAGCGATGGTTGCGGGTTCGATTCACACTCGGGGCAATGATTATATTTAAATTATTGAGTTGCACTTCATTCGCAATTGAGATTAAAGTGGAGAAAGGAGTATATAGACACTACGATCCTGATATTCGGGATAAAGCATAAAACTGCAAATAGTAGAGTGTGATAGTATAGCAACTATACATAGGTACGGAGTATAGATGTCTCGGCATTGTGCAGGCGAGGTCGCGAAAGTGGGACGTCGAATGTACTCTTGAAATGGGGTTAGCTGCATAATATATCGCAAGTTTTAACAGTATTCCGTATCGACGCTACTTTTATCATATTTGTTTTGTTTTAGATCCCGCGATATTGGATTTATATTAAAATTCGGTGTCGTCAGAGCATTTGGGGCGTGTCAAATTTCATTCGGTGTTTGTCAGTTCAAAGTTATTACTTTCCTTACCTCTTAGAAAGGAGCTCAACTCCTTATAAAGGAGTTTTGTATATTTTTTATTGTATTGTATTTTTATTTTTTCTTATGGATCTTCAACTGTCGTTTTACTTCTGATGCATTCATAATTTGTAGGTACTTATATAATTATACCCCACTACTAACACTACACTATACTAGAAGAACACGTAATTCACAAACAAATAGAAATATAATATAAAAAATATATTTAAAAAATATACAGATACAAGCTATTTATGGTAATAAGTTCGTTACGTATACAGTGTTACTAATTTTAGTCCGAGTTTGAGTTTTTCTAAGGAAGTTCTTTAGACCTCCACTTACACTAACTTAATCTTGCAGGAGTTGCGTAATAATATAAACTCCTTAACTAATGATATAGTAAAGTTCGCGAGGTCCAAGCTGAGCTTTGTATCTGTGTGAGTGTTCATATATAGTGTAAGTGTAATGTCACCTAGCTGGCCATACTCGTAATTGGTTCTTTATTACAGACGAGGGTAAAATTTATTGTGGTTTTAATTTTTATTGATTTCTAAATAAGTAGTAATAATAATTGATTTATAAATTTGAATAAAGTTTTATTGATTTCTAATAAAAACTTTATTTCTAGTTTTTTTTTGGCATTACTTTTAATTCTGTCACACAAATGAAAAGCTCATCTATAGCCTCGTAAACTGTATATCTACCTATGTTTTTTCATTATACAAGAGTCCCCTCTACAGACCTACATACATTGAAACATGTAACAATTGATTAAAAAATACCGCATAAAATCTAGATTATTTACATATTACATGCACCAGCATGTGTGAATAACGAGTTTAATAATTAATTCCCCCCACTGGTTCTAGCTTATACTTGGCTTAGACGAAGTTATTAGTGATCGAAAGCAGCGCAGTGCTGGGTGCTTATTAATATGTAATGAACTTTATATTGGATTTCTCATTCGATTTTGATTTATTTAACTCAAATGAATAGTTTATATTGCACTGAATAATTAATAAAATTAAGAGCTTAATATTTTACAGGCTACTCGTGTGAATGGTAGTTATATATGTATATGTGTATATGTATGTACATACGGACCACCACCCCCCCCATTCCTTACTTACCCTTTACTCTTAATCTATTCCAATCTTGTTAATAATCCAATTTTTTTAGCTTTACAATGATATGTTTTCGATTTGTGATTATCATTTTTTTTTGGGCAGGTGAATCTTAATCAATATGACCCTAAATGTGTATATTACACGAACCATTTCACACTACTTTTAGTACATACGAGTATGATGCAAAAAAAATAATAAAGATAATTAGGTAAAACAACATAGGAAAATAAATAGATTTTATAAATAACAAAGTTTTAATAATTAATCATAAAAAAATATTTTCTAAAGTAATGATATCTCATAAAAGAAACATATCTCGTAAAACGAACAGATATGGGTGCCGAGTTCTGCGTTCACTCGGGAATTCAAAACTCAAGGTGTATATTTTTATTAACTTGGCTTTTTTTTACAGGTGAAAATTCTAATTATTAAATTCCAATCTCAATATGAAAACGTCATGGAGATATCAATATAAACGTCAATTGAGCGTAACTGGGCACATGTACGTTACTCTATTGAATACTAATAGCATATTGTGCAATCAGGTTCGGCCAATTTACACACAAAATCGATTAATTATCTGTAACTGGCGCAAATGTGTAGGATTTTAATTGTGATTACTTTAAAAGTATGGCTAAAAGTTAAGTTGGTAACCAAAAGGAACCTGAAAATCAAAAGGAACCTTAAGATAGTCGTATTAAAAGAGCGAGTAATTGAAAATAAATTTCTTCCGCGTAGGAATTCAACACAACATCATCGCGTTAACAGCCAGACATTGTCGTTGCGCCACTACGGTGTCATTAATTTTATTTAATGTGAAAAATATGTAGGGTAATTATCACTATAGGATGTATAATTTAATAATTAAGGAACTCAACGACGCTCTTTGCCTCAGCACTAGAGCGAAGAAATGAAAATATTAAATATATATCTCCTCGAGTGGGAATCGAACCTACAACCTGTCGCGCTTACTCGTACAGTCTGTCAGTTTTTACCTCTGCGCCACGACTTGAACTTTAATTTTTATGATCAAAGAAAGACTTTTTCTAGAAATTGTTTATAAAAGTTTTTTATTCATTTGACACTTAGGTTATTTACATCATCACCATCATCATCATCAGTCTGTCCTCGTCCACTGCTGGATATAGGCCTCTCCAATGGCACGCCACTGAGCGCCAGGCATAGGTTATTGCCATATAATAACGTAATTATATACATATAAAGAATATGTATAGAATATTAATGTTTTTTTTACTGTGCAAAACAAATAAACATAGTGGCAATTAGTTAAATATATTTGATCACCCATCTATCCACGAGCAATCGTTTCAATTTCTGTTTACATAAATTCTCGAAACGTTTACCGACCGATGTTTGTGCCGGCTCTATTCAAATTTCCACAATTTCCAATACTTTGGTGCAGGTTTAAAAGGATTACCGTGTAGGTACCGGGCAGGTATCGCCATATACCGGGCAGGTCCATTTGATGGAAAAGTTTTATTATATAATTTGTTTCTATTAGTTATTTATTGCTGAATTTGAGTTCGATGCGTACTTTATATCTATTTTCGATAGGATATAAATAAATTGCATGGCTATGAATATTTAAATTTGGTCTGTTTTCTACATAAATACTTATGTATATGGTAATAAAATTGGTTTTTTCTTTTGTGGCATATACTGGCAGCGTAATTGGGAAACGAGAATTCTGTTTTATTCTATGTTTGTTGTTTGTATATTGTTGTTACATCCGTATTGTAAATAACACTATAATATGTAAATATAACATATTTAGTATGTATTTGAGTAACACATTTATCTAGGGCAAGTTCTGTTATATAAATTTTATAATAAAAGCAAAAAGTGAAATAGCAAAGGTAATTTCATGAACATATTGCAAAAATGCTAAAGATAATTAATATAAAGTTGATAATTATTAACACAGAAATAACGTCTTTGTACACCCTGGCAATTATTAATTATAATAACAAATATTTATGAGATTATTATGCCTCATTCATTATCATTTTGATTTTAGAAATGGGGAACGGAAATCTATTAATAGATACAGAGTGTCTTAATACTAGGTTCCCAGGGTTCCACTGTTTACCCTGCTGTGCCCGGGATAACAATGAATTTTGATATACCTATTTGATATTCCTCTGGTGCTGCACGGGGTCGTGGGCGGCGGTGATCATCATCAGGTGACCCGAACACTCGTTTGCCTTGTCCTTCTTCCATTAAAAAAAACCTATTTGGAACTCTGCTAACACTTTTTTAGAACAAAATAAAACCACAGATAAAATACATAATACTAAAACTAGAGATAAAATATTTTAATATTAAAAATACTTGTATTTATATAATACGTATGTATGTATAACCACGATGTTCCTCAGTGCATTGTTCGTTAGCAGGCAGCAATACCGCGCTTCGCTGGTCTCATCTGGCCGGCAGAGCTGTGCTCGTTCTAGCGATACTTCTTCAATATTTTACGTTTCATATACTCTTTAGTGGTCATTTAAAATGTAAAATATTTTTTATTGCATTATTTACAGATTAATAGTTATTTCATAAATTTTACTAATAATAACTGAAATTTAAAATTTAAAAATAGCCCCGTCCAAAAATATTTCTACCTCATCTTGGTAAATTGCTTATAGCTCTTTAAGTACTAAGTCGAATTTCATAAAAGGTAACCTAAGAACTTGCTAAGAAATGAAAGAAAATAATTTAGGAGCTACGGTGCTACAGACATACAGACAGACAAATCAATCTTATAAAATTCTTCTTTTTGCGGCTTAAAAATATATATAAATAACTTCTTTATATTCATACTCTTTATTGGATATATTTCTATAACTGTCATTATTTATGCGTATATTTGGAGAAATTACAAAGTAAAAGACAGTGTATCATATTTCCTCGCTTTATTATTTAAATATTATTGCATAAATTAGTGATTTTTATTTTATTTTAATTTTAAATAAGTGATTTAACTATTAATTTTGTTATAAATTTATAAAAAAATACCCAATATAATGTCGGAAATAAACAGCTTTAAAACAAGCATATCACAGGGTGTATGCCGTCCAGCATCAGAAATCAAAGAGAGTGATCATTTGAATAGGACTAATCTACAAAATTCTGAACAATTTGGAATTGAAGAAAATAATATGGAAATAAAAAATAACAGCAGAAAAGAAGATAGCTTTCTTGATACGGAGAAACTCTATAACTGTATAAATAGTTTAACAAACGAAGTTAACGAGACCAAAATGAATTTGGAGGAGACAAAAAACAATTTCAAGTTAATCATGTTAGAAATGGAAAGACAATTAGAAGTGGCAAATCAGCGGGAATCTAAAGCACACACCAAATATTTACTTTTACAAATAGAAAAGGAAAAATTAATGACCCTTCTGGAGTCAAAGACAAACTTGATACTGAAACTGAAGAAAGAATTAATGAATGCGAGAAGAATTATTAAGTTTGTAAATAAAAGACTTCGGTGTTTTTTTCAATTGCCTAAAAATGTTGCTGATTTGGAATATTCTGAATTTGAGAGTGGTTTAAAAAATGAATCATCTAATCTGTTGATAACTAAAGATACTATTGATGTTGTTAATGACACGACCATGTCCAGCAATATCTAGGTTATTTCTACTATTATTTTCCTCCCGACAGAAAAATGTGTTAATATCCTGAAAACTTAACTTAAGGGCGTCTAAGACTCTTCGACTGTAGTGAAATATAGTATAAAAATTTAAAATAACAGAGACTACAAAATAAAACGAATATTAAGTTGAATATGGATATTTTTAATTTCTACTTTCCTAACATCTACTACGTCTACGTCAGTGAGTTAGACTACCATTTATTATAATGAGATACTTCGGTAAAGAAATAATAGTAATTAAAATTAACAAATAAAAATGAATAATTGTGAATTATTCATATAAATCTTAATTACAGTTTCAAATTATACTTTATAATATTTTTATTTCCACGAATCAATATATTTAATTACTTCTGACCTTTAACTAGTATTTATATTTATTTATATTTTAATTTTAATTTATTTATATTTTCATTTCATCGCTCTGGTGTCGAGGCAAAGCGCGGCGTTGAGTCCCGCCAATCAACACGCAATGCTTCCAAAATTCTGCAGAAATTGGGGGGGGATAAAACCTGAACCAAAAAAATAAAAGATTCTTTAAATATTTTCTTATCATTATATATATCGTAGCTTAAAATTACAATGCAAAAAAAATTCTTCACAGAAATGCAATCCTTTACCAACCATAACAGCTGATCATACAACGCGGAATCAATGGGCACAGTGCAGACGAGGGCGGGCGGCGCCCTCCGGGTGCTCCGGGTGACCGGGCCGCGGGGTGACCGCGTGACCCGGTTACGGGAGACGCCGGGAGACGCCCGGATATAGGGAGGATAACAAGTGTATTTTTTTGGTTATTTCATATTGTTCAATTGAAATTACATGTTGAAATATACATCGTGTAGTAAAATAATTTAGAAAATAAACTGTTTTGATTTTTTTTATTTGGCTGTTTATATTAAAGAAATATTTGAATGATATAGATAAAACATAAGAGTATGTATGCAAAGGTTGATGAGGTTGATGAGAGTGTTTAGCGTTCCGCTTTCTCTGTCTATCCCGCTAGGGATACAGCGTAAAGCTAATAGTAGAAGTAGTAGATAAAATGACATGAAATAATTACATATAGGGACACAAAATAAAAAAAATATGATAATTTAAAAATTTTTGTCAATATCGAGAATCGAACTTCCGGTTAAATAACTATAAAATAACTCTACCAACAATCCCTTAGATATTATTATATCACATTCGATATCATTAATTAAATGTCAACTTTCCACAATGATATGAGCGAGTGGATGACAATCGGTAGGAGGCCTCATTTCGAACAAATGTACAATAATATAATTAGTTGGCGGTTTCGACGACGGCGGCTGCACAATTGTTTTTTGTTTATGTTTATGTTATGGAATGGCGTATTAAGATTTTAACGTAAGTGAGTGTTTTCAGTGGTTAATTATATAAAGCAGTTGACAAGTAGATATAATACTTTAATATTTTTTAACTTTTAATTTTCTAATTCTTTTTTTCCAGCTTCACGCTGTATTCCGCACACAGCAGGGTAGGCAGAGGGAACCTAGTGTTAAGGCACTCCGTTTTCTTTCACACTGCCGAATTGTAGAATCTGAAATTGTGAATCAGGTACTGCTTTGGGCTCTTTACTGTCTCAATATAGTTGCATTCTAATATATATATTTTTGACACCCAACAAATAAATAATACGAGTACATGCCACTCGTTCATTTCTATGTCGAACGTGAAGGTTTTAGTAAGATTTTTGTTCTTGGGATTCCTGGAAATTTTAAGATTTTTATTGATTTAATTGTAAGCTGGAAATAATGGTACAATTTTTCTTTTATCTTTTAACTTTAAAAACATCAATTCTATTTTCTATTATTTTTAAATTTAATATTATTCTTTTCTATTCTATTCTTTTATTTATATAAACATATCTTCAGAAAAAATGGCTAAATTAATGCAATCGGAATGAAAAATACATGCTTAGCAAAATATTCAAGTCGTTTTCTGCAAATATATGAAATGTTCTACAACTGTTTAAAATTGCTTTTAAATTGTAAGAATGAAAATAACACTTCACATTTCTATAAAAGAAACGTGAGCTTTCTATTTATTATTTACTTAACTCTACAGAGAAATTAATTAACAAAGAAGTTAATTAAAATGAAATTTCAAGAGCGCAACTAACGGTATGGAATTTGATTTACCTATAATTAATTGTAGGTAAGGTTTCCTAAGAAAGGAAAGGAAAATCGACTGTTGGTGGGTTCTATGCCCACTCGAGAAAATTAAATATTTATTTAAATTTATATTTTCATATCTTCGCTCTGGTGTTCCACCTTTCTACACGCAATTCAGCGGAAAGTGGGGAACAGAATGTCTTATCACTACCTAGTGTTCCCTCCCCTCTGTATACCCTGCTGTGTGCGGAAAACAGCGTGAAGCTGATAAAAAAATGTATATATTAATGCGAATGTAAGTTAATACAATTAAATATAACTAAAACATACTAATATAATTTAAATTAATCAAAATTATCTAATCCCATAATTTTATTACAAATTCATCACAAAGAGAACTTCAATAAATACTAAACAAATAATATACTAGCGACCCACACGCGGCTTCGCCCGCTTATATCATACCTCATTCAATTCATCCACTTCCACATGAGAAGACTAGAATATTGCATTTTTCATTGTAAACGATTCGAACCACATTACCGTGACACTTCTAAGCCCGATGTCGATCTGATCGACCTCTATCGAGCTGGAGGGAACTACGCCAGTCGCCACAAACCCTCCGCGTGCCGTACTCGTCTTCGCCTCTGCCACTCAGAAACATATGAAAAACTTTTATTTCTACTGTGTATACGATATTTAAATTAATTGTTATTAATTTTATGTGTTCATAATGGAGTTTGGTCAGGCGAGATCGCATTTGTAGGTTAAAAGGTAAGTTTCATATAAAATATTTGATGGTGGGTCTAGATTTGGTAAGTTTCTATCTATTAAAATCTATTTCTAACCATTGTTGATTTGGAATTTTCGTATTTTTTCTTTTATTATACTTGTTTTTCTTATTTTTTTTCACATTATGCTATGTGATATATATACAAAAATACATTTTAGGTTTCGATTAATTATTATATTCTTCGCTATTACTTTATATTTTTACGATTTTTAATATAGATTAATAAATATTTTTTAAATAAAAAGAAAAATTAATTTATTAAGTGGAAACAAAAAAAATTTAATCCTAACAGACATAATTTTCATTCCAGCCTGAGCTATTACAATAAAGAAAATAACTTATTTCAATAAAAATATTATTTATAATTATATAATTGAGATTCATATCTGATATCTGGTNCGTGAAGGTTTTAGTAAGATTTTTGTTCTTGGGATTCCTGGAAATTTTAAGATTTTTATTGATTTAATTGTAAGCTGGAAATAATGGTACAATTTTTCTTTTATCTTTTAACTTTAAAAACATCAATTCTATTTTCTATTATTTTTAAATTTAATATTATTCTTTTCTATTCTATTCTTTTATTTATATAAACATATCTTCAGAAAAAATGGCTAAATTAATGCAATCGGAATGAAAAATACATGCTTAGCAAAATATTCAAGTCGTTTTCTGCAAATATATGAAATGTTCTACAACTGTTTAAAATTGCTTTTAAATTGTAAGAATGAAAATAACACTTCACATTTCTATAAAAGAAACGTGAGCTTTCTATTTATTATTTACTTAACTCTACAGAGAAATTAATTAACAAAGAAGTTAATTAAAATGAAATTTCAAGAGCGCAACTAACGCTATGGAATTTGATTTACCTATAATTAATTGTATGTAAGGTTTCCTAAGAAAGGAAAGGAAAATCGACTGGTTGTGGGTTCTATCCCCACTCGAGAAAATTAAATATTTTTTTTAAATTTATATTTTCATATCTTCGCTCTGGTGTTCCACCTTTCTACACGCAATTCAGCGGAAAGTGGGGAACGGAATGTCTTAACACTACCTAGTGTTCCCTCTCCTCTGAGTACCCTGCTGTGTGCGGAAAACAGCGTGAAGCTGATAAAAAAAATATATTAATACGAACTTCAAATACAATTGAATATAACTAAAACATACTAATATCATTTTTATTACTCTACAACACTATCTAATCGTATATACTACATTTCATCACAACAGAACTTCAATGAATACTAAACAAATAATACACTAGCGACCCACACGCGGCTTCGCCCGCTTATATCATACCTCATTCGATTCATCCACTTCCCACGAGAAGACTAGAATATTGCATTTTTCATTGTAAATGATTCGAACCACATTACCGTGACACTTCTAAGCCCGATGTCGATCTGATCGACCTCTATCGAGCTGGAGGGAACTACGCCAGTCGCCACAAACCCTCCGCGTGCCGTACTCGTCTTCGCCTCTGCCACTCAGAAACATATGAAAAACTTTTATTTCTACTGTGTATACGATATTTAAATTAATTGTTATTAATTTTATGTGTTCATAATGGAGTTTGGTCAGGCGAGATCGCATTTGTAGGTTAAAAGGTAAGTTTCATATAATATATTTGATGGTGGGTCTAGATTTGGTAAGTTTCTATCTATTAAAATCTATTTCTAACCATTGTTGGTTTGGAATTTTCGTATTTTTTCTTTTATTATAATTGTTTTTCTTATTTTTTTTCACATTATTTTATGAGATATATCGTAGATAAACAAAAATATATTTTAGATTTAAATTAACTATTATATTTTTCGCTATTACTTACTTGCATTTTTACAATTTTTAATATAGATTAATAAATATTTTGTAAATAAAAAGAAAAAGTAATTTATTAGGTGGGAAAAAAATTGAATCGTAACAGATACTTTTTATTCCAGTCTGAGCTGTTATAATAAAGAAAATAACTTATTTCAATAAAAATATAATGTATAATTATATAATTGAGATTTATATCAGATATTTGATCTAAGCTAGGCATTGAAAAGCTCAGCCTGTGACCTAATTTAGTAATTGCGGATTACTTCAGGTTTTTACACAGAGTGATTGCTGTTTGACCTCCGTTACATGTTGGGATAGCAAGTATACAACGAATTCCATTATATTAATGAAATAATTATTTAGAAATATATTATAATAGTTTAATTTATGATATATTTAACACAAAAATTAGAAAAAATAATTTAGGATATTTAATCTTTTTTTTCAACTTCACGCTGTATATCCCGCTTATAGCTAGGTAGGCAGAATTAACCTAGTGTTAAGATACTTCCGGTCCCCTCTTTTCGTTGAATTTTCGAGGTCGAGGAAACTCAAAGTTGCGCTTTGCCTCTACCTCTACCTCTACCAGAGTGAGAAAATGAAAATATTAAATATTTTATTTCCTCGAATGGGAATCGAACCCAAAGCCTATCGCGATTACAGCCGCACGGCTGCGTTACGACTGGCCTCAATAAACAACGTTTAATCTGATATTTAAATATATAAAATGTTTTGAATATATTCTCAATCTAGCTTGAAAAATAACGAAATTTTAAACGCAATGTACTACATTTTTCAATGAAATGTGAGACTGTAAGAGCGTGCATGCTGCTGCATTTACTGCTCCATTAGAAGGATAATCCTGAGAACAAATCCTCATGTTTCAAGTTTTTTGTGTCAAGAGGAAAATTCTCGGAGAAAATATTTATTCAAGCATTATTTTTTTTTAACTTTACGCTGTTTACCTACCTGCCTACCCTACTACATGCGAGATGTAGTAGGGTAGGCAGAGAGCGTAGTGTTAACACACTCCGCTCCCTACTTTTCGCTGAATTCTGAAGGCATTGTGTGTTGAGTGGTTGAACTGAATGCCACTTTACCTTGACACCAGAGCGAAGAAATGAAAATATTAAATATTTCAGTAGGAATCAAACCCAAAACCTATCGCGTTTACAATCACATGCCTGTGCCCCTGCGCCATAACTGGCCTCATTCTTTATAGTTGATATTTATATATGTAATTTATGTACACAAATGAATAACGAAAATTAAAGTTAACATAGAAGCTTTATATGGAGCTTTCAAGTCTATTTAAATCAAACGTAGATCCTTTAAAAGTTAGAATCATATTTCTATAATATGTGAATACTAAAATATAAGGAATATAAATATTTTTAATATAAATTTAAAATAAAAATTATTATGATAGTATTTGTATGTTGAATAATAAAGAAATTAAAAAACAGGTTGATACGATTAGTTCTATAATTTTAAAGACTGAAGATGTCAAGCAGAAGTCATTAAAAAGTTGAGAAGTATAAAATAAAATAAATAGAAAAGTATATGAAATATTATATAAACTTCTTGCCCCAGTTTACAAAATTGTTGCGATACTCAGTTGTTAGATTTTTATTAAGTTTTTCACTTCCCGATAAATTCTTAGGTATTGGGAAGTCAAAAACCTTATAGGATAAGGAGATAACTTTTAAGGAGAATTGTTATATAATATTTACGTAATCGTTGCGCAGTGGCACAGCGTTTAACCGCAATCGCGACGGTTGTGGTTTCGATCCCCATTCGGGTATTAATATATTTAGATTATTAGCGACCGCTACTGGCTTTGTCCGATTGAAATATTTATATAAATATTTATTACTAACCTGGATTGTTTTCGTGCTCTAATAACTTTATTAAAGTGTAGAACGGCAATTTCATTTATTAAAGTGGGGGACGGAGTGTTTTAACACTAGGTGCCTTCTGCCTTCCCTGCTGTGTGCGGGATAATGCGTGAAGCAAAAAAATGTCGCTTAATATTTGTAAATTCTTTTATTAATATCAAAGCTTTTAAATTATAAAGACGATTTAAAAGGCTCTCATTAACCGTATTGAAATTTGAATCATTGGAAATATTCTAAAGATTCGATCCAAAGATTAAAATTTCAATACGGCTTTTCAAATGCAGATTGTTGATATGATTTATCTCTTTCTACGAGTATATTATGTCACTAGTTTGTAATGAAATAAAAAGGAAAAAAAAACATACTTTCCACATTGCTTGAATTTGAGGCCAATAGTGGCGTTGAGTTCCGCAGCTCAACTGTATGTCTGTCTGTCTTCGGAAATTTCGAAATTCGGCGGAAAGGGTTCGCTCTGCCTACTACTGTGTGCTGGTAACGGAAGCGTTAAGTTGATTAGGTTTTTTTTTCTTTTATTTTTTTAAATTTAAAATTTACTAAGCATATTTTTTTACCTTTCAGGCACACGCACACCGGTCACATATAAATCCAATAATGTTTTCTTTATGCCGACGCTACAAAGATGAACACGGTGAGTTGTTCAATTATATTATTTATAGTATATTTATTCAAGTATATTTATTTATTTCAATGAATACATTTTTTTGGCCTCAGGGTAGGCGAAGTTACTTAGTCGTCACATTTCCCGCAAAATTTTCCAGACATTGAGTGATGAGTGGGGAAACTGAACGCATTTGTCTTGTTAGCACAGCGAGGAAATAACAATAATCAATTCTCCTCAAGTATGAATCGAACTCACAACGGTCTCGTTTACAGAGGGACGATGTGCTGCTGCACCACGGACGGTCTCCGAAACACGTTATAGCTATTTATCTTCATGCATTTTATAACTCTTGCAACAACTGCAACTTGAGAAAGAGACTTGAGAGTCGCCAGGTATATAAATGAATAAGAATAATGGAAATAAATGTAATGTACCTAAATATTACCAAACCTCTATACGAAATACAAAACTAAAATATAAATTTCATAATATTGAAAATATAATCGATAGAAAACGGTCCAGAACGTACCATCAAATATTTTTTTAAACATTCTCCTTTTGTTGATTCTTGCAAAAATTTAATATTTTATTTTGGTTTTAATTATATACAGCATAGTCAGGTCTCTGGAGGAGCGGGAAAATTCCGACATAATACTAGTTCAAGTGCCCAGAGCTCGCGGGGACTTCATTAGCATTATAGAAATTCTCCATAGCAGTACTTTTTCTAAATAGATTCTATGCATGTGCACTCAAATTTAATTAATCATCTATTTTTACGCTGTATCCTGAACACAGTAGGGTAGCCAGAAGAAACACAGTGCTAATTCACACCATTCCCCATTTTCTGTCGAACTTTTCGAGGCTTTCGAGGCGTGTTGAGTGGCAGAACTCATCACCTCGCTTGAAGAAATGAAATGAGTAACAAACTCGTGCCAAAAGCATTCATATGTCTCTAAAATCAAATATCAAAACGTTTTTGTATTTACTAAAACACATGCCTCACAAACGGTCGATATTTATCGTCTGCCTGCCGCGGTACTATTCAATTAAAAATATGGACCCGATACCGCGTCGGTAAGAGAGCCCTGTTTTATGGAGCTACGGTCTGAGAGTAATGAAAAATCGTTATATCTAATGGAATATTAATTGATATCTTTTTGTGATATAAAATTTCATAATTTTCTTGTTTACAATATTGCTAATTAGGTTGCATTGTCGGTCTCCATAACTTATCTACTTTTAACAAGCTGGTAAATGATGCATATACCGATATAAAACAGATTTACCAGATTGTTAAAGAGAGATAAGTCATTAAGACTGGCCATAAGTGATCTTTCATAATAAATTCGAGCTTGTCGATATTCGATCACCCCTTTTTACTTTAGGGCTATTGGCTTTTGGGTAGCAAAAATCGATACTGTATTTTGTTAGACCCTCTGGGGTTTGAGTATTTAGCCCAAGTTTGTAGTGATCACAGACACGACATATGTATTTACGTTCATTTGACTCAAAAGTGCTACTTCAAAAATATTTTTTGATCTAGAATCGCAATTTTCATTGCGT
The DNA here is from genome assembly GCA_036379175.1 of Heliconius cydno galanthus. NCBI lineage: Eukaryota > Metazoa > Arthropoda > Insecta > Lepidoptera > Nymphalidae > Heliconius > Heliconius cydno. The sequence goes on along the minus strand of JAKRZM010001306.1, from coordinate 83,801 downwards.
AAACGTAAAAAAATGGAAAACGAAAAATTTTTAACGGGACGGAACGGGATTTTTCGTTTCCGTAACTATTTCCAGAATTACATATGACTATAGCATTTAGGCGTTTTCGTTTGTGCGTTGTCTCTTGTCTGTCAGTCACTCTTTATGAGCTCTTCTCATATATATTCCATTCCCTTCTCCATGTGGAAAAGGGATAGAGCTCTCCTGTAATATACTAGTATAGTACAGCTTTTACTAGTATAAAAACAGATTATGAAGTCCATACTAAAATTTTTAAAAACCTCTTGTTTCTTATAATTAAACACTATTCTCTAACACCACATGTGAGTTGTCCCAATTCGTCTAGTTCGTTGGAGCAGAACTATAAACTCAATTTGCAAGTTTGTAGCGTGGAAAGCATTTATGTGTACGAATTAGTACGAACTGACTTCTGTACTTAGCTCGGGAATCCTTTAAAACGTATTAACTTAACTTTGAAGTTTTAAAGCTTTTTTGTGTAGTTTTGTAGATATATGATATTAAAGTAAGTAAAATTTTCTCAGTTGCCTTTTACTCCCATTTTATTGGAATTGCTTGTGTAGTAGGTAGTTTAGACTTAATGTCACATTTTCGACAGTTCCTAGGGAAAGTATCAGTGGCGCAAGATCGTGGATGTAGACGCGACAGGTTGTGTGTTCACATGAGGCAACGCGTGGCGGAGAGTTCCATCACTAAACACAGAAGAAGCTTCATCTTATATATCTTTAGCTTCTATAGCGGGATATACTCGTATGTACATAAGGATAGAGCGTGTAGCTTAGAAAAAAATTTGATTCTCTGTAAATTGTTTTTTCTATTCTCAATTCATATTATTACAACCAGAAAATAATAATTTACATAGTATTACATTTTTATTATAAAAATTTGAATTCTCATGCATCATAATAATTTTCATCCACAAGATGGTGGCAGTAATTACAAGGGAAACTGTTCGTACTACAGCTGACGACGATTCAAAGCGTCATTAAATTAACATTTTGATGAGATATTCTTTATAGACTCAAAATTAAATGTAAAAGAATATAAAGTATGAATATTATTCGTTCCTTGTGGCTTAGAGGCTCTGTTTAATGGGTTGTTAGAAAAGATCAAGGTTTGATTTCGATGAGGTTAGCTATTAGTTGTATACCGATCATAGCAGGGTGGGCAAAGGGAAGCCTAGTGTTAAAACACTCCGTTTCTATTAAGACACTTTCGTTCCCCAATTCTCACCGATTTTTGCAACAATTAAAATAAGTTATTTAAAATAATAACAAAGATTATAAAATACACAAAGAAATAAAACACCTAAATCTATATAAATAAAGAAATATAAGGTAACTAAAGTCTAATACTTATTAAATATTAATATTACTTTTGAAAAGTACTTGTAAGTGAAAGAAAACAGTATACATTTACACAAAAATTGTATTCTATAAAAAAGACAGACTAAAGTAAATAGGTAGGTTAAGAGCTCGGCTAAGTTATCATGTGACGCGGGTCTACACAAGTATATATTATTCAACAGAAAAGGTTCGTAGGGTCTATTGATAAAAGATAATGCATAGTTTTACTATGCATTATCTTAATGTCTTATTTGGTACTAACTTTGTGATATTTTTGATAATATAACTTACTACTAATACTCGCTATTTTTTATTGTTAGGACATAATAATTCTTCCTTTAAAAGTTATATTAATTCAAACAAAATATTGAAAATTCTTCCTTTAAAAGTTACATAAGGTCAATGGAAAGTACCACTTATAAAAGTTGACAAAATTAAGTGAAAATTTAATGAACTGCAATTAAAATTTTACAAAAGTTCTCATCTGTAATATAAGCATAAATTTCAAAGAAATCAATTCAATTACCCAAAAATATTTACACAATTCCGTTTAAAACTCCCAACCGATTTCAATACCGAAATCAGGTTAAAGAGAAAATCGGTCCCACAGAGACCGCGACAAAGTGCACCTTTTGCGGTACAGTGGATAAAGGCAAAATCGCTGCCACAATCCGTCCACGAGCCCTCCAACGACAAAATGGATTAGTTCTTAGATCCGTTCACAATGAATCCCGTTGTTGAGGCATGAGTCCCGTTGTTGAGGCTTTGAGTCCCGTTGTTAAGGCTTTGTCGCTCAAGTGGCCAACAAATCCAAAGTGAAAATGTCAAACCGCAGTAAGCTTTTTCAGCGATTTTCAACTATTGTTGCAGATATGTATTCTGAGTACTCGGTATAGTTGGGATGATTTTACCGATCTATGTATTTTTGAGTATTGTTTGTTGAATTCAATTCTGTTTTTTTTGGATTCATATCTTTTTTTTCTCTCTCGCTCTCGCGGCCGATTGCCCACAAAATGGACAGACATAATACTCCTGCACTGGCTGCTCCATTGGGGAATGTACACGCATTGCTGAGAATAGACATAGATGGAGATATGTCCCAATCTCGCTTTTAATTGGAAAAGACAGCTCATGACCACGACCACTCCGACTTTTTTTTAGATTCACGCTATATCCCGCACACAGCAGAGGGGACCTACAAGTTAAGACACCCCCCCCAAATATTCCGTCAAATTTTGGTAACATTGCGTGTTGACTGGCGAAACTCAACGGCGTAATATGTTTACATCTTTGCTACGACCACCAGTTATAATTTTTATAAATTTAAATAGTACCTACGTATAATATAAAAATGAATGCATGAAAAGTATTTTGTGATGATAACCCACTCAGTATGTGAAAATGAAGAGATATTTCATTAAATCCACTTTTCCATTCCACCAACTACGGCACATACGAGTACGTTTTACGATTTCAGTTTAAATAAAGTTATATACTTATAGGTGTAAGTGATGTTGTTAGGAGTTGTAGACGGTGTACCGCGTTAGCGCAGCCGCCGTGAAATCGATATTTGCATTTGTGAGTTCAACTTCCTTAAATGGTAAATACTGGTGTTATATGATTTTGAATGCAATAAATATGGTAATTTTAAGTTAATTCAAATGTAGTAATTTATTTAAATCACTCCGTTCAAATTTTCCGCAGTAAATAGGTAGTTTTGTCGCTATAAAAGACACAGATATCGTTTGAGATAATAAAAGTTACTGGAGGAAGGTCACGAAAAAAGCACGAGGACTCTCGGAGGTCATGGTGGACGAGGCAGAAGAGGTATGTAGAGACCGTAGCATTTGGCCCTCCGTTGTCTCTGACTACCCCGCTAGAGATTCAGCGTGAAGCTAAATAAGTAAAGTAATAAGTTAGAAATCCTAGGAACTGAAAAAAACTGTATGTAACAAATAAAAATTTTCCAATTAAAACATTGATTATTAAAATCATGACCTTTTCAACTAAAGTTCTCAGTAAATAAAAAGAAAATTATGTAATATAATACTAAATCTGAAAATAACTCTATAGTAGTTTGTGGTATCAATGGTTTTAGGTATGAAAGCAGCTTAGGACATTAGATATATGTATGTATGTATGACGTAATTCTTGTTATTGATGTACAGCATCCAGGGAATGTAACGTAGGGTTTGATTTGATTAGGATTGAATGTAGCTATTATATGTAAACTTTGCAACCTACTTTGGTTTTTTTAGAAATTGAATTTGATATCAAAAGAATAGAGAAAAGTAAGTGTTATTGTTTAGTATCTTATAAAGATAGTAGTGATATATTGTTTAAGAACATTTTTTTATCTTCTTACGAGTAACATAAAAAATAAATAGTAATTTAAAGCTGTTTATACTTTCAGCCGATTCTTAGATTAACTTGGATCATTTTTAAGGGATGTAAGTGTTTATTTGCTAATAATATCCATATCTTTATATACAGAACTCATCCACTAACGGAAATTTACTTTTTAAATGTCCTGATAAATATGAAAATAGTAGCTAAAAGTTAAAGTATTATATATTAATGAAGTTGCGAGTGCAATCTTAACCACATCTAAAATCCCCAAATTTCTATTACTATTCCTATTAGAAACAGATAAGCGGCTAAATCTCGTAGATCCAGAAAGGCATCCTATTATATAAATAATCTTTGAAATTGGCAAAACATTGTCGCATTAATATCTCTATAGATAACAAAACTCGGATCCAAACATTTTGCGGTCAAATAGTCTATTGGGATACTAAATTAAACTTCATGTTAGCGGTGAATGAAGTTATACAAAATTCACGCAATCAAGTCTTGCGGGTTGAGGAGGAGGGTCTCCCTCCGTCAGCCAGGACCCAGCTCAGTCTGGTAAAGTTGTGTTTATATTATAAGTCTAGTATTGTTATTGATGACGATGTTATTTTTACGAAAATTTATGAATAAGGCTATCCTTAGAGGAAGAACTAATAAAAAGAATATTAAAAAGCTTATGTTCCTAGTACAGGATAGAAATAATGTTTTTATGTTTCTACAGGTTTTTTTTTGTAAATAGCTTATCGATAGGTAATTTAAATATAGTAATTATCTTTTGAATATTTTTTTCTCCTTCACGCTGTATCCCACATGTAGCAGGGTGTGCAGAGGAAGTCTAATGTAAGACACTCGCTCTCCATTTTTCACTGAATTCTAGAGGCATTGTGTGTTGAGTGACAGAACTCATCTTCGCGCTTTGTCTCGACACCAGAACGAAGAAATGAAATTACAATATATTTAATGTCATCAAGTGGAAATCGAACCCACAACCGATAGGATTTACAGATAGCCACGACTAGCCTCAAATATCCTTACAAAATTACGTCCCCAAATAAAATAAACGTGTAAATTATAACTAGTTCGTTAAACCGAGCTGGCGTCGTAAGTTGTTAAGTTCGTTTCACTTATTCGTGTTTTCGCTGTTGTCATAAAATACCTGTAGGTATTTTACATAGGGACTAGGGTAGGGAGTCTTGTTACAAGGTAGCATCTCAGCATCATTCAATCTGTTCTGCGAGGTGGAACGGGTCAGGTACCCTCGCCGTCGAGTACACTTCATACAATAATTTTTGGCCCAGAAACATCTTGCGGACGAAGGTCGAGAGATATAAAAACGTGACTAAACTTTAAAGAATTTTGTGCATAAAGAAATTTAACTCTTGTTGTTATTTTTTTTTCCATGTTTATCTAGATATACTTGTTTTGGTATGGATTTTAGTTGAAATTTGGGAAAATTAATATTGAAATTTTTCAATTTTTTTGTTGAATAGAACAATCTATAACTACCATTATGTATTTCATAATATTATACTATGAAGGGGATGTCAATTTTCTCCACTTCACGGTAAGGCAAATGGAATGTAATGTTAAAACTAGTTAATTAATAAGTACTAGTAAATTAGTTATCCACTGCTCAAATATCGAAATAACTCACGTAAGAGGGGGGCGGTGTCTCTTAACACTAGGTTCTCTCTGCCTTAATGCGGGATACAGCGTGAAGCTGTTTTAATATAATATAATTCAAATATATATAAAAACCAACAAACGTTCTTAATTACAAAACACTTAAAACAAACAATATTCTCAAAACCGCTGTAAATAATAAAAATATAATATAATTTAAGGAAAAAAAACGAAATTTTCACCTTAAATTTGGCGATTAAGTGGCCAATATAAAATGTACGTGGATTTTACGAGGCAATCATCCAAAGTAGCTGAATAGGTTCCCTGGCGGAGTGTTGGGGGGCGCGGGGAGGGCCATTCATAACTAAGCCCGATCGATACGGGCGTCTCCGATTCACTTTCGACCCCAAACCACTCTTTTCACCAACTAAATACATTACTCGTTTGACTCTAACTTTATAGAGGGAAAACCAACTAAAACATCAATGTATATCGTGGAAATAATGTTTTCCAACGTTTCAATAGAATATTTACTAGGATTTTTCCTTCTGACGTCAGTTTAGGACAGACAAGTAAAGGTAATGTAAGAAAAATTCAAATATTTGAGTTAGGTGGACTCCTTTTATAAGCATGTAATTTAGGTCGTTAGTATAATAGAGGGTTTTAAGCTATATTGTAGGTATATTGAATAGGAGAAAATTGGTTTCGATATTAGAAATGTTTTTAATTGATATTAAAATTACTATGTAAATACATAGGGTATATAAATTGTTTTTAGATTTAGCACAGCTACACATAAACATAAAATTTCAATTATATTTTCATTAGAAAAAAAAACCATTTAAAACAATATAAGGACAGTACGGGCTTAAGGGGAGGATCGATTACTACTCCAGAAAATGAAATATTCCACGTTCATTTCCATGTTCTGGTGACAAGGCAAAACACGGCGTTCAGTCCCTCCACTCAACACGCCAATGTCTCCTGAATTTGGCATAATGTGGGGAAAGGAAATGTCTTAATGGGAACCGAGTGCTTTAATACTAGGTTCCCAGGTTTCATCTACCTATTAGTAGCTATACTAGCGTATGTCTATATTGTTATATTATAAGTATCTATCATATTATAACAACAATAATAATAATTATTCTATGGATGTTCCTTCCACTTTCACATAAAAAAAGTAGATATTATTTGGCTATAATACAAAAATAAGTAAAATATCAAGCACATCTGACCTATACATACAACGGCGAGATAGAAAATTACATTTATATGATATTTCGCAAAATACCTAGATATAATACCTACTCATGGGGGTTGAGTAAACAAAAGTTCGAAACTGGATTTGAACTCACTCCTGTGTTGCTTAGATAACATAACTTTGTCTGTGTAAAGTAAACATCGCGCGGTGTTAAAGTCAACAAATGTATAAAAGCCATTTAGACCTGTGGAATGTTTAATTTAATATGCCATCGCTTTATTAATACTTTTTTTAACCAATTCGTGTATATGTACGTCTGCAAATTTCTCAGTAACTAAAACTAGATCTAGATGATCCCTTTTAATTTCAATCACGTACATTATCTTTTCGTTTTATCTGGATATTTGTGGATAAACAAAATTAACCTGAATTAAGAACATACTCGGTTCTGGGGTTCCTTTCCCTCAATTTTTATTTATTACATGTCATATTTTACAGTACATGCCTAGCAGTGACCTGGTCTAGAGCACCAACGTAAAATAATTCCCCTGGTTAGATTTAGAATATACATAATNGTCACTAGGACGTAGTCATGGAGACAGAAATTAATAATAACATAGTTCCGCGGGTGAAACCGCGAGCGGGCCGCTAGTATTCTTATATTATAAGTATCTATCATATTATAACAACAATAATAATTATTATTCTTATGTTATACATGTAAAAGTTTGTCAGTATGGATGTTCCTTCCACTTTCACATAAAAAAAAGTATTATTTGGCTATAATACAAAAATAAGTAAAATATCTAGCACATCTGACCTATACATACAACGGCGAGATAGAAAATTACATTTATATGATATTTCGCAAAATACCCGGAGATAATACCTACTCATGGGTGTTGAGTAAACAAAAGTTTGAAACTGGATTTGAACTCACTCCTGTGTTGCTTAGATAACATAACTTTGTCTGTGTAAAGTAAACATCGCGCGGTGTTAAAGTCAACAAATGTATAAAAGCCATTTAGAGCTGTGGAATGTTTGGAATTTAATATGCCATCGCTTTATTAATATTTTTTTAACCAATTCGTGTATATATGTTCGTCTGGAAATTTCTCGGTAACTAAAACTAGATCTAGATGATCCCTTTTGATTTCAATCACGTACATTATCTTTTCGTTTTATCTGGATATTTGTGGATAAACAAAGTGAACCTGAAAGAAGAACATAATCGGTTCTGGGGTTCCTTTCCATCAATTTTTATTTATTACATGTCATATTTTACAGTACATGCCTAGCAGTGACCTGGTCTAGAGCACCAACGTAAAATAATTCCCCTGGTTAGAATTAGAATATACATAATTCGTTGGGGGATTTCTTTTGGGGTCAGTGGTAGTAGGCACCTTGACTGCTTCTTTCTTAAATAATATTAAAGATTTTAAATGTGCATTTGTTCATTAACAATTGGAGTGTAACTGAAATATATTCAAATTACATTATTAATATACGTCTTTACGTCACTTCAAATATTCCTTTTAATATAAATTTTCAGCTTCACGCTTGATCCCGTTATAAAGCAGGGTAGGTAGAGGAAGCTTAGAGTCCAGATACTCCGCTCCCCAGTTTTTGCCGAATTCTGGAGGCATTGCAAAATGAAAATATTAAATATGCCATAACCGCGAATGGGAATCAAACTCACAACCTGTCACGTTTACAGCGTATGACACGCTCGTGCCCCTGCGCCACTAGTCTCAAGTTAATATGTATAATTACATTTTTTTTCAATTCTAGAATAATCCATAAATCCATATGAATGACAATTGAATTTAAAATTTTACAAAAATAATTACGAATATACTGTGTACTCAAAGAGCAACCCAAGGTACAATTTCTAGTTCGCCCTCGAGACTCGTTGTTTGTACATTCGAGCTTACTTCATAACTTTTTAATGATTATTTATTTGTTTTTCCATTTTCTACTGCAAAACTTTTGTTGTAACTAACTACAGGTGTTAAATAAAAACCCACACAATTTTTTTTTATTCACAAATATGTATGCCCAATATGCAGCTACTAATATTTTTTGCAAAACGAGATAGTTTTCAAAATAAAGAAGTTTATTGAAATTATACATATATTTTTAATTTTAAATTATAAAAGATTTACCCCGACCACGATTTGAACCCATCATCATTTTTATCGGGCATATAAAGGGGGGGGGGGGGGATGTAATTATTACATATTACGAAGTATATAATTGAAATAGAATTACGTATGTTATTTTAAACGAGATGCCGCTTGCTACTTTGTTTAGGGGAAGTTTTCGATACTTTTTGCGTTTTTTCTTCTTTTACGTAGCAATTTTGGGTAATACTTTCCAAGTATATTTCCCGTATACTTCACAAGGAACCTACGTCTTAAATATCATGTCTACGCTAGTTTTGGTTACGTGTTTATTTAAACGCAAGTAGTGTAGTCTTATTTTTACAATTTTTCGATGTATTTGTCTTTTGTATATTGTGAAATAATTAAATATTTTTCACGATAAAGGCTGATTCGGATACGCCCTCCAATGGCCCTCCCTTCCAATTTCAGAATTGTGAAAAGTGAAAAAGTAATGCCACATTACTACAACGCATAAAAGTTGACTAACTTAAGTTTGCGAGCATATTATGCATTTCTTTTGTACGAAAAGCACTTCAATATTTTATAACAAGTAATATTTGTGTAATATTTTTTTTATTTTTCAGTTTTTTTCTTTATTTATATTGTAAGTTCTCATTTGAAGCTGAAATTCATTACTGTGGAAGTCCACTGGAAGCACTCTATACATATTAATTACGCAGTTACATAAATGTCACAGTGGTACACCATTTTATGACAAATAACTTTTCTCGACTCGCTTTTTTAAAATTCTAAGTTATGAGTTTATTGAAATATTGAAGAATTGAAGATATGAAAGGAATAGTACAATGATTTTCTTCTAAAGAAGTCTATTCAGGTATTGAATTTTATAAGCGGAAAAGCGCTTGCCTTTTGTCGATGATCTCGTACCTAAGTATGCAATGCGAATTTTCTATAGCTATGAAAATACTTATATAATATATATATATAGGTACTTACGAGTCAACAAAGAGATTTACCTGTTGAATTAAAAATATACATTACGTTGCAAAATAGTTTCATTTGTAATTGTTTTTCAGTTTAACATGGTAGGCACAGGGAGCATAATGTTAAAACATTCCGCTCTCCACTCTCTCGAATTCTAGAGGCGTTACGATGTAATTACGTGTTGAGTGGCGGAAATTAACCCGCGCTTTGTCTCGCCACCAGAGCGAAGAAATGAAAATAATATATATGTGATTTTATCGAATGGGAATCGAATCTACAACCTGTAGCAATTACAGTCACACGCTTATGCCCCTGGGCCAAGACTGGCCTGATCTGGCCTGGTTTTTGTTTATTGGTATTCACTTTTGTTATGATATGTCCTGATACGTCAGTTATTTTTATGTCCATTTAGATTTTCATTTTAATCGAATCAATTACAATTTTATGATATACTTTACACGCTTCTAAAAAATTGGAGACGTGGTTAGGATAGGATCATGTAGTATTCTTTTAAATAAGAAAATTTTCATTGTTATACAAATTTGAGGTCAGGCTTGATTAGGATGTATTGGCATGTTTCTAATTAACACTATTTACTGTATTTCATTTGTAGTGGGTTCGAATCACAGACGGAGGATTGTTTGTATTTAAATTATACGTTGCCACGGTCTGATTAGACGAGTGCGGCGTTGGAAGCTGATGAAAGCTCAACTGGTAAACATATGTGCGAGTAGGGAACCAGAGCTTTTGCTAAATTTATTCTATTTATATAGTAAAATTGTGGCCATCATAGAGCATTACTAGGGTAAGACTGTACGACGGTTGTATGTTCGATCTTCTCGGAGGAATAAATTATTGTTCATTAATAATGTGATTTCTTCGTTTTAGCACCAAGGCAAAAACCCGGTGTTGAGTTTCGCCACTCAACACGAAATGCCTTGAAGAAAGGCGAAAAGAGTGAAAAGTGGGGAATGGGGTGTCTTAAATAGCCGAGATATAGCCTCATTCCTTCTCTCCACGCTAACTTCATGCTGTACCCTGCACAATGCACATAGCAGATTAGACAGAGGAAGCCCCGGAACTTAGTGTTAAGACACTCCGTTCCCATTAGAACACTTCAGTTTCCCACAACCGCCGTATTCGAAATGTAACGTTTTACTAAAAATATTTAAGGATCAAATTTCTTCCTAAAATATAATAATCTAACTGGAAAAAGATTGTACGTAGCTTTAGTTCAGTTCTTTGTACTAGAGCCATTGTACAGACTCCCTATTGACGCGGTCCTATTGTGTCTCACATATATATGTATGTTATACAGGTGAAGCTCATATAGCTGTATGTTATTACATTTTACTTCCTTTTACACTAAGCTTTTCGTTGTTATTTTTGCTATTTCCTTTTAAATCATTATATATTTTGAGCCCAGTCGTGGTGTTAGTTCGACTCCGATTTGAATAAATAATAACGAGGCAAAATCCAGGGATTTTGTTTAAATTTTCACTATTTTAAAAAATATATTTTATTTACATATGAAAGAGATATATCTCTCTCTTTATAAAGAGAAAGAAGAAAGAAAGTAAATCACTCAAGGACATGGAATATTTAATATTTTCATTTTTCGCTCTGGGGTCGAGGCGAAGCGCAGCGTTAAGCTCCGCCACTCAACACGCAACGTCTCCAGCGTGAATCTAAAAAAAAATGTACCGAAATAGGTGAAACCAACAATGAATAATCATAATTTCAACTAAAACCTGATACTAAGCTGATAATATATAATAGTAGAGTTTTCCAACTTAACTACTAACAACGTTGTTTGTGGTTGAAAGAACAACGAATAGATTTGCTGGAATTTCGCTAAGCTTTTATGTCGATAAAGCAAAATTACAAATACTGGTTGAGATTTTATTGATCTTCAATAGGTAGACGACGGTATTTTCATATATAATACGAATAGGTATTGCAGGTAGGTAGGTATCTGGTATGTTATTCTAAAGTACTGCACTTAAATACGAAATGGAAATTTCTTTATTCTCTTGTTTCATACAAAATTACAAGTAATAAAATATGTAGAATATTACAAAGAATTATATTTTTTTTAAAATAAAAAAGAAAAATACTTTTATAGATACTTTATATATTAGTGCGTTTAAAAATGTACTTTAATTATAAAACAGTGACAAATAGTCCGTCCGTTTGTTGAACAAAGACGTAGCTTTCATTCATATACNTCCTTCTCTCCACGCTAACTTCATGCTGTACCCTGCACAATGCACATAGCAGGGTAGACAGAGGGAACCCGGGAACCTTTATTAAGACACTCCATTCCCATTAGGACACTTCAGTTTCCCACAACCGCTGTATTCTAGAGACTGGCGCAGCGAGATATAACGTTTTACTAAAAATATTTAAGGATCAAATTTCTACCTAAAATATAATAATCTAACTGGAAAAAGATTGTACGTAGCTTTAGTTCAGTTCTTTGTACTAGAGCCATTGTACAGACTCCCTATTGACGCGGTCCTATTGTGTCTCACATATATAAGTATGTTATACAGGTGAAGCCCATATAGCTGTATGTTATTACATTTTACTTCCTTTTACTTCCTAAGCTTTTCGTTGCTATTTTTGCTATTTCGTTTTAAATCATTATATATTTTGAGCTCAGCTCGACTCCGACTTGAATAAATAATGTACTTAATGTTTTAATTTCTTAGTAATGAGGCAAAATCGAGGGATTATATTTAAAACATCCCTATTTTAAAAAATATTTTATTTACATATGTAAAGAGATGTAAAGAGAAAGAAGAAATAGAGTATGTATATAGATTAAATGGCACTAGCTTCCCACTCAAGGAAATGAAATATTTAATAATTTCATTTTTCGCTCTGGGGTCGAGGTAAAGCGCAGCGTTAAGCTCCGCCACTCAACACACAATGTCTACATTGTAAAGCTGAAAAAGATGTACAGAAATAGGTGAAACCAACAATAAATAATCATAATTTCGACTAAAACCTGACACTAAGCTGATAATATATAATAGTAGAGTTTTCCAACTTAACTACTAACAACGTTGTTTGTGGTTGAAAGAACAACGAATAGATTTGCTGGAATTTCGCTAAGCTTTTATGTCGATAAAGCAAAATTACAAATACTGGTTGAGATTTTATTGATCTTCAATAGGTAGACGGCGGTATTTTCATACATAATACGAACAGGTATTGCAGGTAGGTAGATATCTGGTATGTTATTCTAAAGTACTGCACTTAAATACGAAATGGAAATTCCTTTATTCTCTTATTTCATACAAAATTACAAGTAATCTACATATTACAAAGAATTATAATTATATTTTTTTTAAATAAAAAAGGAAAATACTTTTATAGATACTTTACATATTAGTGCGTTTAAAAATGTACTTTAATTATAAAACAGTGAGAAATAATCCGTTCGTTTGTTGAACAAAGACGTACCATTCTTATGCGAGTAAGTCTCTCGTTATGCATTAAGATTTTATTCTTAGAGCCTAAAGCAATCTATTTTATAATAATTTACATTCATTCTATTAAAAAAAATTGAAATAGAATTCAGTGGAAAATGGGGAAGTGTCTTAACACTACGTTTCCTATACCACGTCGGTACGATATGGGTACCTTCAAATCTCCACCTCAAAGGCCGGTAACGCACCTGTAGCTCCTCTGGTGTTGCACGGGGTCGTGGGCGGCGGTGTTCACCATCAGGTGACCCGAACGCTCGTTTGCCTTGTCCTTTTTCCATAAAAAAAACTTACCATATTGGTAGGTGTTAGTACCATGGTAGTACATGGTACTACCACCTTACCACCACCACCACCTTATACAGCGTGAAGCTAAAAAAATAATATTAAAATCAATTTACCGCATGAATACCCTTAATGGCTAGTGAAAAATCGTTTCTTTTTTATCTAAAAAAGATATCTTGATTCTTCACAAAATCCATTTTGAACGAGCCTTTGAAAGCAGGAAGGAGAATAATAAAGCGTCCATCTGGCTTTATCAATGAAAAACCCTGACGGATCAGCCTCATAAAAGTGGGCTCGCTAGTGTGAGCGGAAAAATCTAATATTATATTGGCCATATTGAATTACCGATAGCATATTATTATATTTTTATTGTGAATCGAAAATATATGTTATTTATATATAAATAAAATTTTAAGTGTCTGTTTTTGTCTTTCTGTTTGTCCGGGCTAATCTTTGGAACAGCTGAATCGATTTTTATGAGACTTTAAAAGATAGAGGGGCTGTGGGATAACATGAAAGATATTTTTAATTTAACTTAAAAGGGCTGTATTTATTTTGTGCTTATATTGGACTTTAGGACACTGATCTTACCAGATGGACTGGCGATGTGGTCAAGGTACTAGCAGTCGTTGAATGCGGGCACCGATCGTTGTGGGGATCTTTTGGGGGAGCCCCATGATGATAATGAACTTAATGATACTAGCTTTCATATTTATATTTTAAGTGTGGTGTCTATATTTTTAAGTATCTACATTTAGTGATCATATTTAAAAATATAAATGAATTGTAATGAAAGTAGTTTAATATTGGTAGCGATATGTTCTATCATATACTTATAAAAACATATAAATAAATATAAAAAAATATATTATTAAAATAGAAGATAAAATTTTAAACTATCTTTATGTGATTTGGTCAAGAATCTATTGAAAACTTCGTAATAATAAATAGTTTGTTATTTTAGTAGTATAATATTTAATACCCAAGATATAATATTTAATCCTATCCGCCCGAAGTGAGGACGACGCTCGAGTCAATAGAAATTAGCATAAAACCAATATCGCGCCAGCTGCCTCGCTGACACCTGTGCTGGGAGAGCTGTAGCCTAGATACCTATTTCATTTGTAATGAATATCATTTTATATGTATTATAACTTTCTTGTACTCTTCAACATAAGTTAGGTGAGGCCATGGCGCTGGGGTACAAGGGTTTGCTGTAACGTGACGGTTGTGGGTTCGATTCCCACTCGAATAAATTATTCGGGAATAAATCATTATTTATTAATATTTTCATTTCTTCGTTCTGGGACCAAGGCAAGGCGTTCAGTTCCAGCACTCAACACACAATTACTCGAAAAAAATCGGCATAAAGTGATGAGTGGAGTGTCTTAACACTGAGTACTGCCTCTGCCTACTTTGAGGCAATTTTAATATTACTCAGTTTGTTATGAAAATTTCGTTAGTTTTCAGAAAATAAAACATCTTCCAAATAAAGCAGCCTTATCCAAGTTACATATACGGTTATTCAAAGAATATTATATACATAATATAATTCCAAAGCCATGCTCATTTCTGGTAAATGAGGGCTCGACATCAGTGGAAACGACGCCAAATGTAACGAACGACCTTGACCCTTCAGCCTATGACCTTGCAGTTGCAGCAGTCGTAACGATGATGTATCACTTCGCTCTGAATATATCATATTTCAGCAGCTGTAGAAGTATTGCGACGTAGCAGGTTTAGCTCATCAGAAATGTACAAGTATCTGGTAGAGGGGATCGGTGCAGGTTCAAATTTCATATAATTCATAATATTTAATTAAGTTCATTTTGTCGATGTGGTAACAAGACAGGGACCGGCGTTGAGATCCGCCATTCAGCACACAACGTCTCTTTATATTTTAATACAAAAAACAAGACAAACCTTATTAATATTAAACTGTTGAAATCTTAATTAAATCACGCTTCAGTTGAGCATATGAAAAATGCTTGTAGGTCATGATGCTAACCGAAAATTGTTTGTTTTTATTATAATAAAATAGTTTTTTATTTCAAAAAAGGCTTGTAATAGAGGAGAAACGAACAAAAGAGTGATTTAACACTGACTTCTTTCGGCAAATCCCCTAAAACAGTGCGTTTTTTACCGAAAATAACAGTTACGATAGTTAAAAATTAACAAGCGAACAGCAAAAACAGAAATATTATAACTAAAAGATACACAAATCGTTGGTTTTATCTACTTATTTATTTGTTTAGCTAGTTTGCAGAGCCCCGATTTGTTATCTCGTTATATAAGACTTGTTTTTCCTTTATCCATTGTTTCTAGGATTTATTAAGTAAGAATTATTTATGCTATTAGAATATTTTTTAAAGAATTGATTTGAAGAAGTCTCGTTTGAGAAAGAAAAAATGGTACTTATTCATTGTCTTCATATTATCTTTGTAGGGAGATTTTTACAACTTTTCTTATATTAATTGTAATATTTTTGATTTCAATATCAACTAGCACCTGCTATGAAGGTTTACTCGTATGTGCATTGTACTACAATTCGGATTTATTTTTCGTTGCCATTTTGGTTCTATTCAATTTAAACTAAAAGTTATGGTTTGGAAACTGACATATTTCTCGTTGGGTGTTGATGATGATGTGGGTGTTAGAACAATATGCTTCATAATGGAATATAGTTTCATTATTTTATTTTAAACTAACAGTTGCTCCCTACTATGCCTACCTACAGATACAGAATACCGTTTTGAAACCAAGTTCTAAGTTATTCTATTGAAAAATATAATAACTCAAATTTCTGAGGTGCAGCGGTACAGCGTGCGAGTGTAAACTCCGGGGAATGAATAAATTAATATTCACATTTCCTCGCTCTGGTATTAAACAAAGCGAAATGTCTCGAAAATTCATATTATATCGAAGTAGCGTACTCGGTATTCTCTGCTTGAATAGGATAGAACGTGAAACTAAAAAAAAAGAAAAAATATTATAATAAAAAAATAATAGTATGTAGTTTAAACTTTATTAAAGAAAACACAGTACACACCAGCGTACGTAAATAACGACCGCGTTATACAAGAACTGTACAGCACTAGTACAGTACTGTGCGCTTCATTATAAATGTAGATTACAGCGTTTCTATTCATTTTTTCTCGTTATGTCGTAGGATTATGTTACAGTGAGTTCTTATTCGAATATTCTTCAAGATATCTAAGGTCCATTTTGAAAAGCGGAATTTAAATTTGCAAAGCGAAATTTATATTTTCTTACCTTTTAAGTAATTTTCACCGCCATTTCCTTTTAAGATACAGCTTCCGAGTTATTTAAGTTTAATTACAATATTGAAAATGTAGTAAAAAAATCTGTTTTGGCAACATATAGGTATTTTAAAACCAAAAATTCGGATAACATAAAAAACAAACAATAAAACAACAAGGACAATAGAATAGATTTTTTCAGGAGTTATTTATTTTTTATGAACAATATAGTTCATAAAAACAATTTTTAGTTTATAAAAAAAACATAATAAAAAAATAACTAAGTCCGACGAGTACATAGATTGACAAACTCATTATCGTCCTTTACGAGCAGTCGGTTAAACAATGTAGCATATAGTTAAAGTTCATGGCATTACTTTTTCAAACAAATAGACATATTTCAAAAGAAACCTTCCATATTTACTTTGAAAAGAAACCAATTCATCTTGCTATATAAAGAAAAAGACATTTATCACAGTCTTTTGCTTTTTAAGCCTGAAATAGTGTTCTCATAGTACAATTAAGGAAGCTATTACGTAGATTATCTTCTGTTACACATCTAGAACATAGTGATGAATCACTCTACTCTTTTTATCTATTTGAAATATTGCTTTTACTGAAGCCAGTATTCTTCGCATAGTTCGCATCGTAACGAGCATAGTACGCATTTGACATGTTTTTTTTCTATGGTCAACGAGCTGGTGTGATGTTGGAATCAGAACCTGAATATTGGAACTCTTCTAGAATTTATTAGTTTCTTTCTCTTCTTCTAGAATTTATTAGTAAGCCATTCGAGTTTCGACTATTACAATTTATAGGTGTGGGTGGTTCTTTGTGTTCTTTAAGTAAAAAACGATATTTTCTTCATTTACATACAATACGAGTATATATAAAAAAGAATCCAAATTGCCCCCCGGGGTAGAAGAGACAAGCGTCACCCTCGTTCCCGTGACTGACAGCGTGACACTCGGGAAACGCTACAATTACACAAACTGCATTCCATTGTTCTCGAGATATTGCGAGTCGGTCGGTATTGTCGCTATAATGGGTTGAGTCGACGTTATCGCCTTTTTAAATGAAGCGAACATTTTTTTTTTAAATTTTAATTTTTCGGATTTTTTTGTGATTTATTACTTGTTTTGATTCAATTGGAAAGTGTTTGAATGTGAAGGTGATGTCAGTTCGATTCTCTTGTTGGACTTCACGCGGTACCCTGCACATAGCAGTAAAGGCAAAGGGAACAGGAGGGAACCTGGTAATCTAGTGTTAAGACACTCCGTTCTCATTAAGACACTTCCATTCCCCATTTGATTTTTTGACTAGAGGCTGGCCTTTCTCCCTTTGCCTCCCCTGCTACATGCAGGGTAGCGGAAAGTTAATCTCTAATGAGACAGAATGATGCGTTAAAAGACATAACGTTTTAATTATTTCTTATAAATCTATTTTTTTTTGTACGAAGAAAAATACGTGGGAAAATATTATGAAGATATAAATATAAGATATTTTTAACTAATTATAATAAGTCACTACTTGTCGAATAAGTAAGTACAAGTATAAATAAACTAGCCGAGACAGGACCTTCGATTTGTAATACGAGACTTCTATGTAACTTATCAACTATAATGGTTGTTTACTTAACGAAGTGTGTAGAAAAATTCAGGCTCACGATTTAGGAGTAATATAAACATAATATTATGATTTATTTGCGACGTTTATATTATTTATATCTGGAATAAGTTGATGATAAGTTTATTTTTTATAATTTTTTCTCACTGTGTTAAAGAGGCATAACGCGGCGTTAAGTTCCACCATTTAACACGGAATCAATCCAGAATTCGGCGGAAAGTTGGGAATAGAAGTGTCTTAACACTAGGTGCAAGTTCCCCTGCCTACCTTGCTATGTTAGGTATAAACGTGAAGGTAAAAATTATATATTTTACCTATCTGATATCGTCCACCCATCGTTGAGTTCCGCCACTCAACATACAATGCATCTAGGATTGGGAATGCCTCGGTGGAAAATGGAGAGCGGAGAGTGAGTGTTTTAACACTAGGCTTCCTGCCTACCTCACTAGTACGGGATACAGCGTGAAGCGGAAACGAAAAGATTGCGTGTATCAATCAATCACAAATATGTATGTCATAGCATATTTTCAAAATCAATTTAGTAACTGAACCATTTAGATATTCTATATCTATATTGACTGTCATTCAGACGGAATTCATCATTGATTTTACATATACAAATACTACCTCTAGTTGGTATTGAAATTGACAACATCACAATTTCACTGAAGAGTGGAGGAGGCCAATGGAGGTTCTTTTCTTCGTCCATCCATCCATCCATCCATCCATCCACCAGCCTTTTAAAGTCCACTGCTGGACATAGGCCTCCCCCAATGCTCGCCACTCCGTCCGGTCCTGCGCCCTTTGAACCTCTCGGGTTCCCGCTGTCTTCTTGAGGTCGTCGGTCCACCTGGTTGGAGGGCGGCTTGTACTCCTTTTGCCGAGATGTGATCTTCTTTTCTTAACTCTTGGTAATTATATTATTCAATATACCAATTTCCCTATTTTTCCTAACTTATACGGGATATTTAAGAAATCAAACCAAACGTTAAAGCAGTTAAGCACCCCACCAATTGATCATTCAGCTCACGTACGACAGAGAATCCACTATTTCGGCGTATTCGTATTCATGTATAATAAATTTTGGGATGTTTCGCAACCCTTGTTTTTTATTGTTCATTAGCAATAAATATAAAAATAAATAACTGTAGAGTATCTGTAGATCCAAATAGTCCTATAGCCTATTATGACGGGGTTCTTGGATTCTTTTTTTTTTTAGCTTCACTATCCCACAAATAATAGGATAAGCAGAGGGAATTTAAGATCTAAGTCTTAAGGTATTATTATTATTCAGTCCTCAATAAGACACTTCCGTTCCCCTCTTTCTGGTGAATTCTGAATGCATTGAGTGTTGAGTGACTAAACTCAACGCCGCGCCTAGTCTCGTTACTTGAGCTGAAAATTTCAAATATATAATTTCTTCAAGTGGGAATCGAACCCACAACCTGTCGCGCTTGCAGTCGCACGCTTGTGCCTCTGCGCCACGACTGGCCTTACTTCCAGGCCGGCCGGTCACTGGCCTTTACAATCAAGCATTGTCTCCATACTGTTAAAGGCGACAAGTTGGAAGTTCGATCCCCATTCGAAGAAATGAAATATTTAATATTTTTATTCCTTCGCAGTGTCGTAACTCTAGCTTTCCTCTGCCTACTGCAAGCTGAAAAAAAAAAGAATTATAGTCGAGTTCTACTTGAATATTCGCAAAATTTTAAATAACATTGTTAAAAACAATAATTCTATTCATACTACATTTGGAATTGTCTAAGAACGTTTCTATTTTTGTGCAAAATAATAAAACTTTTATAGAAATACAAAATAATACTTGTTTGTTCAATAGCAGCAGATTTTTATATGTCGAGACAAAGAAAACTGCTAAGTACTGCAGTTTGTTGTTTTTACTTATTTTGTATGAAAACGTATATATTTTGTTGCTACGAGTATATTTTAAAAGTGTGGACGCAGACATCTAGTTAAGACTTAAAGTTTAGATAATAAAATGGCGTCGCACAGCAGCTTACGGTTGAACTTTAAGAGAAATGTATAGTATAGTACATTTAGTAGATGAAGATAAATTATAGCTAGCTCTTTGTTTTAAGCAAAGGCGATAGTTTTGGTTTTAAAATAATATAATAAAATATTTAATATTTTCATTCCTTGACTGTAATGTAAAATTGCAGCGTAGAATTCCGTCACTCAACACGCAATGGCTCCAGAATTTGGCAGAAAAGGATCCGTATCTGCTTTAAGATTCGAGTAGTTAAATCAAAATAATACTAGTTCCTCTCTACACTGAATGCGTCAAGAATTCAGCGGGAAGTCCGGAATGAAAGTGTCTAAATGGGAACAGAGTGCCTTAACACTGGGTACCCACGTTCTCTCTGTCCTGTTATGTACGGGATACAACGTAAAGCTAGATAAGTAAAAGGTACAATGTTATATAAATATTTCATTTTGATTCTCTTTGTTCCAGAACATGGAGGTACACAGATCAAAGGCGGCTATATGCTACGATACAAACGTAAGTTAAAAATGCACGTTTTTAAAATTTTCTACTTCAACTCTACTATTATATGATGTAAGAAAAGATTGACGAAATAAACTATAAAAACAATATAGCTAGGAGAAAATTTTCAGTTACATATTAGAAATAATTGAGAATTTTCTTTATTGAATTTTTTTATATAAATTTTATAATAAGAGAACTAATTAATAATCTATCTAAGAATAGAAATTTTATTAATCAAATTTACTAACTTTAAATAATAGTGCTAGAAACTATTGCCATTTAAAAAGTTAATTAGGATATAGATTTTATATAAATTATTATAATATACGAACAGAAGCTCATATAAAACTTTCGGGCTTACATTGTATCTAGATTTCGGAATAATAATAAAAGATTTACTAACACTAACAAATAAAAAACCCTATTTCTTTCCATATAAAAGTTTCGTCACTTATTAACAACAGTAACAAAAGGGTAATGTTTACGACGAGCTTTGATTGTACATCATAAAATAAGTTCCATCCGATCCGGACTGTTCGGGATTATTTTCATATTTTCTATTATTTCTACAAAAAATCATGTTTATATAAATAATATAATTTTCTTTATTTAGATTGTCGCTTGATAGTGTGTAATCATGTCATAAATTAAAATCTGTCTTCAACATCTCTCGTCGAATTCAGCTCGGATGGGCAGTGTTCTAGAAGTTTCAATGGATCTTCGCATCTAAAATACTTCAGTATCACAATATGAAAGTCTTGGACTAGTGCGTGTTGCCAGTGATGATATACGGGAACGAGACGTGGCTGCTATGTGCTCAGTTGACACTGAGCGGGCAATGGAGCCAGCAACGCTCGATATTTCCCTATGTGATGGAATCAGAAATGAGGACATCAGTAGGAGGACAAAGCTGAAGAGGCATTGGGCAGGACATATAGCAAGAAAAAGCTATGNTTAGATAATAAAATGGCGTCGCACAGCAGCTTACGGTTGAACTTTAAGAGAAATGTATAGTATAGTACATTTAGTAGATGAAGATAAATTATAGCTAGCTCTTTGTTTTAAGCAAAGGCGATAGTTTTGGTTTTAAAATAATATAATAAAATATTTAATATTTTCATTCCTTGACTGTAATGTAAAATTGCAGCGTAGAGTTCCTCCACTCAACACCCAATACCTCCAGTATTTCGCAGAAAGTGGGGAGCGATGATTGTATTAAAATTACTTTTATTTACTTATCTCAATTACGAAAAAAAGAATCCGTATCTGCTTTGAGATTCGAGTAGTTAAATCAAAATAATACTAGCTCCTCTCTACACTGAATGCCTCAAGAATTCAGCGGGAAGTCCTGAATGAAAATGTCTGAATGGGAACAGAGTGTCTTCCACGTTCTCTGTGTCATGTCACCCACGTTCTCTGTGTCATGTTATGTAAAATGAGTGATATTTATAAGGTATCGTTAGATTTTTGTTATAGGGTACAATGTTATATAAATATTTCATTTTGATTCTCTTTGTTCCAGAACATGGAGGTACACAGATCAAAGGCGGCTATATGCTACGATACAAACGTAAGTTAAAAATGCACGTTTTTAAAATTTTCTACTTCAACTCTACTATTATATGATGTAAGAAAAGATTGACGAAATATACTATAAAAAAAACAATATAGCTAGGAGTCAGAAAATTTTCAGTTACATATTAGAAATAATTGTGAATTTTCTTTATTGATTTTTTTAATATAAATTATATAATAAGATGACTAAATAATAATCTATCTAAGAATAGAAATTTTATGTTTACTAACTTTAAATTATAGTGCTAGGAACTATTGCCATTTAAAAAGTTAATTAGGATATAGATTTTAGATAAATTATTATAATATACAAACAGAAGTTCATATAAAACTTTCGGGCTTACATTGTATCTAGATTTCAGAATAATAAAAGATTTACTAACACTAACAAATAAAAAACCCTATTTCTTTCCATATAAAAGTTTCGTCACTTATTAACAACAGTAACAAAAGGGTAATGTTTACGACGAGCTTTGATTGTACATCATAAAATAAGTTCCATCCGATCCGGACTGTTCGGGATTATTTTCATATTTTCTATTATTTCTACGAAAAATCATGTCTATAAATAATATAATTTTCTTTATTTAGATTTCTTGTCTCTTGATATAGTGTTTTATGTTTACGTTTAGTATGTATGCTAATAATATTGTAATAAATTAAAATCTCTGTCTTCATCATCTCTCGTCCAATCCAGCTCGGGTGTGCGTTCTAGAGGATCTTCGTATCCAAAATACCTCAGTGTCTCAGTCAGTTCAGTCTTCGACCAGTGCGTGTTGCCAGTGATGACATACTGGAGCCAGACGTGGCCGCTAACTATGTGTTTCTTCAGAAGGCTCAGTGTCACACTACGGCAATGGAAAGAGTAACGCTCGGTATTTCTCTGCGTGATGGAATAAGAAATGATTACATCAGTAGGATAACAAGGCTGAAGCGGCAGTGGGCAGGACATAACAAGAAAAATCTATGGCCATTGGAATGGAAAGGTTTTCGAGTGGCTTCCGCGAAGTAGACGACGCTTGGTCGGTAGAGAAGCCGCTGGATGCAGGCAACGCAAGACCGATCGGCGTGAAAATCCTTGGGGTAGGCCTATGTTCGACAGTGGCCGTCGAAAAGCTGATATGATGATGATGATGAAATTAAATAAAAGATAAAAATGTAATCAAACCTGTACTTCGTGCGTTGGGGTTGGCGTCCCCTTATACAATGCGCAGTGTTGAGTTACGCCACGTAACACGCAATATCACGTAAATTGCTCAGATAGTGAATGCACTCTGGCCTTTACCACTACAATTCTTAAAAGGAAAATTAAAAAAAAGAAAATTATAACGCAGAATACCACCATAAGCCCTGGAAAAGTATTTTTCAAAATAAATATACATATAACAAGAAAACTCCATGTTTTTTTTTCAGTAAATAAAGTGAACACGTGCCGCTTGCTTTAGGGACGGGCACATCGTTTGCAATAAAAGACATTGGAGTAGAAACAATGAATTACTTTTTATTTGTTCGAACACTTGTTCAGTACGTACTTGTTTGTTAAGTATTTTTTTACATTTTTCCCTTATTTTGTTTATTTTGTTGAGGATACAAAATCTTGTAAGAAATCTTATCCACTTAGCACGCCTCACGTTGTATGCCGTAGTTAGGAGGGTAGGTAGAGCGAACCTGAGGATCTAGCGAGGATCTAACACTTCGTTTCCATTAAGACGTTTCCGTTCTGTACTTCCCCCGGACCACAGGACATTGCCTGTAGAGTGGCAGAGCTTAACTACGCTTTACCTAGTCACCAAAGCGAGAAAATATTAAATGTCTAGTAAAATATTTGTAAAAAGCTTGTAGATATAAAATTTAAAATCTCTTAATTTTAGTTATTAAATTAGTGCTCTTCAATTAAGGGCTGAGCGCAGAGGCGTGTTGATTGATGACATTATTTATTTATTTATTTATTAAAACACATTTAATTAACTTATAGAGGCCAGTCGTGGCGCTGGGACACAAGCGTGCGATTGTGAATGTGACAGGCTGTGGGTTCGATTACTACTCTAGGAAATTAAACATTTAATGTTCTCATTTTTCGTTAGCTTCGTTGGTGTTCGGTCCCGCTCAATACGCAATAAAGCGGGGAACAGAGTGTTTTAACATAAGGTTCCCTCTGCCTACCCTGCTATACGAAGAACAGAGCGAAAAATTATAATTATAATAAATTTGTATGTTTTTATAGTTTCCTTTCCAAAAAAGTTATTTAAATCCAATTCAAATACGACCACTAAAACGACAGTACCAAATACCATACCACACCACACTACGCCACACCAAACCACACCACGCCACTCCACGCCATACCATACAATACCACACCACACCCCACCCTACCACACCACACGGTATACCGGAGGCGTACCTGCAATCTAATTTGCCCCGCACAGCAAACGCGAGCTGATGCAATCTTCGCAATAACCTGAGTGCGATGCGGTTTGTAGATACCGCTTTGTGATGTTTCAATTCGTGTTCATTTCACATATCACTAAATCTAATATCCTGTTAACTATGTTGAAAATTAGATATTAAATGTTTGGTGTATGTTTGTTTGTTTGTTTATCTTATGTCATGAACTACAATGATGATGATAGCCAGACGTGGTGCAGGAGCATAAGGTTCCACCAATTAACACGCATCGCTTCCAGAATTAGACGAAAAGTGGGGGTTTCTTAAAGGAAATGTTGTGTCTTAACACTAGGTTGCTGCGTTCCTTCTGCTTGCTTTGTGCGGGATACAGGAGGTGAAGCTGTATGTGAAGATATTATATCAATATGTATACACTGTGTACCCCAATGTACCAGGGGTACTATACGGGGGGGTGTACAGTAAATAGTAGATGTCACTCATATACTTCTGTACCCCCTTTAATCTNGCAGAATCTTAATTATAACGGAGTGGTCAATATTAGGTTCCCAGGTTCCCTCTGCTTACCCTCCAATGTGGAAAAAAATGTGGATAATCAATGGATACTTATTGTTTCAGGGAAGTACTTGTGGAGCACATGGTCGGAAGAGTGGGTGGTGCTATATGATGACTCTACAATGGCTTGGTTCAAGGTTAGTATTTTAGTATAAGCAATGGTTCATATATAGACAGTTAAAATTTTAAAAAATAAAAATTTTAACGTTTCTTCGGTCTTAATAACGATGAATTTCATATAAAATGCAGCAAAAACAAAATTTAAATGTTTATATCTTCGATTGCGTTAACTTTTTCTTTTTCAGTGCTTCAATAGGTCATAGATCTAAATACTTGATTTTAATTTCAGCTTGATACCTTCACGCAATTTAGAGATAAAAAGTCTTGACAAACGGACGAGAAACACTGAAATGTTCCTATAAGGTTCAGAAATATCTTTTAACATACGGAACCCAAAAAATACTGAAAATAGAAAATTTATCATTAATCATGATATTTGTTTTCACTTTGTAAACATACTCGTATATAACTATTTGTATTGTATGGACGTTTTTAGTTTACAAAAAAAATTTCAATGACTTTTCTGTACGAACACTAATTCCATTATAATTAGGGCCATTCAATAGAAAGGCACTTAAAACTTTTGCTATTCAACCACCAGCCTCTCGTTGATAAAGGTGACCCCTCACCGAGCGTTGCATAGCGATAAAACAAAGATTAATTATTATTTTTTACTCTATAGTAGGCCTTTGTGATGGAAAACAAATGTTAGTAGTTTTCAGTTACTGTGTTCTAGTAGTTATTTTCAATCATAGTGTATGTTTTTTTTTCTGTTTTATACTGTTTTAAGTGTGCAGCAGGGTAGACAGAGGGAGCCTAGTATTAAAACAATCCGCTTCCCACTTTCCGCCGAATTCTAGAGACATGAGTGGCGGAACACAACGCCGCCGAGAAAATTAAAATATTAAATAATTTATTTCCTCGAGTGACCATCGAACCCACAACCTGTGGCGATACAGGCACACGCTGGTGCCCCTGCGCCACGACTGGCCTGGTTTAAGTAAATCGAAACGTTTTAAGTTATTTTTAACCATATTTTAAATAATATAACATTTCTTCGTCTTTATATCTACTAAAGTTAGATACTGTCGCCCACACTGAAACGTGTTTGCAGATTATAAGGAACGACGCCCATTGATATACGTACTAGAATATACATGTGTAATTACACTATCATAGCCAGAGCTAACCCAGTCTCAAGAGGTTAAATCAAATATAGCATTCTGTCGTAATAACTTTTGATTGCTTCCAGAAATTAAACGTTTATTTAATGTAAAATTATCATTTAACAGATATTAGCTTAAATAAAATAAAATATTTTAGTAGATTAGTTTAGTTTTAGTAGTTGTAATTTTTAAAAAATCTTTTTCAATTAATATTTTAATTTTTACTTGATTTCGTAGTGCATTTTACAAATCAAGCCTTTTCAAAATCTTGTGCAAACATTTTCAAAATACGGCAAATTAAATAAAAGCTTCTAAAGTAAAATAAAAAAAAAAAGTAAGTAAGTATATAAATATATTCGATTGTACCACGTATGTGAAAGATATTCTCGTCTTCCTAGAAACGAAAATTTTTTTTTTCATTAAATTATTTCAGGTAACTATTAGTTAAGTATTATTTGTATCGGAAATCACTAAATAATATCCAACGCCATCGTAGCGCAGTAACTGACTGACCACGAAATAGGTGTGAGTTTGATTCCTAATCGAGGGAATCACTATATTCAATATTTCATTTCGTTTTCTAAAGAAGCATGAAGCTAAAAAAGGAAACATGTATACCCAACTAAAGACGGAGGCTTCGGAACCAGCGTCGTCGATCACGTTGACAGGTGTCCCAACTGGACAAAAAAGCTAATCGACTCTATAATTGAATTCACAGAAATTCATTCATCACGTCTCCTGGAGAGGTCTTGAGTCTTGACGTTTTAATTTTATCCAGAACCACCAGAGCTAATGTCCAAAGGATTTGGGGTATATAAAGCTTTATGGAACTGTAAATGCTGTGGTTGAAAATAAGTTTTTTAAGTACACAGTTATAAAATCTAAATATATTTTTAATTTAGCACCATTTTACATAATTTATACGGAAGAATGTACATATAAATGTTAGAAAAATCCAGTAATGTTTTTAGCATTTTCATACAAATGTGTATTATACAAATAAGGTTTATTGCACTACCGCAGTAGAATATACATATTAAAATGGGTTACATAATATGAAGAGAAGAAAATATTTAGCAAGACGGCCTTATCGCTTAAACGGTTTCTTCAGGAAAATATTCGATGGCATTCGTATGGAAAAAAGTTATTGTATGTTTTGTATTTTGTATAATGTATGTAATATATTATGGGTTGGTTGGTAAATCGACTGGTTAGGAAATATTTATTTAAATATTTCCAGGCACATTTTGAGGCAAAAGTGCGGTGTTTAGTTCCGCCACTCAACACGTAATGCCTCACGCCGTAGCGTGAAGCTGATTTATTTTATTTATTTATATTATGGGGGCGGAAACAAGACTGGAGTGTTTACTTATAAAAGTACTTAGAATTGAAACATACGGGGTATAAATCTACGTTTCTTGGCTACTATAAAAAAAACAATGCAATTTTCAGCTCTGACCAATTTTAAGACCTTGTCTTATTACTAGAGCGATGAAATATAAATGAATCATTCCTTCAAATGGAAATCGAAGTCACTACCGTCGCGTTTACGGTCGTTATACAGCTACGCTACGACGACGGCCTCGTAGCGCATTTATACTGAAAAATATTTTTTCCCTACTTGGCAACGGAATTTACTAAAGAGCTTCCACTCTCATAACGTGATATTAATCTTTACAATGTTGTAGAATTTTCCTTTTCCTATATTGCAGTTACTTTGTCATTTTTATGTTTCTTTTATAAGGAAAGAAAAAATATAAATAGTATATGAGGCCATCGTGGAGCAATAGGAAGTGACTAACTCATCATCACAATAAAGAAAATTGAACGGTGCGAGGAGAACAGAGTGTTTTAACACTAAGTTCCCACTACCAACCCTGCTATATAGGAAAAAATCTATTTGAAATATAAAATAGAAAATACATTCATACATATAAATACGAATATACAAGTATATATTACCTACAATATAAGATTTACGCTCGAACAATCAACCAATTTGGGATGATCAACGGAATCATACGCACAATGAATCGTTGTGTACAGTCTCTCTAAGATTAGTAAACTTTGGGCTCGAGTCCTCTCGGGTACTTAAGATATTTAACTAGGGTGTCCCAATTCTAAATAATAATTATTATAGTAGAACGCCATTAAAGATAATATAGGAATTTAAATGTACTCGTATATATTTTATTTATTTGAAAGTCATCGATAAGAGTAGAGAGAGGGAAATTCTGCCGAATTCTGGAGGTTTTGCGTGTTGAATGGCAAAACTCAACGCCGCGCTTTAACTCGACAACAGAGCGAAGAAAATGAAATATAAATGTAAATAAATATTTCACTTCCTCGAGTGGGGATCGAACCCACAATCCTCGACCTGTGCCGCTGCGCCACCACGGCCTTACGACGGATTAACATATAATTCATATTATATAGAAATTATTCTTATTACGCTTAATTTATTGCATTTTATATATTAATATTTTATTTTAAACTTTAATAGTGTAGTAGGACTTGAAGAAAGTCACTTAGCGTGAGTATTACCTTGTTAAATGGATGGAAACTCGCTACGGCGTAGCACTTTGCTACGGATACTCACATTAGAGAATTACACTACGTTTTACTTAAATAAATTGTGTAAAATTTATGAAAAAAACATATTAAGTTTTTAGTAGTTCAATAATATTTATTAACACATTCAAATCTTCTAAATCTAATGTTCATATATGTATAAAAAATAATTACTTTGTCTTGATTTACCTGTTTTTAAATATTTTTTAGTTTTAAACTCCGCTATTTTAGTTCATATATTAAATTGCTAAAAATTAGTGCTTTATCCCGCGTATAGGAAGGCAAGCAGAAATAATATACTACCAAACCATAGTGGCTAAGCAAGGATAATTAATTGCCTCGAGCGATAATCAAACCTACACCATCGATTTTTCACTCAGATGCTATCCCGCTACCACCACATACTATCTTAAAACTAATAAACAAGTAACACTTAAATAAATTGCTCTACACACCTATACTACTTTAGAACGAAGCGAAGCGATGTGAGAACAGAAAACATCAATTTTATCACCATTTTATTCTACGCGTGTCGTAAAAGTCAGCAAAGGAAAAAACACCTCTCGTCTCCACACATACTCTTTAGGTTTTATTTTCTTTTATTGGTTCATTTGCTATGAAAGCGCGAGTGGAATGGCTACATGTTCCAATAAACTACGCGAGAATAAAGACATATTGATTTTAAGCTTTTAGATTGATGGGGGCTGTAGTGACACAGCGGTACAGCTTTTCATATTCTAGCTCTGGTAATGATGATGATGAAGCGCGGCGTTCAGCACCGCCATTTAATGCGTAATGTCTCATAAATTGGGCGGAATGTGGGGCTCAAAATGTCTTTCCTTTAAGACTCTCTGCCTTCCTTGATATATGTGGAATACAGCGTGATGCTGGGTTTTATTTTATATTCACCTACATTCGCAGTAAAAACCTGGTAACCTAGTGTTAAGACATTCCATTTCCACTAAGACATTTCTCTTCCCCATTTTCTGAACCACCTTCACCGAATTCTGGAGACATTGCGTGTTGATGGACAGAACCCTGCGCTTTTCCTCGTTACTAGACCATTTAAAGAAATGAAAATGAGTAGGAATCTGGTTAGATTCCAGGTTACAGGTATACAGGTTGTAGGTTTACAATCTGTCAATTTTCAGACAAGTCACGTCTGTGCACCTGCCCCCTGACTGGCCTCAAAATATAATATGAGCAATAAATTTATTTTGGATTTCCTTTGTGCTACCGATCTTCTCCCCATGTCTACCTTGTTCCTGGTGGAGTACAGAGTGAAGCTGACAATTAAAAAAAAATGTATTCTTTTTTAATATATAAAACACAAAATCAGTTAACTGTCCCGTTAGAACGAGCAAAGCACACATTGTACGCGCATGGCTTCGCAGGAAACTCATGATTTTTTATATGACGTGGTGCTCGATGAAGCGGAAACGCGCCGCGTATTTTGCTAAAGATTATACTAGAGATTTGTGTCAAGGCTACGTTTAATGATATTTATTTTTATTTCTTTATATAAATATATTATGGCCGTTATGGTCGGATCAGAGCAGGCTGTAAAAACGAAATGGTTGCGGCTTCAATTCTAGCTAAGGAGACAGATTTTTTTATTTTCTTGTTTTGGTTAAGCGGAATTTTGAATAAGAAGTTCTAATAATTTAATGTAGATAGTTTCCTAGGCAATTATTAGGTCAATTACAAAGTTACACGTAGAATACGGCCACTATCAGTCATCACCCATATGATAATACTTCTTTAACATTTATTAATGGTAGTAGGTAGCTCAGTAAGTCTTTAAAAGTCGTTGCTTATCCTAATATACCTAAAAGTAACACGAAGAGCTCATAAAAACCAAATAATATAAGAATGGACAAGGAAATATAAAATAGTTGGGAGTGTAGATGACAGGAATATGTAATGAGAGAGAGAGATTTCTGATGGATATAAATGGGTATAGTCATCAGAGGAAAAACGCGATGATGTTGACATAAGGGATGATGGATAGCCACGACCAGCACTTGTTATGTTTAGATATTAGCAAAATTTGTAACGTTCTTGCAAATAACTGGCTCGTCGCCAATTTTTGTTTTGTGTTTCTTTCTTGGTTCTACAAGAGAAAGGAGTTAGTGAAAAAATAATCTGTTCTTTAAACTATCAAAAATATGTTATTTCTTGATAATGAACGGGCCAACGTACATGTTTTACTTTTATACGTTTTCATTAAACTGTTTGAAATTTTACTTTTCAATATAGTTATGGATATTGTTTTGAAAATGAGATTATTTTTAAGGAACGAAAGTAATACAGATTAATAAATTAAAAATGATGTTGTTCAAGCCGCTAGTCTGCATTATAAATATAAATATCCATTTTGAGGATTTTTCTTTATTTCTATGTAAGTTCTCACTTTTTGTGAAATTTGAATATTATAGGTATACGGGAAATACCCAAGGGTTACCCCCTATGATTACGCGGCGAAATAAGTTGATAAGTCAACGGGAAGTATAGTGAGTAAAAGTTTAGATTACACGGAAAATTTCATACAAAATGCGGAAACGATGCATAAATGCTTGTATCTTTTAGAACGTCGACTTAGCTAGCTAGTGTAAGCTTGATTTACCATCTTCCATGGGGCCCTAGCAAGAAGCAAAGCAGCAAGCAGTTTAAAGAAGGAAATCCTAAAAACATTGATTAAGTTGGTCTTCAAAACAGAAAGGAAAAAACCACCCAGCAGAGTTTTTTACAGTCTGTAAATTAGTTTGTTCATCAATTACACAAAATCTTCTGAACAGAAATGAATGAATTTTGTTAAGCTAATAGCTCTGAATCTAGAGTTAATTTTTTTTTATTTTTATCCTGGTGTTACAAAAAAAACAATAAGTGCTTAATTCTTAATAATACAAGAAACTTTCTTAACAAATAGCTGAATTAAATTGCAATTTCATCTTTCTTATAGAAATCTGCCTATACTTCTTCAATATCAGCAAAAATCTCCGTCCATTCAATAGTCAGCCGCGGGCATTCTCTGAGAGCGACTTTAGTGAGATTATTGCGACAAAAGTTATAATAACTTCCTTAAACTTGGTGAATTAAGTGACAAGAGGTAACGGGAGGGACAAAATTATTATTTTTGATATTTTCTCAACTTTTCTGATATTTTAAAGGTAATTCTGATAACGAGGCGAACGTAACACGCAACGCCTCCATAAATTGGTAGAAAGTGGCGAACGGACGGAATAAACTAGGTTCCCAGGTTCCTTCTGCCTACCCTGCGATGTCCCGTATTACAGCATGAACTATAACAAGAAAAATAATAAAATATCTATCTATAAAACGCTTCAATCTTATTCCAAGATAAAGCCTCGAGGCAAAATCGGTTTATACGGAACGTTTATCCCAGTTATCACTTTCGTTGTAGATTTTTATGAAGAGTTCCGTCGAGTGAGATTAAATTATGATGCAATTTGTGAGCTACAGAGAGAGAGAGAGAGAGTAGTTCACGATGTAATTTAAATAGGAAAAATGTTCATAATGTTATAAAGTTTCATTGATAAATATATAGAGGCCATCGTGGCGCAGTGGCGTTGCGTAAATGTGACGGTAGTGGGTTTGGATCTGGGGGAACATAGTGGGGGGTTTGCAGTTCTTCGCTCTGGCAATAAAAAAAAGATTCCGACGAATTGAGAACCTCCCCTTTTGAAAGTCGGTTAATAAAATGGCATTCACACCACATTTTGTTACCATATCGGACAAAATAAAGGCCGAGGTGACTCACCGGCAAAATATAAAAAATAAACTTGATTCCAAAATATAATCGTTATAGAAATAAAATGAAAAAAAAGTTTTACCTTCAAAGGGCTAAACGAAGATAAATAAAAATACTCATAAATATTTTTATTAGCAATAACAATCAAATTTTACCCAAAAAAATTAACTTAAAAGTATAAATTTGTTACAATGTTCTTCGGAATTATGTCATTTGAAATAAATGGTTGAAACTTCCAGGTGACTGTAATAACGGCTTGGAGTTTTCTTATTAAAACCTCTCGCAGGAAAAGTGGCATTTGCTATATATTATATGACACAATATAAAAATTGAAAACGAGTAATTGTATACTATTTGATTGACATTTATGTAGAAGAATCTCCTTTTTCTTTATTTCTTTCTATTGATTTTTAAAAAACTAAGTTCTGCTACTTAGTTCTTCTTCTACAAAAAACTGTGAAAGCTCGACTTGGCGGAAGCACTGCCTGTATATAGCCAGATTCTTTTTGGGTTTCATTTTATAAGTTAATTGATATATGACTACATATTGTATATTTTATACAACTTAAGTACTTGTTTATTTGGACCATCACCTTTGTGATATCCAAAGCTTTTCCTGGGTTATTTATATTTTAAATAAAGCTGCATTTGAGCTTGTAAATAACTTTTTCTTTAAACGTTATTATTAAAAAATAATATACCATGAATTATTCTTAAAATTTAGAGTCAAGAATATTTTATATAACCCAACTCTTCTGTTTTGGCTCGGCATATCCGAATACAGTATTAACAAACAATTTTTTTGCATTTTACATTTCCAATTCTCTTCTGCAATTTCATTAAAAATTCAATTTTAACGAGTTTAAGTTATAACAAGTTGGCAAGAATGACGAAATTTAGAACAGATGATTCCAAGACATTCCAGTGTCGCGAGGAATTCTGAAGTTTTCTAATTAAAATGTCTTAAAGGTGCGCTGATAATGACGCCCACTCGCAACGAGTGCTCGGGGCCATGAAATATTTTATAGCTCGTGAGCAACATAAAGAACTGGGGCTTTATAAAAATGCGGTATAATGAAAATGTATCTCTAAACCTTCAATTGGGAATACAGAAATTAACCATTATAATTTTACTGGTTGCGCGACAGGTTGAGGGTTCGATTTCCTCTAAGGGAAATGAAATATTTAATATTTTCATTCTTTCGCTCTAGTATAGAGGCAAAAAGCGCGGCGTTATGTTCCGCTACTAAATACACAATACTTCCAGAATTCAGAAGAAAGTGGAGAGTAATCTCTTAACACTAGGCTCCGTCTGCTACATGCAGGATACAAGAAAAAAAAATAGATTAACTTCTATTGAATTTTGGACTAAAATTGATTCACAATTTCTTCCACAGGATGCATCAGGAAAATGCATGGCGACACAAAAGCACCTGGTAAAGGAATGTCCGGAAATGTTGGCCATATCCAGCTGGACTGGACAGGTGCCTCGACGACCACCCCTGCCGCTTGGAGCTCGGCTCTCTCAACTGATGGCTCTTGGATCACGGAGGAACCCTGGACATGTGGTGTGGATGTTGGCCAAGTCTGATTCAGAAATGAAGTGAGTGTATTGCTAGGCTTTTTTAAATGAATTGATAATAAAAGTACTAAATTGCATTTTTGAATGGTACCATTTCAATAAAAGCTGATTATGATGGGACCTCAAATTGTTTAATTATTTAAAGAGAAAATTTTAACTGCAATATTAGTTGAAATTGTGTAACAAAAATTCTATAGATCGATGATACACTGGGAAACTGGACACTGGCAAGTGGGAAAAATTGAGCATGATAAAAGATTTTATAGATTAGAAAATTTCACGAAGTGACACAACACTTAAAAGAACTTCACATAGATATAAAGAAGGAACCGACTTTTACTCCAAAAGAGAAGAAAATACTTAGCATTTAATGTTTAATTTAGAAATATTAAAATTTGCATATTTATTAATTAGACATAATTAAAAGTTGTTCTTTTAACGCAACATTTTTTGTTATCCATTAAAAATGACGATTAAAATGAAGAAATAACAGAAACATACCATTTCGTAATATCATGGCTGAATGAAATTTTATAAAGAATATTTGTACCGGCTCTTAGTCACTTATTGAAAATGATATTAAGGCGTTATGTCAGTTTCGGGAATTCTACGTGTAACTTTTATTTCCAAGAGTTACTTCTCCAAACAAATTAAGCTAAAAATTTTTTTTTTTTAAATCTATTTTATACATTTTTTTATATTATATCAGCTTCACGCTGTATCCCGCATGAAATATGGGTAGGTATGCACAGGGAACCTAATGTTAAGTCACTGTTCTACACTATCCGTCGAATTTCCAAGGTTTTGATCTCACCGGGCTTTTGCCTTGGTGCCAGAGCGAAGAAATTAAAATGTTAATAAGCAATAATACATTCCTCCGATTGGGGATCGAACCCACAACCCTGGTGTCACTGCGCTAAAAATATACTTAGAAATCTCCAAATATCTTCATTTTTTTAAACAGGTGGTAAATGGAAGTAGCGTGGAAATGGTCATTAGGGCAATACATCACATAAACGAAGTTCCGGGTGGCATCTAGGTCATATAATTAATAGCATTTTGCAGTTAAACCTTAGATAAACCTAATACCACTTGTCTAAACTATATTGAATTAATTATTGACTATCATATTAAAATATTATGTATTAACATACATAATATTAGCATTTTAAAACATCAATTAATGTCTTTGATTTGGTTAAACAAAGAGGAATGTTGGGTCCTGCCACTCAAACTTGAATAAAATGGCGGAAGGTTTAAAACGGAATGTCTTAACACTAGTTTCCCTCTGCCACCCTGCCATATGCGGATACAGCGAGCAACAGTTTTTTTATAACTTATAATACATTTATTAGAATCTCTATATATAAAAGCTCTACTGGCAATAAAATTGTAAATTCAGATCTAAAATAATGTTTGACTTCTCGAAATTAACTGTAGAATCCTCCATATTATTCAATCGCCCTAATTGCTCGGCGAAATCGAATTGAATTCATCTTGATACGTTACATGATTTTTAGTTCCAATATTTGTGATTTCACTTAAAAATTTTCGTCTTAATTCAGTTTTTTTCTGAAAAATGTTATTATAAAAAGTGGGGAGGTTTGACTGTAACGCGACAGTTGCGGGTTCAATCCCCTCTCGGAGAAATGTATTATTACTTATTAATATCTTCATTACTTCGCTTATTAATCGCAATTAATTATTCAAAATACCTGTTAAATTTATTATCGTGAAACTTCTTATATTTTTGTTCACTTAAAAAACAGCCATCACATGTGATTGATCTACATTGAGATGACATTAATCTATCTTATTCTTATGTCACTCAATCTCGCGAAAAAGGAGACGATTTTCTACGTTTCCTTATCGTGCAAATAAGCGTATGAATATATAATAAAACCGGTCAAGTGCGAGTCGGATGAGCCGACCGAGGTTTCCTATGAAAAATGTATATATTTTCATTTTTTAATTTATTTTGTAAGTTCTAACTTCGTGCCAAATTTTATAACTATAGGTCCACGGGAACCCTATAGGTTATGATTACGAGATGAATTTCATACAAAATGGAGCAAAAACGACGCATAAATGTTTGCATCTTTTGGATTACGTTGCTTTATCTATGCTTTAAGGGACCACATATCTAAATATTTCATAGGAATTTTAACTTGATACATGTACGCGATCTCGAGATAAATCTCTCCCGAGAGAGATCTCTTGAAAGAGGGACAACAAAGTGTTCCGTTTTTACCTTTTGAGATACGCAACCCTAAAAAGGCGTTTACCTTGAAATCAATGGTAGATAGTTGTTCATTTGTGTAGGTGTATATAGGAGTAGTTTGTTCGTGTTTTGCTTTTGTAAAACTTCTACTACTCGTATAGTATTGATTGTTTCACTGGAATGCGCCATGTCTATAGTTGTTTGTAATTAAACTATATTATATATCGTCTTATATTTAATAGTATATTAAAGCTCACTCGTGGCGCAGGGACACAACGAGTAACTGTTAACGCAACTGGTTGTGGATTCGATTCCCACTCGATGAAATTAAATATTTACTTTTATTTCCTTGGTGTCGAGGCAAAACCGACGTCGAGTTTCGCCACTCAACACGGAATGTCTCCAGAATGCGGCGAGAAGTGGGGGGCAGAGAATCTTAACAACAGGCTTTCTTTCCCTGATACGTGCGGGATACAACGAAGATATTTGTTTCACTAAAGAAAACATTAATTAAATATGTACTTTAAGTCTATTAAGGAAATCTTTATTAGGATCATATCTGTACAAAATATAGCCTCTGTCACCAAGATCAGAGGGCCGCCGTCAAAATGTGTTTTTATCATTCATTTTCTTGCTTATGAACTGTCCACCGAAAATGGTGGGTTTTAAGGGGGTAATACGCGGTGTAGAAATGTCAACGAAAAGTTAATAATATGACCGCATGGTAATTTTACATATAAATAGATATACAACAAGAAGGTATGAAATACAGTCTTTTCTAATACTAAGTAATTCGTTATTAATAAATATTTTTTACAAATACAATAAAGATAAATCCGAGATAAGGTGCAGTGGTGCAGGGGCACAATGGTGCGACTGTAATTGCAACGGGTTGTTGATTCGATTCCCACTCGAGTAAATGAAATATTTAAATTTGTCATTTTCTCGCTCTTATCACGGACGGGGGGAAACGGAAGTGTCTTAATGGGAACGGAGTGTTTTAACACTACGTTCGTTCGGTTCCCTATGACGGTACCCTGTGCGGCTCTCTGTAAAATAAAACAAATAAAGATTTTTCTTTTTATTTTTAACATTTTAGTCATAAAGTTGTAAGCTCTTCTATTCTTGCTACTATCATCGATGAGTGGATGAACAAAGGGTTTTCAAGAACATATGTAAAAGTTGAGAAGTTCTTTGTAAAAGATCAAGAGGTATACCAAACTATACTATATGAATAATATATAATTATTTATGACATATTTATAGAGTTATTCCACAATTAGAAAAGAAAAATACTTATTTAGGAAACGTATAAAAATTTCATCGTAGCGGGATTCGAAGCCGCGCCTCTTGGAAATTCGGTTAATAATTAATTAATAACTTAATAAGTAAGATATACAGAAATCTCTCGTACGTAAATTATATAGTTCACTCAAGACAAGTTACTTAAATCAATTATAAGCCCTTTAAAGTTTATCAAGATGAATGAACGTGAAATCTACATTGTCTTAGAGCGTGAGTGGTTGGTTTTAGTCTACTAAATATATAATTAGATTAATAATAGTTACGCCAGTCATGGCGCAGGGACTCAAATGCGTTATTGTAAACGCGATGGTTGTTGATTCGATTCCCGCTCGTGGGGATCGTTTATTAAATAATATTTTTATTTATTCGCTATGGGAATCAGGGAAAGTGCAGCGTGGGAACCCATTGTTAAACCCTACCTTTCTCTACTTCCCCATTGCGTCTTAAGTAATGTACACGTCGTCACGCTTTTCTTCTTTTTATCGCGCGTAACCTTTGATTTCAATCAGATACTCGAGCTCCCATAACGAGCTGATAGTGGCAGAAAATGACATCTCTCATTACGGTGTCTACACCTCGTGGAGTCCACTTTAATGTACTGAATGAAATTTTACAGTATTTTACTTTAAAATGTCCAGTTCTTATATTGAAATAGATTCGTATCTAATTATTAGTTTATTTACTTATATGAATAATTATATTTTCTCGTATGAATATGAAAATATCTTATTCCCCCAAATAGGGACAGACTCCACAACCACCGCATTTATAGACGCTATATAAGGCGGCCAATGTCTATAATTTATGAGTATTCTTAATTGATTGTGTTTTTTTAGCTTTATGCTTTATCCCGCACATAACAGTCAGTTGTAGTCAATGGGAATCTAGTGTTAGGACTCTCCGTTCTCCATTTTCCGCTGAATTCTAGACGCTGTGCTTTGCCTCGTCCTTGAAGCCAATAAATGAAAATATTAAACATTTCATTTTCTCAAATCAAAATCGAACCTACAACCTATCACGTTTACAAACCCACGCTTGTACCCCTGATTGTTGATAATTTATGATTATTTATGATATCCATCGGAGAAGAAGCGAAGGCATATTCTCCATTGGTAATGCGATCTTACCTCATTATTTATAATAATTGGGTAGAAGTGCGCACGTGTAATACGAGTCGATTGTTTTCGTGGGGGCTGTAATTCATCACCACCCAGAGCCAGAGCTTTATTGCTTAATCTGTTATGTTTATAAAATTTACTGGATAATTTAAATTTTATAAGGTAACATCTTTTTCTTTTTCTTTTCTATATTAAAAAGAAATTTTTCCTTTTTGGATTCTGTACCTCTTAAGGTAAAAAAGGTTCCTGGGAACTTACTATTAAATCACTCCCAGTAAATCATTTCTGTGTCATTTCTTCTCCACCGAATTCGGGACGCATTGCGTGTTAAGTGACAGAGTTTAACGCTGTGCCTTGCCTCGTCACCATAGAGTAGAAATGAAAATAATAGATATTTCATTTTCTCGAGTGGGAATCGAAGCCACTGCGACTAGCCTCAAATATTTTTCATAATATTAGCCAAAAACCTCAACAGATTTAATAAAACAACTTACACATTAAACTTGCTCATATTGTCGACATAATTTAAAATTCAACGTTAAATAGTAGGGGAGGTGTAATCAACATGTTTCGACCTCTCAAAATTTGCGTACCAGAAATGAAAAATTCAAGGTTTATTTGCATTTCCATAGACGTTTGAACTGAGCCAAGTACAGGAATAATGAAGTAGGCGCTCGACGGTTGTGTATAATTTTCCACATATAGGATGTATAAGCGATGTGTTAATGTGTAATGTTTATTTAATTTAAACTTTAATATTGAAAATGTATGTAGCTTTTGTAATACGTTAAAAATTGTTCAGTTTCTTAAACATCTAATAATTTGATAATTATATTATATACTAGCGGCCCGCCCGCGGCTTCGCCTGCGTGAACTACGTTATTATTAATTTTTGTCTCCATGAGTACCTACGTCCTATAAGTGACGTCCATGCAAAATTTGAGACTCCTAGCATTTGTAGTAACGAAGTTTCATTCAAACTTTCAACCCCAAAAACAACCCCTTAGAAGTCGAATATTGCAAATTCCCGTCTTAGCGAGCACCTACGTCCTATAA
>JAKRZM010001306.1:25649-41365 GCA_036379175.1 Heliconius cydno galanthus | reverse complement strand
TTTAGGGTTAAAATTTTTCAAAATCCCTTCTTAGTGGAAGTCCAGATTACGAAAGTAAACATCTGTCCAAATTTCACGTTTCTACTCACAGCGGTCACGGCTGTGCGTGCGTCTTACCTCAGTTAGTGAGGACAAGTCCTTTTATATATATAGATAAGCTATACAACTGGGGTCTTCCCACAAAATAACGTTGATCAACATTTTCTTCCATTAACAATTTAAAAGAAAGTAAAAGATGAATTTCTCGCTGCTGGAGAAATAAAATGCCATTTACATTTTAAAGAACTCCAAGAACTTCCTTTTGCATACAAACGAAGGAGCTCTGATAAGCAGATAAACCTCCTGGTATCTTTAACCGTCCGACGGCTGAAGAGATGCGGAAAAATACGTTTTATTAAACAATGTTTTAATGAAGGACTGGGGACTTTAATTACATTCATTGTTTTAAGTTTCATTATTTTTTATGATATTTTAAATGTTATTCATTATTTCTGAATTATTATATATTAATATTTTCATTTATTCGCTCTGGCGTTGAGTTACGCAACTCAACACGCAATGCTTCGAAAATGTGTCTTAACCCTAGGTTCCCTTTGCCTACCCTGCTGTGTGCGGGATACAAGCGTGAAGTTGATTTGATTTTTATTTACTTATTCTATTTAAAAGCTTTTATTTAAATAATACCAATATAAACCTATGTAATATTAATACAAACCTTGCAATATGCTTTTTGTTTTTAATCTATATATGTAAATGATGTTTATTTTTTTAAATTTCACGCTATCATAGGGAATGGATGGCAGCTATCACAAAAACTGTAAGTAGCTAATTATTTTAAGGTGGAAATCAGGCTTTATTTATTAGCTTTGTCTTTCCCTAAGGGGAAATAGGACAAAATATTTCCACACATATCACGATTACAGTCAAATTACGGTACCACGCGACAGCCACCTAAAAATTTTTTTTAAAAAACCTTTACAAAAAATAAGCTTACAGAATTCGAAAAGAAAGATGTCTGAAACTATATACCTCCTTGAATTTGTTTCATTACAAAATAAAACTGTTTAAAAATATAGAGAGGCCGTCGTGGCATTGAAAAGGTGCGGCGTTAAGTTCCGCCACAGAAAATGACTGCTTTATTAGTAAAAATGATATTGTTAGTACATTGATACTCTGTCAATATATTTCAAGTAACCCCTTATATTAATAATTTCAGCTTCCACCACCGCCGCATATCGAGCTTGTTATGTCAATGCCGTATCTAAGAACTGCCTTTAAGAGACCAACCGTACGGGTGCGACGTAAGTTTTAACGTTTTTTATATTTCTTTAAAAGGTATTTTCTCTATTTTCTTTCAGCTTCAAGTTGTATACCGCCTGTAGGTAGGCAGACGGAGCGTAGTGTTAAGATAATCCGTTCGCCATTTTCCGTGAAAAACTCGAGCCATTGTGTCTTGAGTAGCAGAACTGAACGCCGCCCTTTGCTTCAACACCAGAGCGAAGAATTGAAAATATTAAATATTTTATTGCCTTGAGTGGGAATCGAATCCATAACACACAGATTTTTCTAAAGATCAAAACTAAATGAACACTCGTAACTTACATACAAACATTCGGACAGCAAAAATCTAGCATTTATAAAATTACTGACTCGGAACTCCGATAATCGAGTTTACGCTTCAAACAACGGCGAATCGATTTTGGGTGTCGCATTAATCAACGTTCAAGTTATATCACTTACAAAAATATGCTGAATAAAAATAGACCTTGTGAAGAAAGAATAGAGTTTGTTATCGATGTAGAGAATCGAATAACAGGTATAAAAGGCATATTCGTAAATTTGGACTCGATCTAATATTTGTCGTATGGAATTTCTGCTGTCATCTGTCCCGATTCATTCATTCGGAATTTGAGCTTCCTTGCGAACTAGTCGTCGCTGGTAACCTTGGTTGCGTGGATTTTTTGTTGTAAATTGTAAAATTTCCAATTTTCCTACTGTCTCCAAGATACCTATATACCGAACAATTTTCAACTCCTAAATGGACTATGTTAGCTCGCAAGAGTAACCTAGAACCTGTATTTCCACCCATAAACAGTCGAGCGGAAAGATCGAGTGAGCAGAAAGAGTTGAAATGAGCTCGCTCAGTTGTAGGGAGCGGAGCGAAGTAATTACAAAACACAAAACTCTTTTATTTAATAGGAATCCGCTCCACATAAGCATTACCAGCTCATTTCTCTTCCGCGGTGGAGACCAGGCTTTAGTACAGCGGAAAGTGACGAATGGACAGATTGCCTTAACACTAGGTATCCAGGTTCCATTTGCCTATCCTTCTCTGTACAGAAAAGACGGTGAACCAAAAAAAACAATAGAAAATGTTGTTAAACTAAACGAAATCATTATCTAATTCTAAAACATTAAAATTTAGACACTAAGACATTATCCATAACTCAAGCCTATAGCCGAGCGTTAAACAGCCATACTCTAAACCCCTCATTACGTTAAACCTGGTTGGTATTACGTGAATTATAATGGAGGATATTTCAACTAAATACGGTCTTATTTAGTCATCTACAACTGCAATTAAGATTAGGCTGTAACGACGGGCTGTACAGGCACGGCGCCGACAGAACTAGCCAGCCTTGCCTGGTATTAGATGGAGACTATTTTGCCTAATAGCCTTTGGTGACCTTTCCTGGCAACGTACGCGTGTGATGTAAATCTTTTGTGTGAAATGAGAAATTATCTGATGAATTTTCTAGATAAAGATGGGGGCTAATTTTCGAGGCATTATGTGTTGAGTGGCGAACTCAACGTCGCGCTTTGCCTTGTTACCAGAGCAAAGAATAGAAAATATTAATATTAATATTATATCCTCAAGCGAGAATCGAACCCTTTCATCGTGTTTATAGTATACATTTGTGCTATTTCTACTATATAATAGGCGCTTATAGTTCAATCTGAATATTTACAAGGAGATTTAGTAAAGTTTATGCTAAGCTTCAAAGGAAATGGAATAATCAAAGATCTGTAAACAAACGGATCATAATGGAACGCCTTGGTATATTGGAAGACGATATTGCAAATTGACGAAGGTCGCGAATACACATCTCCAATGCTACTTACTTATTTTTTTATATAAACAGAATATTTCTTAATAAGGTTGTTTGGTCATAATTTGGTTTTTCTTTAGGTTTAATTAGAAAATCTACAAAAATTTAATAGTTTTTTAAGAGATAAATGTATTAAATTCAGAATAAACCT
Organism: Heliconius cydno galanthus; assembly: GCA_036379175.1. NCBI lineage: Eukaryota > Metazoa > Arthropoda > Insecta > Lepidoptera > Nymphalidae > Heliconius > Heliconius cydno. The sequence goes on along the minus strand of JAKRZM010001306.1, from coordinate 38,104 downwards.
TTTTTTTTTTAGAATAATACCCTGTCACAAAAATATAAACTCGACTCTAGATGATTTAGATCTAGAATTGTCAAAAAACTATATGATTTACAAGGATTTATCTTCTATATATATAAAATCGAAAGGTCACTCACTCATCACGAAATCTCAGAAACTACATGTGCTAGGAATCTCAAATTTTGCATAGGAGTTACTTATAGGACGTAGGTGCTCGCTAAGACGGGAATTTGCAATGTGACTTCTAAGGGGTTGTTTTTGGGGTTGAAAGTTTGTATGAAACTTCGTTACTACAAATGCTAGGAGTCTCAAATTTTGCATGGACGTCACTTATAGGACGTAGGTACTCATATAGACAGAAATTAATGATAAAGTAGTTCACGCAGGCGAAGCCGCGGGCGGGCCGCTAGTTATATATAAAAATAAATAAAAGCAAAAACCTTAAAAATATCACAAAAAATAACATTTTTCCATCTTTAATAACACATAAGACTTTATCAACGATATGTCACGCTAATCTCCCAAGTCACCGCATGGCGGTCGTCGCCAAGAAAACTGCCAGATGTCTCCATTTATTATCAGTTAGTATGTAGGATTTTCCGCCTGTACTGGAGGAAAGTAATTCGAAGATAATGCCCCAGCTGTTTCTTTATTCTGCCAACGCTACCGTCGTTTATTACTGCGAGATGTCTTTTATCTTATGTTAGGTATACGAGTACTTCGGATGGCGAAAACTTTAATTTTGCTTTGGATTTTGAAATTAGTTGTTCATTTTTTTTATAAGTATTGTAGGAATTGAGGAAGCAGTGTGCACTAGAATGTGATTGTAAACGTGACAGTTGCGGGTTCGACCCCACTCGTGAAAATTAATTATTAAAAAGAAAATTCGGCGAAAAGTGAATAACGGAGTATCTGAACACTAGGTTAACTAACTACAACGCCTACTTTTTAATTTTCATTTTTTTTTGTAATATGAAGTGAATATCAAAACTGGGACACGTGGAAGGATGCTCAGTGACCACAATAAATAGCCTTCCAACTTAACTACCCTTCAAAAGAGCAAATTACATATCTTCCCTCTAGAGAGCACTTCCTTGAAATAGAAGATATTAAGTCAAATACATACTAACTGTGGTCCTTGGAAGTAGAATATTAATGCTTGCAGTGGGATTCTTGGTAATACGGTACGACACATGTATCTTGAAAAGGAAAATTCAATATCGATTTTAGTTTTGTTTACAAATATCTAAGATTTATTTACTCGTATGATATCTAACGATTTTCATATAAACAAAATCAAATAGAACGGAGAACTGCGTGTATTAACTCTGGGTTCTCCCTGCCTCTGATTTCCGGAGAAATATAAAAAACCTGTTCGGGCAGTAGTGACGCAGCAGCACAAGCGTGTCACTGTAAATACGACGGTGATGAGTTCGATTCCCACTCTCGGGGTAATGTTCCGCCACTTAACTAAATATTAGGTTCCTTCTGCAAATTGCGGGATACATCGTGAAGGTGAAAAAAATTGTAAATAGAGAGTAAGAAAACAAAAATGAAATATAACTTTTTTATAGAAATAATTTGTCTTTTCAATAGCATCCACATCATCCGAAATGTACGCGCGTTCCCGCAACTCTGTCGGTGCTCTCGACGGTCGTGGGCTGGTGGCTGTGATCAAGCGCCAAGTACCTTTGGCCGGACAGTTAGACCACGAGCTCGCGTGGGGCCAGGGTTGGGGATGGGTTACTTTGCCCAATGGAGTTTGGAGTGGACGTATGTGTTTCTTTCTTCTTCTTCTTCTTGTCTTATATTGAACTAATTATTTTGATTTAATTATTGACATATATCACCTGAACCTGAACTATATACCTATATTATATCAATAAGTTTCCTTAGGCAAACAATGATAATTCACAACATGCTGTTGCTATTGCAAATTTATATAAATTAAAAAGATTTACATTTATATATTTTACTTATAATCTTTACAGGCCTCACCTGGTCCCAAGAAGGTGATGATTTCGCCCTCCACGCAATGCCAATCATGCACCACACCAACGTTTCCCAAGCCTGTTCCATGCTCGACGGCGTCACTGCTTACGAGGCCTCCGCCTACGAACAGGCTCTCGCGGAATATGACGACACTGCCGCTACATCTGACGACTGGGACTTTGGAGTTGATTGTGGAGATTTTATGATGTAAACAAATATACATCAATACGAATTGGAAATTAATAATCTTTTCAATTATTAACAGAGACAAAAACCAGAATTAATTTTTTTTTCCAATCCACACGACAGGTCAATATTTATTCTGTCACAATAATCGAACCGACTATTTACGCCACATTATTCATTGCTCAATATTAGATAAAGACAGTTCATGTGCTGGTCACGAAGGAGTTTGTATGATGTGCCAATTATAATATACCCAAAGTACTGCGAAGTATCTTATGAATTTTATATTTACTTCAGATTGTGAAAAGAAAAGAAAGAGAGAGAGAGAGAGAGTAAAAAGAGTATTCTATCGAATCGTACCAGTAATAGTTGCATGCTCTTTAGACGTATACGTGTTTGTCATAGCAAAGATGTGTGTAGCCATAAATACATTAGTATCTTGTCTTTACTCTATGGCCTATAACACTTAGAACATGTTCAATTTTAGACATAGACTTCTTAAGCACGTTGATAATTCACAAATTGGATAATTATGATCCTTCCCCCCAATCCTGACCCTCTCCATTGCTATTTCGTTCGTATTATATATATTTATATATATAATATATTGTGAAAATATTTTTACAGATTTATAAAATTTTTATCCGAAAACGTATTACTTTTTAGCCCTTTAAAGTTATTCGAAATTTTTTGAAAATTTTACGTGTACGAATGCAGGGTAATGTTTCGTATTCTACACAATATAACATAGTGATGTAACACTAACACTATGGAACCGCACAAAGTAAAATGAGTAACCGTTTTTACGTTTAAATAAATTATATATAGTGATAAGTAAAATTCGCTTCGACCCCATGACACCAAATGCCATTGAGAAATAATAATTATCCGTATAATATTATTAGAATATTCTAAATGTAAGTAAATTGACTTGGTGTTAGTATGTAGACTTTGGTCGGTAGAATATAATAATTACCCACTAATAATGGAGCCTATTGAAAGAGAAAAGAACGAATTTGTGGTTTAAATAATTAAAACTCAACATTTAAAACCGAATTTTACACAAAAATGGCCTTAAACAGTTAAATAAATTGATCAGCATCACCAATGTTGGCACTATTCGAGATAGGCTCCAGAGCAGAACGCTGACATGCGTCTGCGTAATTAGTTACGGTATTAGTAAAATTATTATGGAAATTATAATTATATCTAGACGCTATAAAATCTTCCGACCTACCCAAAGACTGCCTAACTTTATTTACCTGATACCTGTGGTGTGTAAAATCTTAGGCACGGTCCGCAATCGTAACCCTGGTCCTGCGGCTCGTTGCATTACAAGATATCGGAATTATAAAATTATACACATATGTAGGTGCCGGTTCATATCCTGATACGTTTTCTAACAACTATTAAATATATTTATTAACTAAAAACTATTAAATATCTTTGTCATCACCCAAATCACCAAACAAAGCACAAAATTTGAACAAATTTTAAGGATGCGCTATTATAATAGTGATGTTATCAGCTGACACGTATGAGACAGATTATTAATTGTTTTACAAAAGATAAAAAACCGGTGACCGTAAAAGAGAACTATAAAGAAAAATATAAAGAAATCTTGTAATGCAACTATAGATTTAGTAGCAATTGATATAATTACGAGTATGTCTGTAGGTATATTACATGTTTTTAAATTAGTGATGTGAAACCGTAAAATTTTCCAGCATGTGTTCCTTAAAAGAAACCAAAGTTAATGTGTTTTAACCGAAGCGTCGTGTTTTTGAATCGTTCACAGTTAACACAAGTACGATTTTTACAAATCAACATAATATATGTAATATAGTATATTAATATTATTTAATTGAATTATTGTATATTAATAGTAATATTTCTTCGTTTTTATAAATTTTTTACCTTTAATGTGTAATTAGGCAGCAATAAATTGCGACGCTGGTTTCGTCGAAATAGATATTTTTGTAATCTGCACTTATCGAATTGTCTTGCAAACTGTTTTTAAGAGTTATTTGGTTTTTTCATATGTATTAGTTTAAGATTTCATTTTGTATAGCTTTAAACAATTTGATTACTTTTTTTTTGCTCTATCCCGCACATAGCAGATTAGGCAGAGGGAACCTGGGAACCTAGTGTTAAGGCACTCTATTCCCCTTAAGATACTTCCGTTCCCTACTATCCGCCGAATTCTGAATTGCTAGCTAGTAGCGGAACTCTACGACGTGCTTTACCTGTTTACCACAGCGAGGAAATGAAAATATTTTTTTTTATTTTTTTGAGTGGGAATTGAACCCACAATTCGTCGCTGCATTTACTATGTTATTGTCAATTGCAATGAAATAAAAATAATCAATGTTTTATTATACTAGTACATATATGTGTAAAATTAGTTTTCAGTTGTTTTGTTGCAAAGACATATGTATTAAAAGCCAATTAAATTCTTAACTCTTTATTGTGTAGATGTAAGAAGAGTGTTGCCAGTGATTCAAACATCGATGCATTTAGCAAATATCCAATAGACCTATGCGTATACGCTGCGATTTCTTTAACAATATAACTCAAAATTATTATTAATCAAACATATTTCTTAATAATATTTTTTTATAATCGATAATAATAATGTTTTAATTTTTTTTTTACATTTGCAAAAAAAAAGCAATGATTTTGTAATTATATTTTAAAACTTGAGTTACCAGTTGAATTTCAGTGTAAAATTTCCTCTCTGAATTTAAAAGTTTTTTGTATTTTCATAAAACAATAATGTCGGCCTAAGGAATTAAAAATCGCAGCGGATGCAAATTAAGAAAATAATGACAAATAAGAATGTAGACGTGGTAGGAGGTGTTCGACACAATAGATAAACGTTCACAATAAACTGAATGTTTGTATGTAATTTTTGTAAAATAAACGCCGTTAAGGTAAAAAATGTGTTTTTTTTCTCTCTTTTTATTAAATTTTTATTGACTATAATAAACAATTTTGAATTAAATTTAAAATTGTCTTAAAGTAAAATATATTAAAATTATATGCTATATAGATAAACAACAAAAAAATATTTAAAAAACAAAAACCCCGACTGCATAAAACTAATAAACAAACCAAAGCCAATAGTTTATTAGGATTAACAGTTTCTGGTAAAGGTTTTATTAATTGAAGAAAACGACTGCATTTTTGCCTTCGTTTTCGAAAAAATCTGGGAGAAGATCTGTCATAGATTTGATTTGTTTTTATTAATATACGATTATGTTTGTATCTGTAAAATATAAATTATTAATGCTTTTCATATTTTTATATAGTTTAAAATAAAACAATCTATAATTTACCTATGGGATCATAAGTACCTACTGCCCTCACTAACTCTAAGACTAATTTAAGCTATGTGAAATTCCGTGATATACTACAAGAAATAAGCTTCTACGAGTACATACATAAAAATAAGTTTCTCAAACACATACAAAGACAGAATCATGGAATTGAACAAATTTTAAACAAAAGTATTCCTTTAAATGGGAATCGAACTCGAACTCGAACGAACATTTCATCTACAGTCAAACACTTTATAAAATATAATTCAGTTATTCTTTTTATCATCACGCATATAGATAAATAGACGGAGAAAATTTTTCGCCCATTCAAAGCGCAATATATCAAACATTGTATCTTATTAACAGAGCGAGGAAATAAAAAAAATATCGATTCTCCTGGGATGGATACGACCCACCACAATCAGCAGCGCCGCTTCGCCACAAATTCAATTAAATATATTATATATTCTACTGGGACTCTAAAATTTGTCAAAACTTATCAAATCAAACCTCGAAATGTAAAAGTACCACTCTGTCTACATTTGACAGACGATCTTTATAGATAGGAGTACAAATGTATAAAACATTGCAGCATCCGCGATGCAGACGCCACTGCAGATGTTTTACATTATGCACTTGAATGCTACACCTATTGCGACGCAGTATTGATCTTTGTGATCTCCTGTGGATCTTTATACTATTAAATTATAGTTATTTTAACGCTAAATCAAAGTAATCTTACATTATATATCAATACAAAAAATATATTTAAATTATGAAGCAGGTTATATTTAATTTAGTATAAATTTGGGAAATTTATCCTTTCCATATAATATGAATGGGGCGTTGCAATTTGCAAAAGGATTACTCACGGCGCAGCCATGCACTGTAGACCGCCATCTCGCGGACACACAGCCAAACCACAGTCGCTTGGCGACCGAGGCTTGTTTAATCGGTGGGCCGAACTCATTCATACCGGCTGTATAACTTTAAACATTAGCCTATAAAAATATCGCGATATTTTTTCACGTTCTGTTTTCAAAAAGCGCGGTAAAATCAATGCAATTGTCAAATCAATGTGTCAAATTTTGTGAAATATAGTTATGTGTAAATCGCGTGTATTTATATATTATTTTATTTGATTGTTTATATATGTATATATATAATCGTGTCTTCCATTAAGTGATAATATAGACTAATTGAGTAATATTCTGTACACAATGGAAAAGGGTGGTGGCTCTAGACTTCTTCAAATGCAGGTGAGAAACAAGTAAAATAAACTTGAAACTAAAATATAAACATATTTTACGTTTACTAATGAACAAGATATTTTTTGATAATAATGAATTTAAATTTATTTGTTTATTTATTTATTTCTTTGTACAGAAAAGTTAGTTTTGTATATTGGATTGGACATGTATTATTTCATTAATATAATATCAACACTATTTTTCATTTTAATAAGAAAGAAAATATTAAACCCTTCTCTTATTATTCTGCAAAATAGGTAAATATTCAACATAGATGTGGGATAATATATTCTCTAAGTTAATATACATTATACATTATATTTCATATACAGCAAGTACCTGCATTAACCTGTTATCTAAACATAACTTGGCAAACATATCGGTCAGCTTCTAAGCCGGTTCTGCGATAAATTGTAGCCATTTCCTTTCGTACTTCCAAATCTAGGCGAGTTATTTGTACCTACATTGTACAATAGGAAACTATGTATACCAATTTCTAATAGGAATCTAAGTAATCGATTTCTAATACATTTAAAAAACAATTATCATCATTCTTATATGTTTTTCTTTATTAAAAGCATTAAAAATAATGAGGTCAGTCGTGGCGTAGCACAGATGTGCGACTGTAAAGACAGGTTGTGAGTTATATCCTCGATGAATATCCTCGTTCTGGCAAGGAGGCAAAGCGAGGCGTTGTGTTCCGACATTCAACACGCAATGTCTCCAGAATTCGCTAAAATGTGGAACACTAAACTTAACGGGAACAGAGTGTTTTAATACTAGGTTCCCGAGTTTTTACTCTGGTAACAGGATTTACCTCATTGCAATAATAATATAACGTTTAAAAATAAATAATAATTTTATAATTCAAATTTGCTACAATCTTTTTAAACATTGCTACTCACTATGTTTTTAAACAATTAATTATTTATAAGTACACAATATAAACCCATAAGTTGGCTAACCGGATGAGCTCTTTCCTTAAAATGTATTTATTACTACCACATATCTGATGTACTTGTCCCCTCTGTTAAACATATTGTGAATAATTGTAATAATAATCGTAGTAAACAAGTCCTTTCTCATAATTAAAAATAATCCTTATTACAATTATTTTAAGAAATATATTTGAATACTTCAAAACATCATTACTTGATTTTGCCTTATTCTGTGAATCATCAACGGACGTTTTTTTAAACGTTCCAACTGTTTCCATCTTAATATTATTTAACTTATCTCGCTTTTACTTCATGATTTATTCATAAGTATAAGAGAGATGCTATTATCGTCTCGTCTTTCGCTGGATGTGAACCTTGACCTCTACAATTTAAACTATTATTACATTCAGTCAACGGAACGGCGACGGTTAAGTTGTTGACGTCAATTATATTTGTTTTATAACCATTTATATATAGAGACGACTCTAAAAATAGATGAAGATGCTAATGTATTGGACATGTTAGGAATTAAATATTGACATTAGTTTGATCAGTTCTATACTCGTACATATAAGAAATATTAGTCATATAGTGACGTATTAGCTTTAACGTTACGTGGGTAGTACGGTTCTAGAAGAGGAAAGGTGTTGTTTTTTTTTACTGAGGTCTTTTATTCAATTATACAGTATATACAGGGAACCTAGTTATAAGACAGTACGTTCCCCATTTTTCGATCAAATTTGGCTGTTTTTTAATCGAGTTATATTTTTACTTAATTTTCAAATAAACATTTACATTGTTCATTTGATATATTAGTTTGCTAATTATAAGTACTAAATATTTTTTACCATAAATGAAGCTTATTAAAAGTAGAGGCCACTCCTGGCCACTGACCACTCCTATAGAATTCGGGGGAAAGTCGGAAACACAAGTGTCGTGATGGGCTCGGAGTGTCACACCTAGTATTATCTCAGGTTCCCTCTGCCTAAAAAAAGTAAATATTAAAAATAAAAATTACAGGTATTTAAAAAACTATTTTAGCAAACAATGCTTTGTCCTTTCTTCACGTAACCTCAAACTAAACCTACAAAAATAAGGTTTAAATTCAGTTTAATTAACTAATTGAGTTAGCGTCCATTATATAACCACATAATGCGGATTGCTTTGGTGATAATCTAAAAGATATGTGTCATCACACCTCGTCCTACTTCGGTACGATCGATGCTTTGACAAATACCCTAATAGTGAATGTAATTTAGGTCGCATTGATGTATTAACCCTGTACTATCGTGGCTTGTTTGCGTCTAGAATTTGTAAAATACTAAATTGTTATTTTATGGCCGATAACTTGGTTTTTTTTATTTTTATATAAAATGATAAAGGCCAGTTGTGGCGCAGAGGCACAAAGTGTGTAAAACCGACTGGTCGTGGGTTCGATCCCCACACGAGGAGATGAAATATTTATTTAAATTTATATTTTAATTTCATCGCTCCGGTGTCGAGGCAAAGCGCGCAAATTCGGCAGACAGTGGGGAACGGAGCGTCTCAACAAATTTGTGCGAAAAGTGGCTAACGGAGTGTTGTAACACTAGATACGTGAAGAAAAGAAAAATCATCAAATAATTATACTTGAAGTCTAATCCTGCATATTAACCTTCTTCACTTACTAGTTACTACCAAAAAGTCACTAAGTTTAAGTTAGTTAATGTTAATAATCGCCTTTACATGGCGTTTCAAAATGGCGACTTAATAAATAACTTATATTTATTATAAAAATCTTAAATAATTTAATGAACTTAAGTAATTTCATGTTTCGCATACGACGTACGAATGTGACAACATATTCAACCTTTAAGGGTGAAGTAATATAACCTGTTGATATTAAATTACGACCCGGGCTTGTGACCTCATTATCAAACCTTTCATACATTTTTTTTAATTTAGATTTTTGGATAAAAGTTTTGTAGAAGTTCTGGTTTCGTAGTATCTATAGACAATTACACGTACCAAACACTATAATGCTTACTTACCATTACTAAAGCGAGGAAATAAATTATTAAATATTTTATTTCTTTGAGTGGGAATCGAACCCACAACCTGTCACGTTTATATTTGACGTATTGTATAAGGAAATATAATCGATATAGGTACTGTTTCTGATCATACGCAATGTTTGTGAATTGAAATTTCACTCGAGCAAGTATTTATATCTACATATATCATGACTCTTGTCGGTCTGGATAAGCGAAATATTTGTCTATTTGGGAACCTGTAAACTTAGTGTTAAGGCACTCCATTCTCATTAAAACACTTCCTTTTTGCACTTTCCGCCGAATTCTGGAGGTATTGTGTGTTGAGTGGCGGACATCACGCACTTTGCTCCGATAACACAGCGAAGAAATAAAAATATTATTTTATTTCCTCGAGTGAGAATTAACCCCACAATGCGCCATTTATATTTTAATAAACAGTAAATAAACAACAGAGTGATTTACTCTCTGTCTGCCCTAAAACATGAAGACAGTGCGTGAAATAAAAAAATATATTTAGATTTTTTTACATAACGCTTATTATAGTAGCAAAATATTAGTATGGTAAAAGGACACCATTGTTATATAGCTAATTAACCCATGGAGGTATCCAACGCTAATATTACTATCGATTTGTTGTAGGACTAACAATATGTGCCGTTTATATTATATGGCGAACAATACTCACCCTATCTGCATAACATTATCACGATATACTAAGTAAATATAGGTTTTAAAAATCATAAATAATTATAATATATAATTATATTTATTTGTTATTTACCTGCTTTGTTCATTTTTATAAGCGTCACGCTGTATCCCGCATGTAGCAGAGTAGGCAGAGGGAACCTAGTATTAGGACACTCAGTTCCCCATCGAAAATGACGAACGGAAGCTTCTTAATGAGAATGGTGTGTGAATGAATGAATGAGTATTATACTAGGTTCCCAGGTTCCCTCGGACTATCTTGCTATTTGCTGGATACAGTGAAGCTAAAAAAAATAATGTGTGAGGATAAAAAAATATATTATTCATTGTACAGAATTAGGTAATACATTTCACATATTATTATTTTGATCCAGATAATAAGATAACATTGATACTTCTAGATAAAATATTTTTAAGTATGCAATTTTATTCGGCCAGATTATTTAGATATATTTTCTATTGTTAATTAAGAACTATTAAATGATTGAAAATGATAATACCTTTAATGAAATTCCGGAAGTGCCGTACGTTATTTATATTTAATTTTTTACTTATAAGTAGATGACATATATTTTTGTATATGACATAATAAATACTTCCTAATATTATGAAGGTTGCACACGTGGGCTGTATTGCAATTCTGAAAATGGTTATCGCTGAGCCGATCTCATCCTCCCACCGTGGTTTGACATATTCAGTATTAAGGCCGACGCGACGCCAGTAAACCTTTTTATTATCCTCCCAAAAGAGGTTATCGAATTCGTTAAAACAAAGCTCTGTGATTTATGAGAACGTGACTCTTTTAATGATAATTATTTTGAAATAATTATCATTAAAAGAGTAGGAGATTTCAGCTTCACGCTGTATCCCGCATATAGCAGGGTAGGCAGAGGGAGGGAACCTACTGTTAAGTCACTCCGTTCCTTATTTTCTGCCTCGACACCGAGCGAGAAAATAAATATATAAAATATTTCAGTTTCTCGAATGCGAATCGAACCTAAATCCAGTTACGTTTCACATTCACGCACTTGTGCCAAGACTGGCCTCTGATAAATATATGTAATAATTATAATCCCTTATATTTCCCTTGGCAGCACTGTTTTGATTGTATTAAGTGCACTCAACCACTAAAGCTTATAAGCTTGCGGCATAAGAACATATAACGAGGTAGGTATCAGTCTGGCAATAGCTTTACTTGCTTTACTTTTTATAGCTTCAAGCATATAGCAGGGTAGACAGAGAGAGCCTAATATTGAAAACACTCCGCTCTCCACATTCCATCGAATTGGAACTGACCACTGCGTTTTGCTTCGTTATCAGAGCGAAGAAAGGGATCGAATAGAGATCGAATCCACAGCCAGTCACGTTTATACTTCTATCCTTGCTTAACGACTGGCTTCATAGTAAATATATATAAGATAATATTCACATAAATTTTCCTTTTCCAGCACTGTTTCGATTATATTAATTCTTCTCAACCACTAAAGCTCTTAAGCTTTTGAAAGAACGTATAACTAACTATCAGTGTGGCACCAGCTTTACTTGCTATTCTCATTACGGTTAATTGAGGAATGCATTACACTTGAGTCAACAGACTTGGAATCCGTTTACTATAGTATAGTATATATGTAGACGGCTTTTGTAGTATTGTTTTATATTTATTTATTTATTTATTTATTTATTTATTTGGTTTATCACATAGGTACAGTACAGCTTTGTAAGTTTGGTATATATATACTTTAACAAAAAAAAATAAGAACTATACATATGTTTGTTACAATGATAAACTCCACATGCAAATATTTATGTGTGAGAAAAAGATTACCTAATAACAATCACAGTCTAAAAAAAAATTTAAAAAATTGTTCTTACAACTAAAACTGCATAAAAGTAAATTCTAAGTTACAAAAAGTTACAACAAGATTCGATATAATACTATTATTTAACTTTATAAGCCAGTTTACTCCTAATTTTATGGAGTGATTCCCAAAAAATATCAATTGTTGCTGAATATTCGTTTTCTATGCGACACAA
>JAKRZM010001305.1:29232-102398 GCA_036379175.1 Heliconius cydno galanthus | reverse complement strand
CTACTCAAGATGCTGGTAAATCCGGTATTGTTGACATCAAGTTATCTAAGGCTACCCTGCTATATGTGGGATATCCGTGAAGCTGAATAAAAAATCCCTATGCCTATCCCGTTACGTGCGGGATACAGCGTGAAGCTGAAAAAACTTATATTTAGCATAATTTTTTAATCGTCAGTGTAATTACAAATATTCATACGATATCGATACCTTTATTCAAATATCCTATTGTATTCTATTTTAAACTAATTTCCTTAGCAGATACGACAATTAAATTTAAATATATATTAAAGTAGATTAAAAACTTAATTTTTTTAAAATTAAATCGACCACTGCACCTATGGAATTCCACTGCAATCATATTTGTCCACATGCTATATTTATTTAACAGGCGAAATTAATAATGTTAATAATGCGTTTATTTACATGATTAAATTTGCTACCATTTTGATTACTCATTTTAATTATTGAAATAATATAATTTATTGTGAAATTAAAATTATAATATAATTTACTTTTACAGAATTTTATAAGTATGTTCAATTGAGTACTTTAGATTCATTTTATTAAAATTGGAAATGTTCTTAAGTTTATGTTACGTTACTTAATAGGTGCACCTGATTAATTTAATTTTAGACATAAGTAAATATATATTTTATATATATATATTTACTCAACACACAATGCCACCAGAACTCATCTGAAAGTGGGGAATGGAGTGTTTTAACACTAAGTTCCCTCGCGCTCGTAGGCAATTAAAGCAGCCTATATCCACAAATTACAAAACATAATCTTATTAGAAAAGTGAGTTAAATTAAGTGAGTTATCCCATCTATTACCAACACGGTTTCGCTATAAAGACAATTAGCCATTTATGTAACTTTTAGTAGTCAAACAAAGAAAAGAAAACCAATACATTTCAGTAAGGAAAATGAATAGTACAATAGGGATTTAATCGAACGTTTCAACAAATCATGGCACTGTGAGACAACGTACTTAGTGTAAGCGCGATGGTTGCGGGTTCGAGTCCCACGCAGATAATTGACACATATTAATTACTTATTTGTATTCAACGTAGAATTATAATAAAATCCATAGCAAGTCAATCATAGTTCTATAGAGTTTTACTTGTGTTAGGTCAGTATCTTGACCTAAAATTTTATATTGGACTAAATTAAACTGGAAGCTCAGTAACAAAGTGTCTTTATTATATTAGTTTACTACATTTTTATTATCCAACCGGGACACTTTCTCATAAAAAATAGTATTATATAACTATTTAAAGATATCCTGCATAGCACACAAGGTCTCGAGATTTATGAAAAAGTGATTAAAAAATAAGCTTCACGCTTTATCCCGCATATAGCAGGGTAGGCAGAGAGAACCTAGTGTTAAGACACTCCATTGCCCACTTTTGAGTATATAATAAACAAAATTAAATTAAAATACTGACAAAATAAATTAAATCTTTTAAATAAACGTAAACGAACAAAAAATAGAGCTAAGTACTATTTTATGTTGGGTTTTGTAGAGGTCCACAATAAAATGTTATGAGTATACTTACTTTGAAAAGATTTTATAATTATTTTCAAAAATATTTTCAGTATTCTTGTTATTCCTATTTTACATTAATAGCTTAGAACATAAAACGGTATATTGCCTTAAAAGTAATAATTATAACGAATTTTAGTAGAAAATCTTAATCGTTACAATTTTTTTAGCTATATTAATGCTTAAATTTTATTTCTGTCTTTCTGTTTCCCATTTTAATTATATGGACCGTTGGTTTCCTTTTACAAATTGAATTTTACCAAACCAATAAGGCATTGAACTCACAGTATAATAAAATATCTTTTACTAGTTGCCAATAATCATTAATATCTTGTAAATTATACATTTTCTCAAAGAATACAAATAGCTTTGGTTATCCTCAACCAGTATCAAGTAGAACAACTGGCAGAAGTCCAAAAGTATAAGAAAGAAAATTTATTACCACGCACAATAGTTTTTCACGAATGACCATCCTCAAAGTGTTAAATTTCGACCTTATAAAAGTAGGTCAATCTTAGATAACTGGGAATTAGATCGACTTCCTCATATTCGGAAAACAGGGCGTGTGCCCCTGTTAATTCTTTTACAAACATATAAAGGGAAGGAGGTGGAAGTTGAGGAGGTGGAGTAGAGGAGGGTTATTCTGACTAATGATGTGAGGGTATATTATTTTGTTTTCGTTTGATAACAATTTTGTGTATTTTAACTTGTTGTGTACATGTTTGTGTAAGAAACATTGTATGTGATTGACGTGGTTTTGGTAGAAAGATGATTCCGTATAACGGAAGGAATTCGGAATTCCTCTGTTTGTTTGTCTGTCTGTCTGTCTTTCCGTCTGTCATCAGGCTGTATCTCATGAACCGTAATAAGACAGTTAAAGTTTTTAACAGTTTTCACATTTCTGTTGCCTGAAAAACAGAATAAAATAAATATTTAAGAGGGCTCCCATAGAATGAATGTGAGTTTTTTTGCCGTTTTTATGCGCGTGTCCGACTCTCACTTGGGAACCTGGGAACCTGATTAAGACACTCCGTTCCTAGTTAAGACACTTCCAGGCGTGAAATAAAAATATTAAATATTAAATTTTTTCGAGTGGAAATTGAATCCATAACCTCGCGTTTTACGTCCGCACGTTTATGTATATCCGTGCACCATCTGGCCTCAATTTCTTATATTATTTTAAAAATATTCTACGTACCTTTACCAAAATGTATTAGAATCAGTTAAGCTATAAATTTCCAGAATGCAGTGTGTACTAATACTGGAGAAACCATTATTGCATTTAGTCTAGGATTGGAATTCTCTAGTATACGAGTATCTATCAGGTGATTTAGTTTGTTTTATAGCTAGCTTACACCTAAGCATATACTATACATTTTTATTCTTTCTAAAATGGTTCTACATTTTTTTATTATTATAGTATTTCATTATTTTGGTTACACAAATCTTTGGTTGATATTTAACTTTTAGTTCTGATAAAATGAACAATAAGAAATTTAAGAAAACATATAGATTTTTGAATTTTTTTACGTATTATATTAATAAATAGTGATGTACTCTCCGTTTTGTAAACATAAAAAGACATTGAGTGCAGATCGTCTAAAAAAACTTAGCACTCAATCATACCAGTATTAGTTTATTAGCAGCAGAGCTATTTCGAAAAAGATTTTTCGTTTTCCATGAATGAGACATCAAGAGATAACAAATAAACATATAAAACAACTTTTGTCTTCCAAATTTACACTCTACAGAGTAAATATAAAACTTTGCTACAAATTTACAACATATCACTATTGCACTAGATAGTTCTGTAAATGCACTCAGAAACTACAAACAGTTCTTGTATTGGATTGAAAAAGCAATGAACAAAGTGTGGGAACTTTGTTTTTTACGACGTAAATCCTTTAGTTTTAGACAAAATAAAATAGACTGAGCCCTAAGCTGTTACAAATAAATTTAGCAGATTTATTTTCTGTTCTTTACGAAAAGCAGTAAGTTAAAATATGTTTTTATTTGTACAGTATATTAAAATATCTATGGTTTAGGTCTTCTTGAAGAATCTTTATAATTATAATAAAATATCATACCACCATTTCAAATAATCCACGCTAACTAAAGATTCTACTGAAACACGTTTCTTTCTCACTTTATTATCATTACTGTATTAAACATAATGTTATGTTCCAGCCAGACTAGAAGCCTTAAAATATATAAATGAGCGTGCCCGAGCTTCAAAGAGGCCAACAAATTAGTCCGTGTCGAAATCCCAAAGGTAACTTTATTAGATCCATCTTTGTACATAATACCACAATTATATTGTAGACTGATTTCGCGAATTGCCCTTAATAAGTTTAGGGCTGGCCTGGTCTACTGGCAAATTAGAAAACTTTCACCTGCCCCTCGTAATTCCAAATTGCCTGGTAAACCTTTGAAGGAAGATTTCGCAAGGAATGGTCCAAAATTTTCAGTTTGTATTAAAGGTTATTTATCTTTAGTTGTCTATATTTGATGTTGAATTACAGCGCAATGGTTATTTTTGACGTAGAGTAAAATTTTTGTTGATATTTTCAAAATAGGTATATTTTATACGATTTATTGTAATTCGTAAGTAAAATATATTTAACATATATTAAAATCATTGGGATATATAATCATTATGAATGAATATTTTTTTTACTTTTTAAAGCTTCTGTAATTCAAGCTCAGAATTTTTCTGACTTATGAGAATAACCTAAAAATCATTTTATTAATAGTAATACATTTACAATTCAAACATTTAATCTGAAAAACAATTGAACCTTATGAAAGATTCATACGCAAGAATCGTACAAGAAGAATAGCATAAATCAGATATTAAAACGATCATAAATTTTAAAATCCAAGAAGTCTATCGGTCTAGACGTATCTAAGGATTCTTCTTATAAATCTTACTAAGCGCAGCTCATCCAGAATTCCTAAACTTTTGTTTCGGAAAGGAAATTGTGATTTTTATTCAAAGTTGGACGCTACGTCGTAAATATTCATTTGGAGCAAAGTTTCTTTTCAATGAAAAGTTGAAATGATCCTATTGACATTCATATTACACTGTTATAGATAGGAGACTCGTGTTTCAGTATTCATGTATTCAGATAGTTTGTCGCTACACAGATCTTCTAAAATTTGATTTTTTTCTACACATCTTTGTGGTACAATATTTCAAAAATTTAACCAAAATGTAATAACGACGTGAAGAATTTTGTTTATTTTAATGCTAAAATTGATTTTTAGACACGTATTTGCAATTATATTCATAACCATATATATACTTACTATATTTATACTAGTATACTCTTCTATATATTATGAAACTGACTAGTTTGTTTGGTTGAGACTGCTATACTCAGAAATTACTGGTCCAAATTCGAGGAAGGTTCACGTTAATTGTTTCGATGTTAACCACTGTGACTACAATCAAGTTACCTCCAGTTATCTCGGGCACCTAGAATATGTTCTGTGTCATCCACAAGCATTTATTGTTTCCATTTAAGAGCTTCGACCGAAGCTATAGGTATAAATTTAAAGATATATATATGTAATTTGTAAACAATATTGTGACTTATTTGTGACTGTAAAATCGACTGGTTGTGAGTTCGATCCCTACTCGAGGTGATGAAATATTTATTTAAATTTATATTTTCATTTCAGTGCAGCGTTGATTTCCGCCACTCAACACGTAATGTCTCCAGAATTCGACAGAAAGTGAGGAACGCAGTGTCTTAACACTAGGTTCCTCTGCCTACCCTGCTGTGTGCGGGATACAGCGTGAAGCTGATTTTTCATGTGTAAGTAAAATACTTTTCTAATGGTGTTATTAAAAAGTGAAGGCCATGTCGCTCTGCCTTAGAACAACTAATGTCGGTTTGATTATGATGCACAATGAGAAACCCCAAATCTGTACAAGATATATAATAAAGAAATAAATATATTTCCCAATAATCATTTCTTTTTGCAGCACTTGAGGCTTATTATTTATTAAGCAAGTAATCTACTGTCTACTGACGTTGATAATCAGAATAAATCAGTTAAACAGCAAACATTAGCTGCAATAAGATTAGAGAAATTAAAATAAACAATACCGCGCCATACCATAGCGATGTGGTCATCAAAGCGTTGTTCTGGAAACTGTTCCTGATTTAGGTTAAATATATGCGAATATTATTATTTAGAGAGCTTTAAAGCTTAGCGTGTGCGGTAGAATATTGTAGTTGAAAACATTAATTTGAGCATATTGACAACATAATTCTTGCAGCTATAAAAGTAAAAATAGCATTTGCGCACTAAAATATAAGTTAGAAAATAAATTGACAGGCGAGTTATTTTCCTTTAAAATTGTTTATTAAACATAATATGATTACTATAAATTATACTCATTTAAATAATAAATAATTCAACTCATCAGTCTTTTCTAAAATAGGTTGGGAGAGGAAAACGGTTGCTATGGTTACTTTCTTTCTGCCACTCAATTTTTACCAATTTTACCATTTTGGGTGAATTACCTCTACAATATGCTTTTTCTTTCCAAAACTGGAAAAATAATAAAGAATATATTTCTTATATTAAAGAATATATTATTATAGTGTGAGACATAAGGCTAACGCCTCCTGAGTGCACCAATTCAAAGTCAATATAGCACTCAATAACACTCAAAAATACTCATACTTTAAAAGCTTTTATGAAAGTCTAAAGACCTCAGAAAATATAATAAAAATAGCAGTTCCTAGTTAAAAAAAACAGTTTTTTTTAAGATTTTTCAAGCCATTAATTAGCCACAGTACAAGTGTACGAGGCGCGGACAATGAAAACGGAAAGGAAACTGAGGAAAACAGTAGTTACGCTAAGTGGAGCCAGTGAGCGTAGATTTTCTTTAGTACTCCAATGAATAATGTTTTCTTCTTATATTGCGTTTATACTTTGTGATTTTACCAAATTAACTTTTTTATTTTAAACGCCTTAGACGAATTTTATCCGGCTTGTGGTTTTTTTAAGCTAATGGAATGCCCTGGCCAAATTAGGATGTACTTTTTTTCCATCTTTCAAAGATTTCTTCAGCAGGGTAGGCAGAGGGAACCCAGTGTTAAGACATTCCGTTCCCCACTTTTCTTTTTAATTACTTAACTTTGTTCTTTGATTATATTGCAATATCTTTGACCTGATATCGTAAAACATTTTTGGTGTGAAAAAAAAATTATAACACTGGCATAAATAAATATTCAAATTAAGAACTCACGCTATCGTTTACTGACAAGCTGTCACTCGCGCAAATGTTTTGACAATAACAAATTACACATTTTTATACTAAAAATAGTTATTTATCATATTTAATATATTATATTATACTGTTTTATAATATAGAAGTAAATACCAAATCTAAACATGCAATCAGTGGTAACATTTGAGAAGCCATTACCTCACTTGAGCCTGCCGGACTGGGACGGCCGGCTGTACGGCTTACAGGTAAGTGGATAAACAGAGAGAGAGATTCATTCGTTCAAAGGATATTTCTAAATGTAGCACTAATTCTGCGTACGGAATTCGAAAACGACTAAATACATTTTGAGAGATAAAAGGATAGTCGCTTTGTTATCTGAACTCGTATTGGAATGCGAATGTTCTTCGATAATTGGTTAGGTCTGTTTATGTAGGTATTTTGGATCTTATAGCTATGTAACTCTTTGTATTTTATAGATATGTCCTACTAATATACAAATTTGTGAGGATGCATGTTCGTTCCACCTTCACTCAAAAATTACTGAACAGATTTAGATGAAATTTTCCAGTAACCTATATGTTATTCTGTTAAGATTGTGTATAATTTTGTTTTAACAGCAAGCAAAGCTAGCTGGCACGATTATGGTAAATATACCTGAAAAATAATCGTGTTTAGAATACCTTGAACTTTGGAAAGAATATCTTTTTTGATGTTTTTTTAAATAATTGGAAATATTGAATATTTCATTTCCTCGAGTGTAAATCGAACCCCCAACGAGAAGCGGTTACAGTCACATTTTGTGCCCCTGCATCACATCTGGCTTAGTTAAAAATATCTGTTAAATAGATAAGAATACCTTAAGATAAAAAAATAAATATGTAAATCGAAAATAGTCATACTCAATTAAACAAATTCCAAGAATACTACAAAAGTGGTGGTTCAATTATGTAATAATCAGGATTATATCAACTTTATTCCGAAAGTAAATATAACATGAAACCAATTAAATCTTCCTTATATTTATCATTCTTCGCTTTTCACAGCTTTGTATATATTACCAAAGTTGTTATATTTGAGGTGTTACCAATTTACAAAATTACATTTAATAATTTAAAATTGACCAGTTCCGTAATAAATTATGGAACTTTTACCTGTCGTAATTCTTAATTGGGTTCTAATCTTCTCATGGGGGGTTATTATAAGGGACCGACCAGCTTAATTTTCACGCAGTAAAGAATATCAATAGCGTTTACATTGTGAAATTCCAGTTAAATTACTTTTATATTGCTTAAATAACTTTTTATTTATTATGTGCGAATTAATATTAGATATATTTTGTACTAAGAAATGTTATTATGCGTCTGTAATTTTTGTTAAAATTTATATTAACATATTTATTTGCACGCATCATGCACGTTTTGTAACTGTTATGAATATTTGGCATCTTTGGCATTGGTTCTAATCGAAACTTAGTGTTAAGACACTCCCTCTTTCCAGCGAATTTGTGCAAGTGGCGGAACTTAACGCCGCGGATTTGCCTAACCAGAGCGAAGAAATGAAAATATTATTAAATAATAGTTCATTCACCCGAGTTGGGATCGCAATAATAAAAACTAATCTAACTCCAATATTCCACCAGGTCACAGCAGACACCAGAAGAGCAGACGCCTTCGACCTCCGCCACGGTGCCCACCAGTTACGAAACGAGACCAGGATCAAGACCCAATGGGACAGTTACCATAACAATAACCGTTTGAGAGCCAGGTAAACGATGTCAGAGTAATAAACGAGGCGGCTAATATTATAGTAATAGCTAACACCAGTTATAAGTAATGTGACCATTTTTCGGTCAGCTCAAAACGGGACTTTAGTGTTTTTAAAGGTATTTTCGTATTTTGTATTACTTTAATTTTCTCGACGTCTGATGGTGTTTTCGTTTCATTTAATTATAATTGACACTTTAATTTAAAATAAAAAAATTTTAAATTAGCATACTGCTATAATCCCGGAGAAATTTGTTTCGACCGACCAATTTAATATCGAATATTCGTACGTCCCGGTGGCATGTTGCAAGACACCGGGACGTACGGGACACAAAAGCGAAAAATGGGACAGTCCCGTTCAAAGCGGGACGTCTGGTCACGCTATTTATAATGTATAATTGTTTAATACGTGTTAAGTGTAATTGAACAAAGGAGATTAGTGATGATTATGTGGTTACTGATTGTAGTGTTATGCTAGTATTATAATAATGTTGGATAGATACTTATCTTAGCCTATATAGGTGTATATAATCTTTTTTATCTTCTTTTTCCTTTTTTTTCAGCTTCAAGTTGTATACCGTATGTAGCAGGGTAGGCGGAGTGTTAATATGGAACAGATTGTTTTAATGCTAGGTTCCCAGGTTTCCTCTGCCTACCCTGATATGTGCAGAATTCAGTGCGAAGCGAAAAAAACTAGAATTATTATTTGAACGTTCTCATGTTAAAAATGCTAAAACAAATAGAAAGATAAACTAGGTATTAGACTAAATTTGCAATTTTGGTAAAATCTATAGAGAAATTAGGTTCATGAAAAGAAGATAAAAATACTTAAAACTAACTACATTAAAATTAGGAACGTAAATAAGTAACTTTTGCAAATTAAAATTATATACTTATTATGTATGTCAGTCCATGTTATAAATAAATTAATTCAGCATCCAAAAGAAACTTCAATACAATTTTAACTAGTATAATTTTAAATCCACACGATTTCTTCTAGAGTATACGAAATAGAACAATGGAAGTCCACACTCCAGGAGCTATTAGATCGCCTAGATCGTGAGATGAACGGTTTAAAAGAGGAGAAGGCATCCACCGAGAGGGAATTGGAACAACTCAATATGCCTTTATTGGTTTGCTCGGAATGCCTGTCCAACAGGGACGGTAGACGCAGTTCCGAGCTGACGTACGATTTGGCTGACACCGAGTTGAAAAAGGTTAGTTGGAAAAGGTTTTTTTTATTTGTTTTACTAAAAATATTTAGTTTGGAATAACGAAATAAAACTGATCACAAATGATTTTTATTTTTATTTTAAACTCGCGGCCCGCTCGCGGTTACACCCGCGTGAGCTATGTTATTATTAATTTCTGTCTCCATGACTACGTCCTAGTGACGTCTATGCAAAATTTGAGACTCCTAGCATTTGTAGTAACGAAGTTTCATACAAACTTTCGACCCCAAAAACAACCCCTTAGAAATCGAATATTGCAAATTCCCGTCTTAGCGAGCACCTACGTCCTATAAGTAACTATGCAAAATTTGAGATTCCTAGCACTTGTAGTTTCTGAGATTTCGTGATGAGTGAGTGACCTTTCGATTATATATATATAGATTAAATACATACAATAAAGTCAAATACACAACTAACTTCAGGAACTCTGCGTAACGGAGAGCAATAAGAAGTTATTAATAGATCGATGTCAGTCCGCGTGGGAGAAGATCAACAAGTTGGAGGTGGTGAAGTTCAAATTGCAACTCGACTTGAACGACAAGAACGAGACACTGCAAATAGATAAGGACATGCTGAACTTGGACAAGGATTGCGCCAATATCACTTATAAGACGGATTCTCTGAAGACTCCTAATAGGTAAATGTTTTAATGGAAAATTACAGTTATTTATATAAATTTTACAGATTCATTCTTTTTTTCCTAACGACGACGAATGGAGGTCGAACCCACTATCATTGCGTTTAAATGACGACGCTGTTCCATTGCGCCTAGTTGCATCGAAGTAAAATATTTAATTGATATTTATAATAGTACTAACATTGCACTCGGGTTTTTGTCTGCTTCTACAAGATAAGAATACAAGAATAGCTTTTTATAATTTTGCGTTTTATTTTTTTGCGCCTACCCGCCAAAATATATTTTTTAAAAAGTCATATAGTGTTATCATATACAATCTATGATATATGTGATATATTGTGAAAATCTGCTTAGTTTTAAAGATTTAAATCTACAATCGGCAGAAAGTGATCTCTGTATTATACTGAGTAGAAATAAAAAATATAATTGTTAGAGACTAATAGAGACGCCATATTTGCTCGTTTGGAATGATATTGGCAATAGATATTATCATTCATCTAAGAAAAATATAGTCTGATTTTTTTACTTTCGGCTTCTAAATTGCTACTTAATATTACTCTCATTGGATATATTGGATAGTGAACTAATGTCACTTTATAAAATAAAATAAAAAAATATATATATTAATTACAATATTTATATCTATATCAAAAACAATACAATTCATTATAATATGTTTTTTTAATGTTTTTATATAAAAGGCGTTATTTCTCGAAAAGTTAATTAAGTGCCAGGGTATTTAGGTTATCTCGTTAAAATTAAGTAAACACTAAAATAAATTTACCAAGTAAAAAAAGTGTAATATATTTGTGTACTGTTTATTTAAAAGCTTCTTCACCTGGCCCTGTGGCGCAACGGATAACGCGTCTGACTACGGATCAGAAGATTCCAGGTTCGAATCCTGGCAGGGTCGAATATACATATACACTTTTTTAAATATTTTCCATTTTAAATGAAAAATATTCTTATAGAGTACAATATATATAAATAAATAGATATATATTTTTTGCTAAATTGCTTGAAAGAAAAAGATAAGAATAAAATAACAAGTAACTAAATTATTAATGCGTTATGCTTATATTATTTATTATATTTATTTTGGAGTCGATGATAATCTGAGTATTTTTTTAAATTACTTTTGTGGAGCTTTTGTATAATAAGTTTGGTAGTTTTATAACCCTATTAAATCCCACTACTCAACATGCAATGTTTCAACTTTGACACCAGAGCGAAAAAATTAAAATATTAAATATTTCATTCCCGAAGTGGAATCGAACCCACAGCCGTCGCGTTTACAGTCGCAGGTTAGTGCCACTGTGCTATGAGGGTATGCTTCAATAATATATTTTTTTTGGTTTTTCACTTCAAAAATTACGAAGAAACAGGAATAAAATACATATTGCTGATACTTAATAATTTCGTAGAATGATAACATACGAGCAATGGTTGGACAAGTGCGAAGCAACGAAAAAAATGGCAACGGACGAACTTCAAGATACCTTACGTTTAAGAGAGTCTCTATTCGTAGCTAGAGGTAAAGCCAGGAACGCTCTACGCGCACAGACTGACGTCACCAACTATATGATGAGAAGGCGCATTTACGATACGCAGAGAGCGCGGAATGAACTGCAGTGGCAGAAATTGAAGGTAATTCATTGTATATTTCATTCATTGTATATTCGTTTATTAATAATAAATCCAGCTAAAAATAACTTTTATATTTTTAAAGTATTTATCAAAAAAAAAAACAATTCACAGATGGAAGAAAACATGGAGAGGTTAGCCGCCGAGCTACAAACGATCGGTGAACAATTTTCAGATAAAATAAACGCTTTGAAAGTGGCTGAAACGAGATTAGAAACGCGCGGCTACAGGCCGGGAGTTGAACTCGCGTCCGATGAGGCCGATGTCGGCCTGAAGGAGGAAGTTAGAAATTTGAGGGAAACTATACGTCAGTTGCAGGAGAAGCAAGATTGTGCCAAGTGAGTTTATATTTTAATTTTAAAGTTTTGTTTAAATATTCTCGATTTTTCTTATTTAATTTTAATTTTATATACTTGTTAAGATGCACCGTTCCCCACTTTTCGACGAATATTTCCTATTACATATTTTTAGTCGCTACAAATTGATTTATTTGCAAAAGAGATTGGTTCGAATTCCACTCAAGGACTCTTCTGCCACTCAACACGTAATGCCTGCAGTATTCCACGGAAAGTGGGAAACGGAAGTTTATTAATATATATATATAATAGTTATAGTAGAGGCGGAATGTTTCACATTCGCTTCCCGGGTACCCTCTACCCACCCTTTGCATGAAACTAAAAAAAAACAAACATATTTTATACCATAATATCTAATGTAAGTAAGATACTTCTTGAGATCTTGAAAGATATTCGTGGTCTCTCTTAGAAAGTCTCTCGACAAATGAATGTGAATAGTTGTTGAAGTGCTGGAAGATTTATTACTTGAGTCTAGATTTAATTACAACTAACTCTAACACTGACTAAAACTTTATATACTGGTAATAGAATGATCTCGTGGATTGGGAATTTAAAGTCAAAGTAAATTACGTTGCTGTGATATTTACGTGTTAAATATCCCAGCTTTTTTAAAATTTCAAATTCTTAGCTATTTATTGTTTTTATGGGGATAAACAGAGAAACGTTTTACAGAATAATGTAATCTCTATCAAGTAGTTGACTATTCCTTTATTTGAAAATCTATTTATTTAGGTATTTATCCATACCTATATTATAAATTTGACGCAATCAGGGCCAAACCGCTAAATTAATTGTGATAAAATACTCATACAGAGATACTTGAGGGTCTCGGGATGAACATAGGATACTTTTTTTTCTCATATTTGTATTATTTTCGATATATACCAATACATTAAAATACTTATTAATTTGACATATAATTTATTCCGCCATGTTAATAACAACCGCCGTTGCTAAGCAACGATTTGCAAAGTTTGTTGTTAGTAAACGTCATCCAAAATGAGCTTGCTTAACGCATCTCTCTATTGAAAACTGAAAATAATTTCATAAATATATTTAATAAATATTCGTATAGTTCAAGCGGGTTCACTAGTTATATAAAAACTATCTCTAATAGTCCATGTACACGTGCAAAAAGTAAATCGTAATATATATTTGATTTGATGTATATACAAGCGTAGAATATTGTTTTTGACATAATAAAGAACCAAGCTTTTATATTATACGTAAAGTTGGTCAAAATAATAAGAGCCGAGTTGTATTTGTTGATTCAGGCTGTCAAATGATGAGACCTAAAGACCTCGATTAAGGTTGTTTAGAAATATCTGACAGGATCCAAACTTGTTATATTATATCTCATGATATAAAGAAATATCGCAAAAAATCGGCCCAAAGTGAGGAACAGTGTCTCAACACTACGTTCCCTGTCTACCCTACCATGGGGAAAAAAGCTTGATGCTATAAATCTATTTAAAAAGAAAAATTATGTAATCAAAAAGTAGTAAGATATTATTTTATACATTTATGCTCAAAAGCAAATAATTTCAAAGCGATAAAACAAAATATTCCCCGACCCTGCCAGGATTCGAACCTGGAATCTTCTGATCCGTAGTCAGACGCGTTATCCGTTGCGCCACAGGGCCTGTGCAAAATAGTATAAATAGAGCGAACATCTTTGATATTGCCACATTAATGAGAATATGTATGTATGAGATATTTTTGGTTAGAATTTACTCTCAAGAAATATTGAAATTATTTTCGGATGTCATAGGCTTAGCGCCTATAATGTAAACGCGACGGTTGTGGGTTCGATTGTTATTTTTAGAATGAATTATTTTCAATTTTCTTCTTACGGCCTCTTAACACGCTATCTCGATCTCGATATATGTAGGCGGTGCGTAAGAACTGAGTTTCTTAACGTTTTAGGTTCACTTTGTCTGCTCTGCTATGGGATAAAATGTCTTGAAGTATTTATCAGTTACAATTGTATCTAATATTTTACATATAAGAACTGATGTAATATACCTGTTGATTGTAAACGGTCGTATAATTATTTATAACGTGATTGTTGTTTTGTGATAAATTAAAATCGAATTTTAATAATAACTTAAAAATATAGATAAATGACAAAAATACCTCTAAATCAATTAAAATTTTAAGCTGAAATTGTATTTTAGAGAGAGTAATGAGGGCAGGTAAATGATATCAGGCAAAAAATTATAAAAAAATAATAAATTAACGTGAGATTATGTATGTCATATTGTGAAAAATATTTATGTTTAAAATATGTACTTTTAAAAAATAAGTGGTATCTCTACAAAAATTCGTATTTTAACATTTATCAAATAGTTATTAGATACTAAGGAAAGGAAAATATGATTCGTTTAATCGTTTAATATAATTCGTAACTAATAAAAAGAAACAGCAAAAACGCGTGTAAAAATTTCAACGTAGCTTTATAAGAACGTATGGCTTAATTGGCTAGAGAGCTTAGACGGTTTTTAAGAACCATGATTTCTAGTCTAGCCACGTTCAATTCTTGAACATTATTAAATACACATTTTTCTCATGTTTTTCGAAGTTATACTAATGACATATTTTAATGAGAGGCCAATCGTGGCGGAGAGGGACAAGCGAGTGACTATAAACGCGACTGGTTGTGGGTTCGAACTCCATTCGAGAAAATGAAATATTTATTTAAATTAAAATTTTCATTTCTTCGCTATAGTATCGAGGCAATGCGCGGCGTTGAGTTCCGCTACTCAAGATGTATAGCCTCCAGAATTTAGCGGAAAGTGGGAAACAGATACTAGACGGATACATAACACTAGGTTCCCAGGTTCCCTCTGCCTATCCTGCTAGGATACAGCGAGAAACTAAAAAAAAAACATATTTTAATAGTATATAGGTAGGTAAGTACATGCTTAGCAGTAAACAGCACTGTATTATTACATTCTGTATAGAATTTTCAAAGCGTTAGCTTTGAAAATTCTATACAGAATTAACAACATGGCATAACTTACAATACAAACAAAAGAAGAAACACAATCGTCGGTCTAAAACTGTCCACAAACTGTTACAGCGTGGACCTCGCCAGTAGTTAGTGCTAGCTTTTAGTTCTTTCGTTCCAAATATAGTTGAAAGAAAAGAAAACTCCCAAAGTTTGCCAGTAAAAAAGAAAAGCTCTATTAACTAAATGAAATCCCTAAATTATTTAGGCGAAATATTGCGTGGAATGCTTTTAGTGAATTAATGGGGGCTGTAATTTATTTTGTATTTTCTTATTTATAATATTAGTTTTGATTCGTAACCTAATTTTATGTTTAATGTTATATTTGTATACTAGTCGTTGTTGGCAACTTTGTATGAACTAAAACACGAATTTTCGCATTTTTCTTATTTCTATAGGAATTTAGAGTAAGAAATCCTTTCTTAATGCTCCTCTATTAAATTTAAATTATAAAAGAAATATGTATTATATATAAATAATAATATAAAACATATTTTTTTATTTAAGCCCGAGGTGCCACGAGAATGTACCTTCATTAAAGTTTCTTCTTAAATTCTTTTAAAGAATGCATCTTATAATCATATCATATGAAACTTGAACATTGAATTTTCAAAATTGTCTCGTTTCTTTTAATCATTAGCAATATTACAAGCGACCATTGTACAGACAACCATAAATAGAGAGCACCACAAAAATAACGCACACCATATGTTTTTGATTTCAATTTGAATGTCGTCCATACATCATTCCCAACAGGATTTATTCCTATAAAATGCCAACTACAAAAGACAGATTTTTTTTATTAAAATGTAATCTAAATTAAATTCTAAAATCTATTATAATGGTATGGCATAGTGGTAATTTGGTCTTTTAAGTAAAATTTATTTAAGTTCATGCAATAACACGTAAAAAAAATACATAAGAATTTCAATAAACATCTTTTTCAAAGAATAAAATGAAAAAAAAAATCTCAGACGAATTTTCTCTTCGAAATATTACAGTACATTGAAATTATGAATACAATTAGCTTAACACATTAATAAATTTCATATATTTATCATTTTATTAGACATTTAGTTTATTTCAGAAACGCGAGCAGACGATACAATTACCCAAAAAAAGCGTACAAACTAATGTTGTAAGTAAGTAACATTGATTCGGGATCTTTACACTCGTTCCTAATGAAACGCTCGCTGTCTCTCTTGGAAGTCTTCCAGATCTTCGAGCCAAAGGCGATGTTGCCACTGTAGTCGAATTTTATTTGCGCGAAGTTAGTTCTCGTTGTCTTGTAGCAATTAGCTAAATACCCTCAATCTTTATTTAGTAAAGGCTGTTAGTGCTTGCGTTATTTAGTCCGCTAGTATAGTTATATGGAAATGAAAATGGAAATATATCTATTACTAAAACAGTGGATTTTTTTATACGTATGTAGAATGGTAGGTATATAAAAATCACAAAGATATTATAAGCGATTTCGCCTACGCTGTCAGTATGAGAGCTGATTTTTGCTCTTCAAATGCCATTTTTGTTTGCTATAAGTATTTATCTATATATATATAAAACCGAAAGGTCACTCACTCATCACGAAATCTCAGAAACTACATGTGCTAGGAATGTCAAATTTTGCATAGGAGTAATTTACAGGACGTAGGTGCTCGCTAAGACGGGAATTTGCAATATTCGACTCCTAAGGGGTTGTTTTTGGAGTTCAAAGTTTGTATGAAACTTCGTTCCTACAAATGCTAGGAGTCTCAGATTTTGCATAGACGTCACTTATAGGACGTAGATACTCATGGAGATAGAAATTAATAATAACGTAGTTCACGCTGGCGAAGCGGCGGGCGGGCCGCTAGTGTTGTATATAGCCTATGTGTGTCTATATAGATATTACAACACTGAAATTTTCAACCTATGATAATATTTTTCGCGCTGGTATAAAGTGTGAGTGTTAACGCGACAGGTTGTGAATTCGATTCCCATACGAGTAAATGAAATATTTAATAATTTCATATCTTCTCTCTGGTGTCGAGGCGAAGCGAGGCGTTGAATTTCGCCATTTTACACGTTAAAGCCTTAAAAATTTGACGGAAAGTGGTAGTGTCTTGACACTAGGTTCCGTCGCTAAATGTGAGCGCGAAACTGAACAAAATATATATATATATACTAGTGGATCCGAACGCGGCTACGCCCGCTTGAACTATAAGAATATTTATTAAATATATTTATGAAATTACAGTTTTCAATAGAGAGATGCGTTAACAAGATTTTGGGTGACGTTTTCTAACAACAAACTTTGCAAATCGTTGCTTAGCAACGACGGTTGTTATTAACATGGCGGAANAGACAGACAGACAGACAGACAGACAGACAGACAGAGTTACTTTCGAATTTATAATATAGGTATGTATATATATAATTAAAGCCTTTGAACATGTTAGATTTCATCTACTAGGAACCAAGTGTAGTTACTGACGAGGCTTTAGTGGGATTATTAATATCAGTTCAAAGGATATGTTATAGTTTATAAAGTAAATATTTGTCTGTTATTTAACCAGCCTACCTTGTACGAGTACATTGCCCGCTTAATAACTGATATAATATTTATTTATTTATTATAATAACATTTTTGTTCCTGTTTATTGTTTTATTATATTTTATTTATTATGCACAACATACATGTAAGCTATAATAATATAGATATAGCAGTAGTTGTATTTTCATAGATACGTAGTGAAACGCCGCCTCCTTCCACAATTTTCTTCCACAGTTTTCCACTCTTTTCCCTTGCTTCTACAGTGAAGAAATTAAAATATTAATAAATAATGATTCATTACCCAAAGTGGGGTTCAAATTCACAACCGTCGTGTTAGAATCACTCGATGGCATCTAATATTGATAGTGTTGACGAAAACCCTTAAAATATAACCTTTGTGTGTACATATCTATATATAAGTATATTATAATATAGTAGTCATATAATCCATTTCATACTAAAATATACGCGAGCTTAGCTCTTTAATACGTAGCGTGATGTGAGCGGTGACGTTAATACGGTGCGTGACATTGTGTTTAGAGTATAGACGTGTTATCAATATTCCTATTTTTACATTTATTTTGTTGATATTCAAATTATTTAAAATTTTGTTTACTTTACTTGTGTTACTTAATTTACTGAAATAATTTGAAAAATATTACATTTTTTATTTTTCTCATTAAAAAAAATGAAGTCATTTATGAGGCAAGACTACAAGCGTGCGACTGTAAATGCGAAAGAACGGAACCCACAACGGGTTCGATTCCTACTCGAGGAAATTAAATATTGAAATATTTTATATTTTCATTTCTTCAGTTCCACTGAACACGCAATACCTCCAAGAAACGGAAATGTCTTAATGCTAATTACAGTGTAAAGCTAAAAATAAACTAATGGAATTTATCCAAAAATTGTGAGGAGTACCCTCACATTTATAAAACATTTTTTTTATAAAAATTATAAATACCAAAAAAGGTTATAAAACATACTATTAAAATACTATTAGTTATATAATTTTACTATAAAATTTTAATACAAAATCCTCGGATTACAGCGCGCTATTTTATTTCGATACAAGTTGATTCCATTTGGTAATTAGCCGTTTCAATCATATTAGTGTTCCATTGAGTTCGCGCGACACGGTTTATTGAAATTTCAGTTAAATAAATGTATTTTGTTATACAAGTTATATTAATTGATATTTTAACAAGGTAATAATTTAATTTTTGTTGTTGTTTATTTAAATTTAATTTATTTATTTTATATACGAGTATTCCGCACTTGTTATGGTAGACTGAGGGTACCTGGGTTACCAGTGTTAATACAGTCTGCTCAGTTTGTGCCGAATTCTCGAAGCCTTGCGTGTTGAGTGGCAGAACTAAACGCCGCTCTTTGTCTGACTACCACAGCGAGGATATAAAAATATTAAACATTTAATTTTCCCTAGTAGGGAACGTTGGAAACCCACAATGGTTTGATTCCACGCTTCGCTTTCGGTCGCGTTTACAGGCTTGTGTACATGTCCCCAGAAAGGCGTCGGTTATAACAAAAAATCCATGACAAAACTTATATTTACGATTTGTATTATTTTTATTTATAAGAGTATTATGCTTCTTACTCATGTTATGAGGTGAGAATATTTAATTTAAGATAAGATGGAGGTCCCGTCTTCATTTTCAGTCTATGTTAGAGACATTTTGTTAACATAGATCGCACTAGTTTTTTTTCGTTTAATTTAAGTGTAAATAGCTAAAACTAAACATATTTCATCAAGAACAGCCTTCACAAAATGGTTTATTCTTATAACATTGCATGCCGTGATTAAATTTTCCATAAATTGCCTTATCCCGGCAACCATTACACGTTTTCAGTGCCTAATGGAAGGGAGCCCAAAGAGGATAGAGGATCTTGATCCTATCACAACATTTTTTATTTTAAAGTTTTTTATTTTAAATTGAGATATATTATTTTACAATTTTAATACACAATAGATATAGTTTTATGTACTTTTCTTCTATTTTCTACTTCTTTTATCTCCAAAATTGAGCGGAAAGGTATCTACCAAAGTGTCGTAATGCTAATAAGGTAATATTTTTTTTCTTATTGAGAGAATGCTAGTAGGTTGACGTAGGTTCTCTTCACGCTGTATCCCGCACATAGCAGAGTAGGAACCTAGTGTTAAGACACTGTGTTCCACATAAACACTTCCTTTTCCAACTTTTCGAATTCTTGAGGCATAGTGTTTTGAGTGGCCGAAATCGACACGCTTCGACTTGTTCCTAGAGCGAAGAAATTAAAAAAAAATTAAATATTTCATTTTCTCAATCAACTCTAGCGGCAATAGAATCCATAACCTGTCGCGTTTACCTGCGCCACGACTAGCCTCATATGGTAGTAGTTTGTCGCTGTATTAAAACTATCCTCCAGCTGTTTCATTATTTGGACCGTTTATTTTGAAAGTGGTGTAAGTCCATTTTTGAGAAAAAATGAGCTATCACGTAATTCATGCTTAATTTAATGTAATTTTTTTATTTATAACAAGTCCATGTTTAATTTCTCAAAAAAATCCCATGTTTTGTACAACTCAAAATCNAAAACTAAACATATTTTATCAAGAACACCCTTCACAAAATGGTTTATTCTTATAATATTGCATAAATTACCTTATCCCGGCAACCATTACACGTTTTCACTGCCTAATGGAAGGGAGCCCAAAGAGGATAGGATAGAGGAAAGAGGATGTTGATCCTATCACAACATTTTTTGCTTTAAAATGTGCTTTGGTATATATTATTTTACAATTTTAATACACAATAGATATAGTTTTATGTACTTTTCTTCTATTTTCTACTTCTTTTATCTCCAAAATTGAGCGGAAAGCTATATCTAACAAAGTGTCGTAATGCTAGTAAAGTATTTTTTTTTCTTATTGAGAGAACGCTAGTAGGTTCACGTAGGTTCTCTTCACGCTGTATCCCGCACATAGCAGAGTAGGAACTAGGTAGAGTTAAGACACTGTGTTCCACATAAAGACTACCGTTTCCAAATGTTTGCCGAATTCTTGAGCAATAATGTTTGAGTGGCAGAAATCAATCGTTTCTGGAGTGAAGAAAAAAAGTGAAATATTTCAATTCAATTTCTTAATTACCTACTGCGCCACGACTGGCATCATATGGTAGTAGTTTGTCGCTGTATTAAAACTATTCTCCAGCTGTTTCATTATTTATTTACGTACCTACCTAATAACAGCCAAAGCGGACACGCGCGCATACATAACGTATGTATGTAGATCCTTAATTTAGATTCGTCTTATTAAATATTCATGCTTTAAAACCACAAGACGTAATGAGGATAAAACCACTCCCAAACTACAAGATAGAGCAGTATTTACATGTTAGAGAATAATTGAGAAAACACTCGTAGCTAGTGCCTATGGTTTTCAGAATGGAAGGCAAAATTTAATTTGTTAATTTTTAGTGACTCAAGAAAATCTATTTGCAAATAAAAATTCTCTCGTTCGTCAGCTTCACCTGTTTGCAGTATGGTAAGCAGAGGGAACCTAGTGTTAAGACATCTCTGCTCACCAATTTCCGCCGCATCCTGGAGGCATGTCGTATCGCAATTACGTGTCGAGTGGAGTTTGCCTCGGCACCAGCGCGAAGAAATGAGAATATTAAATATTTAATTTCCTCGAGTGGGAATCGAACTCACAACCTATCGCCCATACAGTCACGCGCTTACGCCTTGTGCCAGGACTGGTCTACTAACGACTTTACTATGATACAATATATTATATTTACTTTCGTAAATCAATTATTTTCATATTACATTATTTTCCTATTCAGAGCGACATACAACGCATTAGAGGCGGCTTCCATCAAGATAGCAATAGATCTCAACGACAAGGAACAGTCCCTGGAGACGGACACGCGGGCGCTGGAGATAAGGACGGCGCTTGAACCCAAGCGTCCGCACGGAACGGACAAGAACCTGGTCCTGGCCAGCATGAAGGACGAACTGCCGGAGGTTCAGGGTTGATTTGATGTGTGGAAGTTTTTACAGATTTTTTTTGGTGATTCAATTTTGTTTTTGGTGGTTGTTTGTTTTTGTTTATTAAATTCATTTGGAGTTAAATTTTGTGTGCGTTTTCTTTTGTGAAGTATTTGGAATCATTTTAAAGGTTTATAAAACTTGTTCATTCGATTCTCTCCGGGGGAATGAATTATTATTTAATATTTTCAATTCCTCCACTCAACACGCACTACTTCGAGATTTCGGCGGAAAATTTGGAACAGAGTACTTACCTTCCTTAACACTTTGCTCTCTCTGTCTACCCTTAATTATTTCGATTAAAAATTGACACAAAGTGTAATTTTAATAAAAACGTTTCGTTTTACTATATCAGAAACTTCCAAATACACTGTTGGTATATGCTTAAAACGATACCTTTTGGCTAAAATGAAAAACGTAATGAGATTATTTTCTCATTTGATGACCATAATCATATTTTTGTAACGTAAACCAGGTGACGAGATGAGCCGGACATTACCTTCAATAATGTTATTTACATCTCTGGTACAAAAAAACTGTACATATCTATGATATGATTTTTTGCACAATTTTTTCCTAATACAGTAATTATCGTAGTAATTGCTTTTCTATATGCTACTAAGTATTAATAATGAATCTATTTTTTTCTCTCATTCTGTTTTTATAGAGAGAAGTAATTTTGGTTGTAAAAAGGAGAAACGGGAAATAGAATGTTCATTAAAAACAGTTATCTACTTGACTGCTATATTTTATAAAACTCATTTTGTTTCATTATTACAATTGCTACGTAGTTAGGCCTATTCTGCCCTAATCATTTCTGCTTTAATATAATAGAAAACTGTACAAGGATCTCGAAAGAACGATCTCTAATAAAAAATAATTCCGTTGCGCACAAAATGGGGGCTGAAAGTGGCCTTGAGGGCGAAACAAAGCGTGCACAAGATCGGCTTTTTTTATCCAAGCGGATGAAGGTGACGAAATTGGTGGTTGATTGAAAACGTAATTGTGATTTTATCAATTTAGTTTTTACTTTAGGTAGGAAACCTGAAAAAGGCATGAAACCTTCGGTGTTAAGAAAATATATTAATATTTCATTTGTCTGTGTACTTCCAATGAGAGCTCTGATTGTTAAGCATAAGATTGTGGATTCGTCTTCCAATCAGTAGGTACGTTTATTTTTACGTAATTAAATTTATTTATAATACTAAAAAAAATATTTCTGTATAATGTTTAATACTAAATATATGTATGCAGCAAACTAGCAAACCTAGACTAACTTTTTAAGCTCAGAATACTTTTCAACCTCAATTCTAATTAACGAGTACATTTAGATAATGGAGAATGGCAACTCCCGCGGCGTCCAGACACGCTTCATTTGTAAAACTTTTCAGAATCTTGTATAAATTGGTGGGATTCTTTCCAGAGACTACATTGTACAGTCTTCATTCATCTTGATCTCTAGAACAATAGAAGCCTTCGGTGAAACCAAATTAATGTAAGCATTCTAGATTGCAGATATTGTGGAATTGAAACGTGATACGAATTTTCAGGGTAGCCATCCTTGATTTCAACATTTTCTGTGTATTATATTATATAGTCGTTAGATAATGCTTGTAATTCTAATTTTTATATATTGGATTTATTTTCGACTTTTATACAATTCTAATATGAATCTGAAAACTACGTAAATAATAACCTTTTTATTAACTAAGAACATCAGGAACGTATGAGCGTGTCGTGCATTTATACATTACCCAACTGTTGACGATCTAGTATTTATGAGAATAACATAAGCAAATTATATTCCAATTTTGCTTGTATTTGTCTTGTTTATTCCTTCACGTAATTTACTTTCAGATTTTCTTTTAATTCAGCAAAAAAGAAAATGAAGTATTTAAAAAGTTTCAAAGATTTCTAATCAAAGTGAAAGTTGAAGTTTGAATCCTTTCGCTAATGAAGTGAGCCTTCGTTTTTCTTTTAATTAAAGTCTATCTACAAAATGATCAAACGTTGAACATTTCCTCCTTAAAAAATGAAAAATATCTACAAATAATATCAATTAAAGTGGACTGTTGACAATTCTCAGTGGTTTATTTAAAGCGGAAGGTACGAAGGGACAACTAATTTTCGTACAAATTTGGCGTTTTAATGAATACGTCAATACGGTAATAAAAATTAACTTATTTCCAGTACGAAATTGGCATTAATACTACGTTTTGGATACAAGTATTTTCGACCGAGTGATTTCATATGCGGAAACATTAAAAATTAAAAATCAATCATAGCAAGCGAGCAGGTCTTGTTTTCCGGCAGGATTACGATTCTCTACATTAGGAAGTGTTCGGATCACAATTATTGAGATTTAAACCGATCGTGTGATAAGAAACTGCTTCCTAAATACTAGTTGGTATCGTAGATAAGAAATACCGCGTTCACCGGCGCACCAACCATTGCGCCGTGGAACCTGTACACCTTGAGGATATGCGAAGAATGCCAGCAATGTGACACGGCAGTCTATACGCTCGTCATCGTCGACATGCATAGTACAAGTCTATATCTACAGGTTATTTACATTTGACTTTTTGTTCGTTGGTGCGGAAGTAAAAATCGCCTTTGTCCTAAAATCGGTTATATTGCGACCGGTTTTTGTATATTAACTTTTATATGGAATTTTTATTTCATCCTTACGACTTACTAAATATAGCGCAACCAGTTTTTTTACACGTGATTAGAATGCACTTCGATAAATTATATAATTCTAAAATAATTTATTTGGACCATATATTCTGTAGAAATTTATAATACCCTATATAGTTTACTCTACTTATTGAATTTATAGAAAAGCCCCTAGAGTATCATCAATAAACAAGCATCCAGGCGCCCGGGGCTATCGATGAAGGCTGCTCGGCCAACGCCGACGGTAAAGAATGTTATGGATAAACTATTTAACGCTATATCAAATTAGCATTTTCCCTTCTATTACAAAATTAGAATACATATTGCTTTGTTTACTTAATTTGATTTCCTCACTATGAAACTCATAAATTCTGCTCATAGGAAACTAGAAGCAGAATTCCAAATCTTGAACACCCAAGGTTTCGCACTTCGATCACTCTTGGTAATTGGTATAAACAGGTATCGTTCGCGAAATGCGTATCAGTAGGTAAGTATTTATTACTATGCAAAAAACTGGTTTCATACTAACGCATTGCAGGTTATCCGTCATGATGTAAGATATAACGTGCAGTTCACGGGTTACATAAGTGGAACGGCGCCCAAATATCCAAGGCAAGTCCTCTTTGTCGACGCGTGTACTTCCTAGTTAGAACTTTCGGCTTTCGCAAAGTTGTCTGTTTCCTGGGTATTCCTTACTCACGCGGTACCTGCGCCCCACCTTGAGTCGCTCGCACGAGCATAGTCAACTCGATTCATATTTAAGCACGAATCATTTTCGAGCGGTCGCGGATAGATGAATTTAAAAACACAAAGCCCTTTGATTTCGAACGGTCACAAAATTTTCGTATTCATGTTCGGAGTGCGGTTTTCGTGTGATTTCCTTTTATTGCCCGATTTGAATTATTTTAAATATATGCGGTGAGTTGTTTGGTTTTTGTAGTCACAGGTGAGTATGGGTATTGTACTGCCGGCACGCATATACGCCGTTTCATAGGAATGAAGGAAGTAAGGATATAAGTAGACGTGAAATAGGAAGTGTTTCTGTCGTATACTTGACGTAGTGTTTTCGCGAAGTTTTCTAGCTTCCTTACTATTGATTTCGTATTGTTTATGCGAGTATAGCTGTTGCGTGGCTCCTGTTAACAGCTATTGTGAAAGTTTGATGTATTAATGTAGATTGAACTTCCTGTTCTCGAATGGTTCCTCGATAAACTTTAATATCCTTGTGCTATTGCGTAATGTAATAGGTAATTTATTATGAGATAAATAATGTAAGCATTGTTATAAACACTTCCTATTTCCATTATAATTGCATGTTTATTTTTATTGATTCACATGACACGTTTCTTCTAGATAACTCAAAATGTTTGGAAAACTCAGCACTTTCTTCGCTTTTTTCGCTGTAGCTGCGTTCCTATCGTGTTGGAGTTTCACCAGCGCTAACCCAGCTATTGGTAAGCAAAACTATATTTTGAAAATTTTACTTTTATATAGCCGTTTTCTGCAAAATATATCAAATCTATACTTACTAGGTGTCGAAGTTTTATACCGCTAAATTCAAATAAACGCTCGTAGATTAAATCAAAATGCAATTTGATTTAGTCTATTGTTTAGAATCTACAAACCGAGCATAGAGTGGCGTACAATGTAGGGTAGCAGTAGTACTGTATAGATATTTATTAACGAGCGTGTCGATTTCACTGTCATATTTGCATGATTACAAATTTTATAGTGTTATGTCAATATAGCTAATAAATATAAATAAAATTTACCCAAAAATGCTAGATCATTATATTAATCGAAAAGTGCACTACGAAGTAATGTATCACTACGGTCTCTACATACTAAGTTTCACGTTGTATCCCCCATATAGAATGGTAAGTAAAGGGAACCTTGGAATCTAGCCTTAAGATATTTCGTTCCCATTAAGTTCCCAGTTCTGTTCCATTCCCCACTTTCCGCCTAACTCTTGAGGCATTGCGAGTTGAGTAGCGGAACTCAACGCCACGCTTTGCCTTGTTACCAGTGAGGCAAAGAAATATTGAACATTTTATTCCTCCGAGTGGGAATCGAGTCCACAACCAAAGCGATCTCAGTACTGCACTTGTGTGTATACTACTAACGAAATAAAAGAGGTGTAGAATATCCATAAGTTTATTTATAAATAGATATACTTTTTTCATACAATTTTAAAAGTATTGTTTCTATTAGTAAGTAATGAAATGGTACGTTTGTATACAAATATTTTAGTTAGCTTTATGTTATGTTTTCTCATTATTCACTTCGTAAACAATTCGAAAAGAACAATGTATAGATCGAACAAACAAGAAGATAAAACAGTATAGCTCGCTATTCTTAATCGCTGATATAAATAACAAATAAAAATAAACTTAGATTGTTTCTCAGAATATATTATTTTACTAGCGGCCCCCGAGTGGCTTCGTCTGCTTGTACTGCACAATTATTTGTTTTCTCATCTCAATTACTTTTTGTTTTTTCTTTCTTTTCTCTTCTTTTTTTTCCTTTTTTTCATTCTTTCTTATTTTTATATTATTATTCTTTCTTTATAAGCTGGTTTGAAGTTTGTTAGCAAAACAATTAATGTTTAAAATGTGGAATAAAAATATAACATAACTAAAATATAACAACTACATAATAAAAAACAATATTTATAGTTCTAAATGTATTAAACATATAGTAGGTAGATATTTTTCTTCCTGACTAGTTTTCGTCCGCAAACAGAACCGATCTATTTTTCTGTTACTGTCGGCATTATAAAACCGAGAATTTCTTAAAATGTCTACAATAATAGAAAAATAGATTTTTCATTACATATTTCATTACTTTCACGCTGTATCTCACATATACTAGGATAAGCACTTGCGTTCATCACTTTCCGCCGAATTCTTGAGGCTTTGTGTGTTGAACAGCAGAACAACGCTTTGCCTCGTTACCACAACTAGTTAGGAATTGAATCTATAACCCTCGTGTTAACAGTCGTATGCCTGTGCCCCTGCGCCATGACGGCCGGTATCTATAAAGATGCCCTTGTAAAAGATTTGCACTTACTAACGGTTAAATCGACTTCGGTAAGTAGAGCATACCGAAGTTAGCACAAAAAGCAAACTTGAAAAGTATATAATTTTCATTATTAACACAATATAAATTAGATTTTGACGTCTAAATCTCAATTTTGTTGACGAAGTTTATCTGTTTCCTAATTAATTAAAACAAAATAACTTGGATTCAAAGAGTTTAATTTTCAAAGTTAATTAGTTAATTTATTTTGTACAAACATTTTGTAAATATCTGATTAGAGTAATACCCTTTTATAAGAGAAGGGTAAATTTTTAATTCTTTAGGAGGCTCCAACGTGAGAATAAGCTTCTTGAATTTTGTATTATACGAAACCCTTTCGTTTTATATTTCTCTCGAATTGGAGTCGAACTAATATTTCAGACATTTGCCAACTGATAATAGTGTCAATATTGTACGATTGAAATATTTAGTTAAAACATATTTTTCCCAAGTGAGATAATAGAAGAGAAACGAATACGAACGAACGATAATAGAAGAGACATCAAATTATAGTGCTTATAATCGTATCGAGAAAATTCTTCTCTTTATTTCTTCCATTACTTTTGGTTCACGTTTGGTCGGTTCAGAATAATGTTTACAAACTATACTTATAACTTTATCAATAAACAGTTGACTACAAATTTAGATATTACAATTAACAATTCCAGTAATTATGCAAAGCAAACTTACCACTTAGGGTACGTTTCATCACGTGTCATGTAGACATACGAGTATTGTTAACAAATCCCACAAGATCATAACTTTCTAAGTTTCGTACTCCGCTTCATTTCGTGTGAAGACGCGCACAAAACGAGACAATGACCCCAATTTGCGATTTAGCCGGTTCACTTTCGCCGTGTTATTACGTAATCTCACCTCACGCTTACACTTGACCTCTCGGCGGCGTGAATGAGCGAGTTTTACGGGAAAAACGGTGCTGCAATATGGAATGGATGTTATTGTTCTAGTAAATGCTTGCTTCATTGCCGTGATGATTCTAATTCGCGGATATATGAATAATATTGATCAATCCACCTCATTCATGTAAATTCCATATAAGTATTTGGGAAAATTATTAGTTCAGTTAGAAAAGGAAAGTAATATGTTGAAAACGTATAAAAATTTAGGCTGCGATCTCGTTGCGTTAAAATTATAAAAGTGTCTTAAAAAAAAAGTTGCCATTTAGCTAAAGATATTTTTGATTTAGAAATCGGAAAATGTTATGATAGTTTTTCTCTCATTTTTCTATGAATATTTTTGGCTAATCAAGAATACTGATACTGATAATACTGGTTCTAGAAATTTATTTATTTAAATAACAAAACAATGTTTTCCATTGCAACTGCTTAATCCCCATCAACTCAAATTAGATTAGAGAGATAAACAACGTTTTATGACGCTTTATCGGTTACATCGAATTCAATGGCCCTCTAATAATTATATGAGCATATTTTTTATTTTGACCCAAATTCTTGAAGTTGTGTGTGCCCAATAAAAATTATTGAAAAAAACTATGTTAATATGAACAGGCAAGGTTTAGTAATAAAATAGAACCATACATACAATAGGTTTCGATATACTTTTCTATCTTCACGTTTTTATGGGGTGGGCAGAGAAACTCAACGATAAGTTGTCTCATTCCCGTTGCTTTAGAAACATTATGTACAGACTAGAAGCTGATGTTTGTACTGAACCAGAGCGAGAAAACATTTTTTTTCTATCAATATAAACGTTACTACAAATATACAAGCATCATACTCAACAATGCTTGTCCCATATATAGCAAAAGACAAAAATTGCCAACGACAAACAATTTCAACTGGCTTCTTATCGAAAATTTTGAGCACAGGAGGAAGAGTCCCTGTTTTAGGAGACAATTTGTATTCAACAATTCACAAACTAAGTCTACAGTATCATATTTCGACGCGTTGCCTACCCGAGGGAGGCGCGTAGGATTTCTGGCATATTAAATGTGGCTGCCAAACCTCTCCACTTGCGCACCTAACTAGTTAACCAAGAACAAATTAATGTAAGCAAGCACACTACGCTAATATTACAGAATTGAGGGTGAATGTACCTTAAATGGTACGTTGATATACTAAAACTGACTGGAAAAAGCTTTAGCTTTATTTATGCAGATGATATGAAGCAGGGCCACAAGTGTGCGATTATAAAAGCGACGGTTGTGGTTTCGATTCCCAATCGGAGGATTGAAATATTTAAAATTTTTATTTCTTGGCTCTGCAGGCATACCGCGGNAAACGTTACTACAAATATACAAGCATCATACTCAACAATGCTTGTCCCATATATAGCAAAAGACAAAAATTGCCAACGACAAACAATTTCAACTGGCTTCTTATCGAAAATTTTGAGCACAGGAGGAAGAGTCCCTGTTTTAGGAGACAATTTGTATTCAACAATTCACAAACTAAGTCTACAGTATCATATTTCGACGCGTTGCCTACCCGAGGGAGGCGCGTAGGATTTTGGGCATATTAAATGTGGCTGCCAAACCTCTCCACTTGCGCACCTAACTAGTTAACCAAGAACAAATTAATGTAAGCAAGCACACTACGTTAATATTACAGAATTGAGGGTGAATGTACCTTAAATGGTACGTTGATATACTAAAACTGACTGGAAGAAGCTTTAGCTTTATTTATGCAGATGATATGAAGGGCCACAAGTGTGCGATTATAAAAGTGACGGTTGTGGTTTCGATTCCCAATCGGAGGACTGAAATATTTTATTTATTTCTTGGTTCTGGTAACGAGGCAAACTGCGGCGTTGCAACACACAAGAGTTCGGTGGAAAGTGGGTAACGATGGTGTCCTAATGGGAAGAAGAGTGTCTTAACACTAGGTTCCCTCTGTTTACCCTGCTATTTGCAGGATATTGCGTGAAACCAAAAAAACAATAATGGTACGGACGAAAGCATGTACAGAACCAAGAGAAACAGCGAAATAAAAAGAAAAGCAGAAAACACGTGTCCGTAGTGACAAGATTAAATCACACAAAAGAAAAACCCAAATGGGGATCAAAACCATAATTATTAACGTATTGGTACAGAATATTTTCTAATTGCGCTGCGGTGGAAATTTATCGACATATTGTTTCGTGATAGGTACGCTTATGTATAGGAGCTCCATGTTTTTTTCTTTTTCTTAATACGTAATAAGTTTCAGGTAAGTTTTAAATGACGATAAAACTTTTTAATGATCCGTATTATCCGTATGATAATGCGGATTAGGCTATTAGCCTTAAATCACAATATAATAAAAATATATATAGTTGAACTTCAATATTTTCATATTAAATATTTCATTCCGAGTGGGAATAGAACCCACAACCTGTCGCGTTTCCCGTCACGTTTTGTGCCCCTGCGCCACGACTTGCCTCAATTTATAAGTAACAAAATAAAATATCATTTTATTTTGTATTTTTTACTATAGAATAATTTGTTGTATTATTTGTCATTTTTGTTTACACATTAAAATACACAATAAAAAACATATATTTAGAGAAAACGATACATTTTAATTAAAAAATTAAAACTTTTTTAAATAACGGTAGTGAATTGTTACGAATGCTTATGTTTACTTACGTTACGACAACTAACACGTAACCAAAGAACACCAACAAATTTGTAACACATTCGATATCATATTTTTTGTCGTAAATGTAAAAAAATCTACATACTATCTTTTACTTAATACATTTATGTACAATTTATACCA
Organism: Heliconius cydno galanthus; assembly: GCA_036379175.1. Lineage (NCBI taxonomy): Eukaryota > Metazoa > Arthropoda > Insecta > Lepidoptera > Nymphalidae > Heliconius > Heliconius cydno. The sequence goes on along the minus strand of JAKRZM010001305.1, from coordinate 70,883 downwards.
CAGCTAGCTACGATCCTCTTGAAGTATGTATCGAGAACTGCGCACAATGCAAGAAGATGCTTGGAGCTTGGTTTGATGGACCACTGTGTGCTGATTCTTGCATCAAATTTAAAGGAAAACTTATACCTGAGTGTGAAGATTTTGCTTCAATCGCGCCATTTCTTAACAAACTTTAAATGTCAAAAATGTCGATCTGTCAAAAATTTCACAGATTATATATAAAGCTTAAATAAGTAACGATTTATTTTTTCTATAATATAAGTAAATGTATAAATAATTTAAAATAATATTTAATATATTTTATTGCTTTATGTTATTATTTAAGCTTTATGAATAATCTGTTGTAGAAATTATCGAAATGTCTTGAAAGAATACTCTTCGAAGGTCTACGGCGGACTTAGAATGTAATGCCAAAGCATTTAAACTTTATGTTATTTTTATACAGGGAGCTGTTAATATAAGTTAATTGTATAATAAATGGTACTAAAACAAAATGTTTTCTTTTTTTATTTTATTTAGAAAAAGATATATTTTCTGAATAACACATAAGACGAATAAAAATGCAAATTTGGGAGAAAACTTTATTGCAGCAATTTTTTTTAGTAACTATTTAATCAACAATTCTACTACATGAAAAGTACAATATAAGAATAAAATATTTTAAGATCATTTTAAAGATAAAAAGTAAGTGCAAGAGAATTAGTCCTATAAATTATTAATTCTTAATTATTGGTATAATATTGAATTAATAAATTATTACTATTATTTGTTCAATATAATATATACATATATATCTACGGTCCCTACTTATAAACGAACATGTGAAAATATAAGGTTTTCGAGAAATAAGTACTATATACTATATTTTAAGAGCAAAATGAACTTGTATGGGTATTACACAATAATAAATATTATTTAAAACATTTATAAACATGCAAAATGTCAAAGTACTAAATTAAATAGTTACGCGCGCAGTTGTGCAATCAATTTCAGTTATTGTGTTGAGGAATATTTTTTTCCTTAGCCTAATAACTCTTTAATTAGGTTAAACATGTACAAATAATACATATAATTTCCATTTGTAATGACAAATTCCAATAAAAAAAATGTTAATACTAAAAAAATATATCAAGTTTTTACAAAATATGAAATTTATTTTGAAGTTTGAAAAATATAAAATATGAAAGAATCGTAATAATTTACAAGACATATTAACGCTTAAAGTTAATACATTTATTTTTAATCAATTAAAATAATTTAGTTTCAACACTCTGTATAGAAATATCTTAATTTATATATTTTTAAGATTTATAAGAACAGAAACCGTTGTGGCGCAGTGGCACAAGGTTGTGATCCGACGGTTGTGTTTTCGATTTTTACTCGGGGGAATAACATATTTAATATTTTCACTTCTTTGATCTGGTAAAAAGGCAGTGTTGAGTTAAATCACTCAACATGCAATGCCTTTAGCGGCAGAAAGTATGGAGTGTTTTAACACTGAATTCCCTATCTTATGTGGGATACAGTGTAAACCATGAAACTCAACACCGCGATTTGTCTTGCTACAAGTCGTTTTATATAATTGCTATACCTATCTTAAATAAATATAATAATTAATTAACGGGCACTTCAACCGGTTGATCCTCCGAAGATTGTAAAACTGGTTGTTCAACTTCTGGTACTTGAGGGAGATCTGAAAAAATATATTTGAAAAAAGTTCATATATGTATACTTTTTAATAAAAGCAATATAAAAATATAGTATAAAAAATATGCAGTGATTAGAAAGGGAATTACAATTTAGTTTATAGTTAATACATATCTTCTTAAATTTTTTTAGCTTCATTGTACATCCCGCAAGAAGCAGTGTAGGCAGAGAAAATCTGGCAATCTATGTTATGATACTATGTTCTCATTAAGACTGTTTCATTCCTCACTTTCCAGTGAATTCTTGAGGAATTGCCTGTTGAGTGGTGGATTTCTTTGTCACCAGAGCAAAGAAATAAAAAAAACATTTTTTACCTGAGTGTAAGTCAAACCATCGCGTTTATTTAGTCAGTAAAATAAATAAATAACCTGTCGGTTCCGCAGATGCAGTATCTTGTGAAACATCCATAGGAGCTACTTCTTCATTTTGTGATCCATTTATTGGTGGCAGCTGGAATAAATAAATTAAATGTTATTACGGAATAAAAAAAATATTAATATAATTTATTTTTCTAAGAAATATTTACATATTGAGGCCGTCGTGGCGCAGGGGCACAATAGTGGTACTGTAAACGCTGCAGTTCTCAGTTCGATTCTTATTCGGAGGAGTGAAATATTTAATATTTACCGAGTACACTCCATCCCTTACTTGTTGGCCAATTTTGACATTGAAGTGTTGAGTGGTGGAACTCGACATAGCAGTTCCTCTATTGCAGAAGGGACATGAAACAATTAATTCCCAGGAGTGGAAATTGAACCTAAACCTTTTCGTTTAAGTCAAACGCTATTTTAATGCACCTCAATAGAGACTCAAGTAAGCCAATATACATAACCAATAGCCAATGTATAAGTTTCAATATAACTTACTTCAGGAGCAGGCCTCGGCACTCGTCCCACATTGTGTCTAACACTGAAAGGTGCACATCTTTCATAATAACTAATTACGAAATCAGGAAACGCTTCACCTAAATCATGTCCGGGCACCACATCCATTTCTGAACAATCTTGCCTATAACAAAATTATAAAATATTTTATTAACTACTACGAACACAATCAAACACAAAAATCAGGTTTTCCGCAAGATGTTATGCTTGAAAATAAAAAATATAACGATATTGAGAATTGTATATCAACAAAAGAGAACAACATTCTTTTACTATAAAAAAATCTATTAAATGTTTAATTGAATTAAAATATTGAAATGGAATAATTTATGAAATATGATACATTAAAGAGTGGCCTATTATAATAATCGGCATCAATTTCCTTCATTACAAAAATTAGTTACTATTCTTATTCTAATACTAAATTTCATTATAAATAAACTAACCACTTTACTAAAAAATATAGTGTCCCATGAAATAATTGTCCTGCTAAAATTTTCTCTGGTTGGAGACCTCTAGCCAGTCCTCTTGGCTTCTCAATTTCCTGTAATTATAATAGTATTTTATATATTTATATCTAATAACATACCAATATTAACAAGTTTGGTAGTTTGGGAATCCGCTGGATTCAAAGGGCCCAGGAGCGGATAGAGTGGCGAGCATTAGGGGAGGCCAGCAGTGTGCTTTGAAAGACTGCATTGAATGCAATATCTTGATAATTGGGCAGTGAGTGGTCAACAGTGTCTTAACACTATAAATAGAATATAGCATGAAGCTAAAAAAAATGTATAAGTATGATTTTTCTTACAAATACATGTGATTTTTTTCGTTCAATCTGTTTGCAACCATATACCTAATTAATTAAAGATAGAATAGAGTACTCAATTATAATATTTGCTGCACCAAAATGGTCTCAAGCTTGAAGCCACCATATTTATGCAGCTTTTTATAATTTTAAGCAACAGGATCAATAATATCAATATATAATTATATTTGGCCTTGAGATTTGACTGTAAATGTAACATTTTGACAACTTGAGACATGTTTACCTCAATTTTTTTTTTCTTATCACCCCTCTTGGCTCTTTTCCTGGTAGTGTGTCCTTCTTCCACTTCTGGTAGAGGAGCAGCTTCTCTTTCTCTTTTAAGACGAGCCTCTTCATAAGCTGATATAAGATCAGGACAATCTAGGTTGTCTTCTGGCTCCCATGTATTATCTTCACTGTATTTTTTTTTATAATATTAATACTCTAAATGTCCAAGGTTATTATATAATCCTAATAATAATATAATGTGAATGTCTGTGAGGTAGGATGACTGTTGAAAAGTTAATGAAGGGATTTAAATAAAAATTTACAGCACTTATCGCTTTTACATCAGAATAACACATAGACATAATTTATGTAAAGATTTTGTTTAATTTGGCTATAACAGTAAGTTTAAACAGTGGGAAGCCACAAATGGGTGAGGCTTAAAGCTAACTGAAGCAAGCAGAGCGCTCTACTGGAGATATTTTACACTCTCTGTCACCAATATTATTCGCAAACAATATTTGATTTGCAAACATATAAATATAACCACGTAGGTTTTAGGCGAAAAAAAAATTCTAAAAATTCAATGGACTTGAGGAATAATCAAGTGACAAATTTCCCCATAGGGTTCCATGTAAAAAAATTCGGCGCGCGGTAGTGACTGTTAAGTTTAATCATTTTTCGCGCGAAAATTCATTTAAGTATAAAATTACATTGAAATTAATAGAAAACAATTGATGCTCGCTTCGCTCAACTTGTGAACACTACTGAGAGTACCGAGATTTTGCGAGCGCAGCATTATTAATACACATTATACATACTCTGAATAACCTTTCCATTTTAGTAAATATTCAACTTTTCCATTTTTTATCCTTCTGTCTAGTACTTTCTCAACGGAGAACTCTTCGTGTTTCCCGCTTTGGGGTCCAACGCTTTCTGGTAGCGCAGGGTTATTTGGAATTTTATCAGTTTCCATCGGTTGATCGGTTTGCATTGCTGGATCCGCTTGGTAAGTAAGATTTGTAGATTGTTCTAATGTATCCATTATCTGGTATCTCAAAACGAATGTTTATGTATATTAAAGCGGCATTTGGTTTGAAATATAAATATTAAAAGATGTGGTACCTATATATTGTTCGTAAATAGGAAATATTTATACAAGAAGGTTTATAACAAATATTTTCATATATATAAATATATATACTTACAGGGTGCGTATTTTATTAACAGTTTTGAGTTTTGATAAAAAGAAAACAAAGTCACAATCGCAAGTTTATTTACGCTGTACGCAGCCGCAAAATACAAATGAACGCTACAGATTATGAATAATAATAATAGTCACTTATTTTATCTGTATAGATTTGGTTCAACATAATTACATATGGTAACTGAGATGAATAGATATTGTAAGGTGAATAGATACAAAAACGGGAAAGTGTTTTATATCCAATTTTATTAGATATCCGTACTAGGTAGGTAGTCCATACAAATATTAATGATAGGTACTCAAGATATTTCGTTGTATTACACCAACTATGATTGGTTGAAACAAAATAAAGTATAAAAATGTTTCTGTCCACCCCATTTAATAGTACCATACGGTACGGTCCGTGCCTAAGTATTTTAAAATATAATCTAATCATGTGAATTATTATACTTTTAATATTAATAGTAAACTGATAAAATTTGCATATAATATTTATGATACGATATAGTTTTACTTCGAATCTATTAAAATTTTAATACCTAAGACGAGGCTGCATACTATGTCTTTGCCTTTTTAGAATAAATATATAACTGTCGCATTGTCAGTGTCAACATTGTTATTGTTTAGTATTATTGACATATAACCTCAAACCTGATATATTATATTAATACCAGATTATATTATTTTATACGTGCATTCAATAAGTGTTATTTCTGGCCCTTTTTTAGTCGCCTAAATTTAGTAGCCATTATTAAAAAACTTTAAAAATTCTATAGCATAAGCATGGCAGAAACAGGACCTTTTACAAGCAGTACAGCATTTTGTGCGAAATGTGGTTCTATTTTACCCTTACTACAGGAGTTTGGTTCTGTTAAATGTTATGCCTGTAAAGCTGTCTATGAACCTGATAGTAAGTCACATCATTTATAAGCACACTATTAATTTTGTCTTTGTAATATTACTTAATTAAAAATTAAATTTCTCAGGTTTCGCAAATATAAAGTTTAACTACACAATACATTTTAACACGGTTTCTTCTCTGAATAACGACAATATATTGAATATGGATAATCCTGAGGGTCCAGTGGTTGAAAGGAAATGCCCTAGATGTGGTAATGATAGAATGTCTTACGCAACTTTACAATTGAGATCAGCTGATGAAGGGCAAACAGTGTTTTATACATGTGTTTCTTGCAAGTAAGTTTAAAAATGTTTTCATTTATTTTTATTCATTAATCTTTTACTGTGCCCAATACATACTTCAAGTATTAAGTAGTATTCCTTATACAGATATGCGTGGTAGGGGAGATAAAAATAATTTATTAATACCAGTGTGAATAGTAGCCACAAGCATCATTTTTTATTCAAATGCTGTGCAGCTGTATCACAATTGTGTCTTTTGGTTGTGATTATAAATTAACCTGTAACATTCATTTGGAATTTTTATTTTGTTCCTGTTTAATAGCAAATTTTGACTTATGCTCTTATTAAAAAAATCTTAAAATAAGCAAGTGTGTTATTGAGTTTTCTTCATTCCTTTTTCCAACTATTAAATATACTTAATTAACTTTGAATTCTTAATAATTATTTTTTTTTTTTTCAGGTACAAAGAAACGGAAAATTCATAACAATTATTTAACATAATAAAATGTGTACATCCTTTGCTTTTACATGAATATATATGTTATAAAATTTACTTATACATATATTTTGTGTTTTATTGATAGTTCAGAAATATATTTATTATTTTATAAGCTACATCAAAGAATGAACGGTAATTTAAAGTAAGTTAGAGATATGTTTTTATCAATTCTCTTCTGAATTTAATTGTGTTACAAAGATGATTTGTGAGTCTTCTTATGTAAGGGCCAAATAAAACACAAATGTTACTAATGTAGTTCTATTTCAAGATTTATAAAGTATAAGTAAGAACTACTAAACTGAGAAATAATTAATTAACATCTTTGAATATTATTTATTATTAATAAATAAATGTTTGAAAAGCCAATACTAATTTAAATTAATAATTGGTAATTTTTATTCATTATTTAAGTGTATTACCCAAAGGGTGAAATGGGACACTATTACCAAGACTCCGCTGTCTATTTATCTATTTGTCATGAGAATCTGATGAATCCAAATAGACAGTTAAAATGTTCATGGATAATGTATTTCTATTGCTGCTATAAAAGAATAAAACAAATATTTAATTGAGTTTCCGTAAAAACAGACGTAAATATTTTGCAGTTTTTATAGGTAATTATACAGATACCAAATATGAGAAAAAAACGTAGCCTATGTTCATCCTAAGACCCTCAAGTATTTCTATATAAATTTTTATCACAATCCGATTAGCGGTTAGGCCGTGATTACGTCACAGACAGACTGAGTTACTTTAGAATTTATAATATAAATAGGGATAATCAGATATTTCATAATATCGCTATGGGTACAATAGTAATTTTAAAAAGAAACCAGTTTATTCAGCAACATGTAAGAATAATAGAAATAATGTAGTATAGTAGGTAATATTAAATTGTGTTTGTATGCCCTGGTGGTTTTTCGTATGGTGAATTCAAGAATGCTAAGTAATTTCTTCTCTTGGTAGTTTTTAGAACATAATATATAAATTAAACATAAATATGTAAAACGGAAATCTTTAAAATTTTATACTTACATTCCTGCTTGCGAATAATAATAATTCTTAAGCGTAAGCATTAAAGTTTATTACATTAATATGGCCAGGTTAAATTAACAGCCTGTCACATTTTCTTTTCCCCACATTTCGTAATTCATACAAAATGACTCGTCTCTTTCATGAGGATCGCGACCCCGACCCCGCAACGGAGCATACATATCTACGTTGCTTTACTAATAAGGCCATTTACACACTGGCGAACGTTATATGTTTTGTATAAATTTCTATTAAATACATGAGTGTAATAAATCCCAGAACTTTATTTTTAGCTTCACACTACCCTGGAAAGAGGACTGATATAGAGCTAACCTGGGAAATTATTGTTAAGACATTTCGATTTCATTAAGAAACTTCCACCGAATCCTGGAGACATTGCGTGTTGAGTGACGGAACTAAACGCCGCGCTTTGTGAAAAAAAAAATTGATCGATACAATTGGAATTATTTAATTCTCTATTTAAACGGATCAAACTATTATACACATTGTTATTTCGTCAATCTACTTAATTATAAAATACGATTCTAAGATCTTAACCCACCTACATCTTAACTATTATATTTATACTGTGTATATACCTATTTTATAATATTAATAATTTTCATATTAATATTTTTTATTGATTGCTTGATCTTGATAAAAAAACGTACAATTTGTTTACCGCCGTAGGAATTTCCATTCTCAACATGGTAGGGCGCTATTTATTGATATTTTGCTCGAGGCATAAGCGAAGATTGAAATTCCGTTACAAAGTGCTTTGTCTCATATTTTTTTTTGTTTTCTATAGGAAGCCACCTACTGCTTTTACATGTTTAATGGGTTGTAATGAAACTTATAATGTTTGGTTAAAAAAAGAAGACAAATTATATATAGAATATACCTACAAATGTAGCAGCTGCCTACATATTTGTAGTTAATTAATATTTTATTCTCAACCTACATTTATTTTAAAAATATTACACGTTGAGTGGCGGATCTCAACGCCGCCGCCGCCGTTAAGTTTGCTGAGTCATTTTCTTTTTAGGTTCTTTGTTTACATCTAGTACATTTTTTTTTCTGTAAAATTATTTTTACATAATATTCTTCACTTTACTAATATGATATTGCAGATTGCCGCTTATTTTGTGAAGAATATGTTGAAAGGTAATTTAACCTCTAACATGAGCCATGAAGGACGGTTCATGCTTTAACAGGTGTTTGAAATTAGACACTGATGGACAAAATGGCTGTTTATGTACGATAAATTATTTGAAACTACTAAGAATTCGTTAAGGTGGTGGCATGTTTATAGTTTAGTGCCATAATTTACAATTTCTAAGGAGTTTGCCTTTTGTCAGAGCGAAGAAATGAAAATATTAATAAATAATAATTCATTTTCTCCAGTGGGCTTCTGCCCCTGTGCCATCTTCTATAAGTTATGCAAGAAATTAAAAGCTCTTTAGTTGAAAAAATGTTCTATCGGACAGCATAAGCCCCTCTGGTATTCATTTTAAATTTAAACGAAATAAATATTCAAATATATTTCGTTTAAATATTTATTTGAAAAATGTTTGAATAAGTACTTATTACAATTTGGAGAAATTAAAAATAACAAAAATAACTTATTTTCTTTGTAAATATGGGAACGGAACCACACCAAAACATAAGAACGGAGTGTCTTAGCATTACATTCCCTCCGATTATGCTATGCAAATACACCGCGAAGCTTAAAAAAAGTTGTTTTAGTCAGTATAGTGACTAGTGACTTGAAAAATAAATTTTAATTTACTCACATAGTCTCTCAGCTATTCTCCTAGGAATCTAAGTCTAAACCAACGCCATCATTATTTTATGTACGGATTTTTTAAATCGTCTTTACTTATCTATTTTTTAACGTTTAACATTAATTTGTTACTTAATTAGATACAATTAAAGATAGAGTGTTCAAATGTTATTTAAAACGTGAAAAGCTTTCTCACAAATATAATAAACTGTTGTTTCCTCCAAGTAAATTACGTGTGAATTTTCATTGGGAATTCTAATAGTTACTTAAGTATCAACTTTTGAATAGTACACGCCTTTCAGCGAGCATTCTTATCAATTCCAAGATTTGACAATATAATTTAAGAAATTGTAGGCTTTATTACTTGAAGAGAGAAGTTTTCAAATCGCTTGAATAGTATTGGTTACTATTTTAACAGTTATATTACTAGTGTACATCAAAGACAGCCGCTACATTCATTCACAAGTCGGTGAAATCTTTCTCTTCATCTGTTTCACATTCGGCACGCGCTGCTGACAAAAATTTCAAACATTTTTGAGCTAGATAGATATAGCGTATATATTACATTTTTACCGTACGGTGGATAGAGAAAGAAATATTTTAGATCGTGGACCGTCGAGATGAGGCGGTAATTAATTTGATCAGCCAGTGTAAGTATCTTGCTTATGATGGGTTTGGTAGAGTTGGTTGTCGATGATGATGTTGGTAGTCGATGTATGGTTAATTAATTTTTAATATGGTATCTAGGCAAGTCTTTAAAATATCGAGAATATTTAATACTTACGAATAGTTGATTTACGTAAACTATTGTATATTTTTTGTAAATTTACAGAATTGGAAGAATAAGTCAGGCTCAGCATTACTAGTTCTCGTTCGTCGTTTTCTGTCCATTTAGAGACATTATTTCTTAGTGGGTGATATCGCATAAGGAAAACACTTATATTCTAAGCAGTATTCATTTTTTTTTCTAATAAACACATAAACAACAGTACAAGAATAACGACAGCAAAGGCCACAGATAAAGAAAACCTACACGACCCCATGTCAAAATACACGAGTGTTAAAATTGCTGACCACATTTAAATTCTTATAAGGTAATGGACACCATCATAGTATCGATATCGATACTCGCGTCACCTGTCAGGCTGTCACTACCCGCGGGGGCCGGGCGGCAGGTGCGCGCAGACGCGGCGGCGCGCCAGTCTCCCGCGGCACTCGCTCCGACCACACGTCGCGCTCACATCGACACTTATCGACACGTGCGTGGAGCAACCCTATTTGACGTTCCATTTTTAAAGTGTCAGTGGCATCGGGATTTTTTTATGCCAGTACTAATTGGTAAGTTCGACAATTGAAATATCGATATCGACACCACTCGATATTCGCAACGGAGAAATTATTTATCTGTGTCAGTGTGGCATGTCTTATTAAATATTGTTTCTTTTTTAAAAACTTCTTGCTTTCATTTGACCAGTCGTGAAATGAATGATTCGTGTTTATTCTTACGTTGTACGCAATTTGTTTATATTGTGAGACCGTAGATATCATTTACTAGATAGATAACACTACAAAAGGCGGTACGCTCGGCGTGGATACAAAAGACATCAACGCTACGTCCGTGTCAATAGTGGGATCGAAAGCTTTTTACGTTTTCTTTATAACATTCACTTGGGAATTTATTACTAGCGTGACTTGCTATTTAATACTGATATCGCACTTGGTGCTTGGAAACTCACTGTCATCTTTCCTTTCATCTGTATGTGGGTCAAGTATTATGAAATTAAGTCAAACGATCAAGGAAAATACAGTAAAAAAAATAATCTATCAATTCTCTTCTCCTTAAAAACATATATAATTTTAATCTCATATAAGCTCTATGTCGGCTTTCGACACGTTAATAAAACAAATTTTATACGACTATCCAAAATAACTATAATTTAAACCATAAATAGTTTTGATAATATGAACTGTACGTCTCGGAAAAAATCAAAGCTGCCTATAAAATATTATAATGAGAGAAAGCGGACGATACTTCGTCCTTCATCACCTATGTCTATTTACATATTTATGATGGTTTTAATTTCAGCTTAAACTGTTTTATCTTATCTTTTGATTTCCATAAACTTAATATTAGTATAGCAATATTAATACGTATGAGCAGATTTTGTCCCAAATATTTAACATTCAACTTTGGCGTCTTGAATCGAAGCTGGACGAAGTTTTAAGAGATATTAATTGGTTTTTATTATATTTTATCGTGCTGCGCTCTCGAAGAAATTTAAAGTAAGATAAATTTGACTCGGTCGTGTCAGTGGTGCTTTTTAATGTCGTTCACAGGTTAAAAATCGTTTATTTTTCATTGCAAATAATGTTTTTATTGATAATGCGTACTTTTACAGCGACATATGCCGTTTCGTTGAGTTGTTACTTAATTGGTATTTTTTTTTATATAACTTTAGCCAGATAATTAAAGTACAAAGAATAAGATACACAATGAATTTATATCTGACACCAGTTTTTACCTCATTGACTTATAAAATGAATATCATTTAAATAAAAAACTAACTTGCACAAAATTTTAATTCGTTAGAAAACTAATGTAGGTGATACATGACGTAAAATATATATAAAGATTCATAAAAAAGATGAAATTCGAAGAAATAAGGATTTTTTGTGATTTTAATGATGCTTTTCGTAGCTACTTGTTTCTAAATTTTAAGAACTTCTTCCATGATTTATTAATTATTTAGAAGTACACAAAACTTTATAATAATCTTATATACACAATAAATAATTATATTGAAAGAAAACAACTTTACCTCTACACACAAGCACGCATCATTCTTCGAAACACCCAAGGTGATGCAAAACCGCTCTACTGTATCACCCTAGTTCTAAATAACAGTAAGTGTGAATTAATTTCTATACATTAACGAAAATAAGTTAATAAGCATTGTTAATAGCGTGAGGCATAGCTCACAAGTGGGTTAACTATGGGCTAATTATCTCTTCACGCACGCGGCTCTCGTACTTGCAGCTCGGATAATCTTGTAGCGAAACGCGGCTGATATCGCTTGGAGATTCAGTTTCAATTAATTTTGTAATATATAATCGGGTAAATTTTCTATTTTGAGATAAGTTAGTAATATTGAGATATTTACTGGGTTATGGGTAACTGAGTGTCATTATACTAGGTTACCAGGTTCTTTCTGCCTACCTTGTTATATGCGGAATACATCGTGAAGTTAATGCGTAAAAGTAGAGTTGGTAGTGCTGTTTTCTATTTATAACTTAAAGTAACTTCATCGAGGTAGTCAAATGTTTCGTTTTCGCAATTAATTGATAAACTTATAAAATGAAAATATTTTAATGGTAGGTATATAGCGTCAATTAATCGTAAAATAATTAGTTACGAAGTTTTAACCACTATCTATATAAATGCTAAAATTTTCGTAATATTGTGTTCAATAAACTATTTTTAATCCAAATCATACGCCGTATATTATAATAAAAATAGTTTCACTAAACTTCCACTAAAAAACATTTTACGATACCGATCATAGAGCATCTATATTAACATTAATTTAACTGTTCAAATCGAATGATACAACTCGCTTTGGGTGGCGATCATCTAATCGGATTCACAAAATCGATATTATTTGAACATCAAACGTTATCTTAAAAAGGTTGTTCCTGGTTATCTTACATACATATCTTCACGCTATGCTCTTCACAGGAAGGCTGTAGCTTATCTTTTAATCTGTAAACATCTTAATTGATCATTGGGGCCGGCATTGTCAAAATAATTAAAACAAATGTTCGGGTATGGCGATGCAACTTAATATTTGTTTTATCTGTGTCATCGATAATCGGCCTCGGCGGGATCGTGACGCACGCCCCTATCGATTACTTTGTCTTAAGAATGATACGTATCTTTCCATTTGGGGACTGTTTCTAGAAATTCTTACTAAAATATTACTTGCTTACTGTAATCTGATTTGCTGTTTATCATTTAGTAAAAGAGAAGTAGTGAAATTTCCTTTAAAATATATTTATTTAATTTTATTTATACAAAGACACAAAATGACTGAGCAATAAAACGTTTAATAATAAAATATTGGAAGATAAATTTGGAATGTCAATCATTAAAATTTTAATTAAAAAATTTAAGAAATATATCTAAATCTAAATTAATATATTTGAATGAAGCTTTTCAAAAGTAAATACAAAAGAGTATGAGATTATATTTCTCAAAAAGTTTCTTTACCAAACAAAAACTAACAAATTGCAGCGCTGTAGCGCTTAACGATATAAATCATTAAGAATAGTTAAAGTGTACATCAGATATAGCAACAACCATATGATTAGATGGCTATCTTTTTAATCGTTCACAAAATCGTATGTGGGTATGTTCGTAAAAAATGAACTTGGCATCGCTTCTCCGCTGCCAGTTGAGTGAACTTTAAAGAGAAATGCTTTATTTTTTTTTGGCTAACCTAGTGTTAAAACACTTCATTCCCCATTTCCCGTTGAATTTTAGAGGCATTGCGTGTTCAATGGCGGAATTTAACGCCGCGATTTATATCGATACCAGAGCGAAAATATTATATATTTCATTTCATCGATTGGGGATCGAACCTACAACCTGTCGCGTTCACAATCACACGCTTATGCTTCTGCGCCCTCTTATACTAGTTTTTGTTTAAATGTTCAAACGGTTTGTCATTTGCATGTGAACTTTTGTATGGAACTATTCATTAATTTATTCATTACAATGGTGATTTGACGTTTATTTCAATGGTAGAGCTGTAGTATAATTATTTCGTGCCTTCATTAAAATTAATGAAAGAAAGTTATGTATATTAAATGTACAGTTAGTTAGTATATTATACAAAAGTAGGCAATTTTTTCGGACTTCTCCCTCTTATTTTATGTAATATCAGAGTTAAGCTCTAATTAATATGTAAAACTTTTAATAAACTTTTCTTAGTTAGATTAAGATTAGCGTTTATAAGTACTCGCTATATTCTTATGCATTTGATCCTATTCTGTCTTCAAACGGTAAGATATTTATATAGAAAATCATATGGATTTGAAAAATAATATAAAGATTTATAGTTAATTTTTGATAAAACAAAAATTACTATTATATAATTTATCATTTAAATATACATACCGACATAAAAGCTATAAAAGTATATGAAATATCCAATTCCAGTAATATTTTCTCTATATATAGAAAGAAACGTAAAAGTCTAATTCATTATCTGTAATAGGTTATTGAAATAACCTCATATATTTAAGTCATAAATATCTATTTCAAATTATATATCTATCTATATCTCGGGTTTTAATCCGACTCTCGGTGGATGAGTCGGACTAGCGGAATTTCTTATAATTATTAATTTATTAATGTATACGGAACGCGGCTCTCTCTGTGGCGAGCGGCTCGCATCGATGCGTGCCGAGTTGGCTCTAACTAATGTTATATTTGATTCGGGTTGATTATTTGGATTTTATGTAAACGGTAAAATTAAGATTTTAATACATATTTTGTTCTATTAGATAAGAATTCTATATATATATTTCTATTCTATAAGAATGTAAGTAAAATGTGTTTTTTTTAGTGTCACGCTATATCCTGCACACAGCAGGGTAGGCAGAGCAAACATAGTGTTCCTCATTTCTCGCCGAATTTGGCGGTAAGTGAGGAAAGGAATTGTAATATTAGGAAACGGAGTGTCATAACACTATGTTCCCAAGTTCCCTCTTTCTGCTCTGATAAGTATACAGCATGAAGCTAAAAAATTAAAGCAAATATACGTATAATATACATATGCACCTGTGTGCACGAAATCCATTTTCCACAACAACACCGACTATAATAGAAAACAATTTATATCGACGTCGCATTCACTGATTGTAATGGCGTTTTATTTGTCACGCTAACATTGAGACGGATGTTATTTTAATTTCTGCTTTTTATTGATATATTTTTTAATATTGAATAATTTGAATTAATTATTAATTTTAATTATTTTAAATAAATCAAAGCTTTACGGTTTTCGCTGAATTCTGAAGGCATTGCGTGGCAGAACTCAACGCAGCTTTTTCCATCGTTACTAAATGATTATTATTTTAAATGTACAACTTCATAATCATCGAACCTAAAACCATAATGTATATTATAATCAGACATTATATTACCCCATAAAATGTCTAATTTCAGCATGCCCATATAAATGATGATATCCTTTCACAACATAGTTGAACCGGTGTCCTCAATGATGTTCAATTTCGTTGCAACTGGGGTCCAATTGGTTGTAAACAATACGACTTATTAGCTACTAAGAAGATAACGCCGTTATATCGTCGTTATCTATATAATGACGACGATTTCATTCCATTGCCTATGATTGAGCTTACTTACTAGTTGGTTATAATATGTTATGGGAATGTGAAAACAGTTGTAGTCTACAATACTAGTTTTATCTTGCAGTTTTGCCTGATTTAACAGCAGTAGTAACTTATAAGGCCAGTCGTGGCATAGAGGCACATGCGTGTGGCTGGAAAAGCGGCTTACAGGTTCGATTCTCACTTGAATAAGGATTTTTTTTTAAATATTTTCATTTCCAAATGAGAATTGAACCAACAACCGTTGCGTTTACATTAAGACGCTGTTCTGCTGCTGCACGATGGTTTCTGATATCTATAAAAATCTCCAAAATTGTATATTGTTTATAGCTAATATCTTTGTTAATTTATTCGATTTCCCTTAGAATTGACGCAATGTTACTCTCATTATTTTAACGACCGGACAAGGGAAGTGGTTTTATATAGCTTTTACTTGCCTAATATATGAATTATAATCATAATTTAACGATGGATCTTAGTGGAGGTTAGTTAACCCACTCAACACGCAGTGCATCCAGAATTCGACGGAAATTAAAGAGAACGGAGTATCTTAACACTAGGTTTCCAGGTTATCTCTGCCTACTCTACTATATATAGGATACTGCTAGACGTTAGACAAAAATCCTATGGAACTTCAATTTATAATAAACAACTAGAAATTTCATTCTAAATTTTAAATATATTGGGGGTAGATGGAACAATTTGACACCTCATTTCCAATAGACTACCAAAACAAATGCCTATGCATTTCACCCATTAATTTTCCCACAATTGGAAATCAAAGCTATAACTATCATGTTAGCTCAACCATATCCCAATAGCACCACGACGTTTTAATGGTTAATATATCAATAGAAAACCATAATAGTAAAATGCGAAACGTTTGCTTGAATTTATAGCGTCCTGACATTAACTTGCTATATTTCAATACGATTAAAGCATTAAAATATGATGACTTCTTAAGATTTATTATATTTATTGACATAGTGTTATTGTTATTTTGATATGGATATGCCGTTATAGTTCGTATGCGCAGTGGTTCTGGGTTCGAATCCTTACTGAGGTGATATTGATATTTCATACGTGAAAAAAATGATTTCTGTGCTTATAGGTAGGAAATTTAAAAAAAACCTAATATTAGTATGTTTAATTTTTTTCTGTTTGTAATTATTATGTGAACTAATTTTATTATAGACAATCATAAATTATTTATATAAGACTAGGGATTAGTTTTTAACACTAAAAATATAGTTTTTTTTATTAATTTTAATAGACTTTACAGTTACTGTAAAAATCTTAACCAAAAGTTTTTAAATAAAACTAAAATTAATTTATTTAATGATAAAAATAAATAATTGCA
The DNA here is from genome assembly GCA_036379175.1 of Heliconius cydno galanthus. Lineage (NCBI taxonomy): Eukaryota > Metazoa > Arthropoda > Insecta > Lepidoptera > Nymphalidae > Heliconius > Heliconius cydno. Next base: position 53,824 of record JAKRZM010001305.1, on the reverse strand, counting down.
AACTGTCTAATATTTCAAAGTAGAAATCTGTCCAATGCTAAGAAGATGCTATCAAATATGCAGAATCCGCATAACGGAAACCAAGTCCAATTATACGTTGGAAACAGATGAAATTTAAAAGGAAATAGCGGTAAGATAAGTTGGAAGGATGCCCATCTAAGATTCACGATATAGGTACGAATCTTTGCTTATTTCGTGATTTGGAAATTTTGTTACAGAAAGCCTATTAGAATTATAATACGATGTTCTTTTGAAATTTATATATTTTTAAATATCTAGTCTAGTAATTAGTTGCCCAGCCCATTGGTTACCTTGAACGAATGTTTTCTCTGGTTAAATAAAATATCTGCCAGCCACATATAAGTTTTAAAGTAATCTTAATCTAAAATAACCTTATCTGAATGCTAAATTCCCAAGGCAAGATCATAAACTAAAGTCAATAAAATAATAGAATATCACTTTTCAACATTGTAAAAAGTAATCAAATTGAACAGATTCATTTCATAACAAAAAGCTATAACTTCATATTTGACGGCTATCACACGTTTTTATGTTCAACCGAATGTCTGACAAAAAGTGAGTCGCGATTTGATAGACATGGGAGTGGTTTGCAGGAGGAAGTTTCAGAATACGCGAACTTTTTTCATTGAAGTAGGTTAAGTCGGAAGTTTTGAATGATTTTTGGCTATGTACGGTATTTGGTTTTGTTTTTTTTTTGGTTGTAAAATGTTTAGAGGTATAATAAATAAAGAAAAGTAAATGAGGCCGTCGCTACTGACACCTTCAACAGATGAAATGTCAAATGTTTCCCGCTTATTCTACTAAATATGTAAGATTTGTAAAAAAAAAAAAAATATTGCAGTTTAGAAAAAATAATACAAAAAATATACTAAAATTGTAGATACAAACGATAGACATCACAGTCAAATAATACTTTCACACTGTAATTAATTCTCAGGCCTTAATTGGCGATTCGTACGGGTTTGTTATCTTTATGGCAGTCTGTGGTAGGTTCGTAAATTTTTTATCTTCTGTTTTAAGTATTAAAAACTGTATTCTATTGTCATTTTCTTGGACTGTCATTACTTAATTTTGTTGAACAATTGTTCCGCGTATATTTTTATGTGTTGCTATGCTTATTCTGTGTAACTTTATAGCCATTTATCTACTTTTATATGTAAATTATCTAAAGCTAGTCTATATAATGTTATTTGAAAAGGCATATTATACGGTAAGACGATTTTATATTAATTTAACTTAATAGGTTTGTGTCAAGTTAGCTAAAGCTTTTTTACAACCTGAGGAATTTTATTAGTACTTTCGCTAAGATATTATGAATTATATAAAAAATAATATTTTTCACGTAATAAACATATAAAAGAAAAATTAATAATTTATTTCATTTAGCATTAAAATATTAATTTCATTCGATGATATTCTCGTTATATAAACAAAGAAATAAATCCAACTATATATTTATATTTAATTAATAAGAAAGCCAATGAAAAAATCAAGACCGACCATATGAAAAAAGGAAAAACAAAACCTTAACCAATAATAATTAAGATAAAAAAAGCTAAAAACAAAAAGAAACAAGACAACAATATTAGATGACTAATAAATAAGCAATAATAAATAAGTATAATATAATTTAAAACGTAGTATATAAAATATTTTCTGTGTCGCATAGCGTCCACGTGTGTACCGTTACGCATCCTACGGTCAGACATCTCGCGCCTCCAACTTCCAGCAATACAACGGATCACGTACGGTAAATTTTTTCGCTTTTCGTAATTTATGTAACGTGTTTTTATTTTACTTTGATTTACTTTTTTTTTTTTGTGTTTGGAAAATTGTTGTTTTTTAGCATCTGTGTTTGTGTGTTTGTTGTTTGAAGTGTTGTGTTTGTTCTTGTTTTCGTATGATGTCAGATTGAGGTTGTGTTGTGCAATATATTGTAGAGACGAATTTGTAATTTCGTATCCAGAAACAATTGTTAATGTTTTATTATTTGTTATCTCTATTTTTAAGTAAGCTTTTTTTCTAAGTTTTTAAAAATCTGAGATTGATATTGAGAAACTGTTTTCTTTCATAAATTTATTTATTTATTTATATTTTATTAGAAACAGAAACATTTACAAACAGAAATATAAAATTCACAAACATTACAGATTAAAAAATAGCACACAATCCAATAAAGTTTCCACATAAAAATATATATATCTATGAATGAAAAAGGCATCTCAAGATCGATCTCAGACTCGAAAAAGAGCGATTTAGAAATACGGACCTAATAATTGGGGATCGAAGTCAGGACTACCGTATATATATATAGAATTCCAAAGGTCAAAGATATGTAAAGATAAATATATTATTTTAGTCAAAGAGAAAGACCAAAAGCCGTAGCCGTTTTGGGCAAAGATAAGTATGTATATGCAGATAGAATATCAATTAATTAGGCACTCTGTAAGCCCCATCTTTACTTTCCATCGGCTACCTCTTAGGTCAAACGTGACTTTACTTACTATTTGGACTTACCTTTCATTCCCAGCTTATTTATTTATTTAGTATATATGTATGTGAAACACGATAGTTCTATCTCCTCGAGTGTTTAATGTTGCATATCATGGAACTAATGATAACTTCACCTTGGCTGTTATATTTAACATATTAATTTACAGTAATATAAACTTTTATTTTTTTTTATTTGTGAAAACTTAATGCCTAATCTATACTTTAGATATTAGTGAGGAGAGTCTTTTTCCTTTCATTCGTTTAAATATCGTAACGGTATTTAGATGTTTTATCTAACATATATAGTACGTAATTTGCGGCGTTCAGTTTCACACCGCAACACGCAGTGCCTCAAGAATTTGACGGGAAGTCGAACGGCAACGCAGGTGTCTAATAAGGAACGGAATCTGTATACATTAGGTTCCCAGGTTCATACTTAAAATTGTTTTATACCTGATGCGTGACGGAATTTATTATTGATATACGAATTTAATTTACTCTGAGATTTCTAATATTAGTTGATTTTATTCTTCAAGCTTATTGTAATATTTCTGCCAATACATTTCTCTTTTCGTGTTTGGAAAAAATGAAGAGAACCATTTATACATATAAAGATAACCACGTTATAAACATATCGAATTTTTCCCGCTGCATTATTTTGTACTCATAAGTTTTTAATGCACCTTGCAGTTAAAAAAATGTCGAAATTGCTCATTGTTCGTATTTTAACGTATCCCCATTGACTATTGGGTTGAATTCCCCTAAAATGAACCATCGATTTTGACATCTAACCTTCAAAACACACGGTTACTTTTCCTTTAACACGCTTAACACTTTTTTGAAAAAATATTTATGTTTAAAAACCTAAAGGCGTTTTCGGTGCCCTTTGCTCATGGAATGGACGCCCAACTGATTTGCTTCACTAATAACTTTCAACCGGACCCCAAAAAGAGTTGTATAAAAACACTATATTATTACTCGAAATTGAAATAACGCAATTCAATTCGAAACGTTTTTTTTTTGTAAGATATAAATCTTTAAATGTGAAACAAATTAGTTTTACAAGTGATTATATTTTCGTTAATTGATAAATAAAAACACGTTATATTGTCATAAATTATGAACTTTGAAAATTTATTGGCTTACAAGCCCATTCGAAAGCACAAAAGCTCATTTTTCAATATTATTAATAAACTTGCTTTGTTTCGTCGGTACATTTACTATTCTTGTTCGAGCTTTGCTAAGCATATTTGAATAATGGCTTTTAATTTATTTATCTTTTTAACCGACTTCTGTAAGAAAAGGAGGTTATCAAATCGACTGTATTTTTTTTATTTTTTATTAAATAGTTCGAAAATACGAGCCCAGTGTCAATCTTTATATTACCAGGTCGGGGAAATGAAAATAATTGAAATATAGTAAGTAGTACTTGACAAGTACATACTTGAATGTGATGTCAAAAAATCACATTTTCCCCGCATATATCATAGTAGGCAGAGGGAACCTAGTAGTGTCTAAACAAGGTACCCTCTGTCTACCATCCGTTCTCCACTTTCCGTCCAATTGGCCTGACATTGAGAGATTTGAGCGGTGAAACCCACAGATAAAGAGGGCAAATAAAAATCCTTTCCGTAAATTAAAATTGATCCCCCAACCAGTGTGTTTAGTCAAACACTATGTCACGGCTACACAATTAGTATCAAAAAATCTTATCGTTTTTACGAATGAAAACGGCATCTCTGACTTGAGAGCGGTTTACAAATACGAGCCTTAAAGTTGTTTTTATTTTGTCCACAGATAAATCAAATAGAATCCGGACGCGTAGTGCAGTGTGATTGATATGTTAAGTGCCGTAACATCGCGGAGGTGACAATACTTACATGTCAGTCAGTGGATGTGGATGATGACCGTTTGGAATACGAGCCGGCGGAAAAGTGATTGGTAATGTTTTTTTTAATATATGTTATTTAATAGTTTAATTTATATAGGGGCGTAAAGCGTGGCTGTAAGAGCGACTGGTTCTGGGTGCGTTCCCCATTCGAACAAATGAATTTCATCGTGTTTCAGCGTCAAATTCCACCACTTAATACGAAACGACACCAGAATTTGGTGGGAAATGAGAAACGGAGTGTCTCAACACTAGATTCTCTCTGCCTACTCTACTATTTGCGAGATACAGCATGAAGCTGAACAAAAATCCACCAATATACTAAACAGTTAGGACCAAAATTGTTAAAAAAATATTTTCCATTCATTCATTCTTCTAAATCTAGAATAAAAGATGAAAACAAAGCTTCCTAACAAACTAACACACCATACAAAGTAGAGCCACAAAATTAGCAACCAATGACCATACATTATTAACAACTAATAAAAACCATTCATTCAATAGGTTTAAAATGTCTCTATCCACTCACATATTATTATCTAAAGGTCATCACTAGAACCCCCACTTATAACCTGAAGTTACAATAGCACGAGTTCGAATATAACAATGCAATTTAAGTGCTTTAGCGCTGTAATCTTGATGGAATGCTGGAATAACATAAAACGACACAGCTAAAAGCAGCTGTGCTTTTGCATCTTTATGATCTGGAGATCGGTTATTACTTGACTAGGTTCTAAATTATATGCTGGATTGCTGTGAATTTTGTGCTGTTTCTTATATGTTATTTAAAGGCTATAATAGCGTAATGGCACAGGGTCTGGTCAGAAAATTCTAGTTGTGGGTTCGATTTTCACTCAAGGAAATGTATAATTTACTGCGCCGCGATATGGTCAATAGTATAATGTGTAATTAATAAATACAGTACGGTCAACGAATTGTGGCCGACCTGAACTAAGCTGTAAAACGCATATGATTTACGATTTTTCTTACATTTCCAAAAACCTAACTGCCGCTACTTGTTGACCGTATTGTAAATCAACCTGTTCTTTATGATAGTGTGTGCAGTGGTAATGCTATAATAATAGTGTTGCAGCACCTACTGATGATGAATAGGTTCTTCCGTTTGGATGCAATTCAAATGGTGTATTGTCAAGTGTAAGCTGTCATTATTGTTACAAGTTAAGACGTTTGTAGATTTGTATGTAGGTATCAGTCTTACAATGATGTACGTATATGTTGATATTAGATTTAATTTTTAGGGTTCCGTATCTCAAAAAGTAAAAATTGAACCCCTATAGGATCGCTTTGTCGTCGGTACGTTTGTCAAGACCATTTTGAGATCGCGTAGAGGTATCAAGCGGAAATTAATATTGTATATTTGGTCCCTTGAAGCACAGAAAACAATCTATCGTCTAAGTCAATGTAATCTAAAGCATTTTTGCATAAATGCATCGATTTTGCTTACGTTTGTATGATTTATAGGACTTTCATAGAAAAAAATTGGTAGTGAAGCCTCGGTGAGGGTTTTTTTTTTATATAGTAAAAGTCGTGTTGCAGTGGAACCAAATACGCAAATTCATATTATAGATAATTAAATATAACCAATTACATATTATTATACGAGTAACAATATCAAATACACTCTAACTTCCATTTTTAATAAGAAAAAACCAAGAAAAACACTTACCGTACTAGAATTTTCGCACGCTCCGCCTAGAGCTAGATAGAATATCGGCCAAAGCCTCACAGATAGTTCCCAAGCCTGTGTTACCTAATTTAAAGGTAACCTTTCGTTGACCGCATACCGTTCGAGTAATCGTATAACAGAGGCAGCGGCCATGTAAATTTGATTGATGAAATGGCCTTATATAGATATATAAATAGCATCTAATTTGATGAATTTATATTTAGGTAGTTGTGTATGATACTTAAAAGAAGTTTTTTTAGCTTCACGCTTTATCCCGCTCATAATAAGGTAGGTAGATGGAATGTTGTAGGCATTGCGTGTTGACTGTCGGAACTTAACGCCGCGCTTCGGTTTGCTTTGTTACCAAAGCGAGGAAATGTCAATATATTTTTTTTTGTATTTCGTTTCCTTGAGTGGAAATCAAACCCACTACGGGTTAAACAATTCAGTTAAATGTAAAAATTAAACAACCAAAAAACAAAATTTATTACCCATATAGTTATTTGCTGGTATTTTTCAAAATTACTTTTCACACATCTTAACGGGTACGAAAATTAAGGTAATTTCCAAAGAATAATATGTAGCGATAATGTCCAACATTAGCGATCGCCGAAATTTTGCGACATTAAAATACTTATAAGAGAGAATTACTCTCAAATTGTTATCTCTGGGGAGGACCTCGCAAATTATTACCTCCAAATGGGAGAAGGATGTGAGCAAATATCCAGATTTTCATTTTAAGTGTGTGCCACACACGTTTCTTAGTGAGTTGAGTTTTATCACTACGTGCAATCTTTTTGATGATTCCGATATATTTGCCTTGTAAGGCGGTGAGGAATAACTGTCTGTAAATATTAGTTTTGGGTATTTTAGCATTCTCACATGATTAAATGCCGTTGAATATGAATTCGAAGTCCAATAAATATATTATATTTGATGATTTAAAGTGGTAAGACGATAAACGCGACAGGTTCCGCGTTCGATTCGCATCCGAGGAATTGAAATATTTAAAATTTCATCGATCAAGCGGAGTGTCTTAACACTAGGTTCCACCTGTTATATGCGGGATATAGCGAAATTGAAAAAAAAAACTTTCGTTAGTGAAAATATTGGTAGTAATAATTTGTCATAAACAAAGTCAAAGCAAACACCTAGCTATACGGAAACTAAAATAACTTCATACATATATTAAATACCGAAGAATCGGCCAAGTTTCTATAACTTAGCGAGCTAATCAAGCGAGATGCGTTCTCCACGCATTCCGCTGCATAATAATGCACTTTCGTTTCTCGCAAAAAATAATATTCATCGCACGACCGCCCCTGCATCTTCGCCTCGATCTTTCGGTATTCGGTATGGGTACGTCGGTCGTTAGAGATGGATATATCAAAAATGATGTATGGATATTTGAAAGTTTTCGATTTTAATTAGAAAAATGCGTTTTTTATGTAAAACTGCATGTGAAGTAACGTTTCTAAAGTTAGTAGGATGTTGTGCTACTTTTTAGTAGTGTACTTTTTTTAAAGATATTTATTGTGTATTATCATTTATAAATAAAAAAACAGTTAAGAAGAGAGTGCACAGGGGCACATGCGTGTGAACGCGACAGGTTCGATGTTCGATTGCTACTCGCGTAACTCGGTATGATAACTAGGCAAAGCGCGGCGTTGAGCTCCACAACACACAACGTCTCCATATTTTGGCAGAAGCAAGTGATGAAGGAAAGTGTTTTAATGGAAACAGGGTGTCCTTTACACTTCCAGGTTCCCGCTGCTTGACCTGCTATATGCGGAATATAGCGTCTAGTTATATTAAATATTTCGTTTCCTCGAATAGGAATCGAACCTACAACCTGTCGCGTACCTACATAAAATATAAAACGCTTTGGCAATAACTGATAGAATGGAAAATCTTCTAATTATTTAGAAACTGTCATCTTATCTATTAACGAGCAAGATAACGTAAGAAATATAGTTAAAAAAAGAAAACTACCACTTTTCTTTTACTTTCACGACAGGAATACTCTCCTACTGCTAAGAAATCACATGTCCATGGCGGTGCTATAATAGTACGATATTATAATACCCATACTTGCATAGAAAGCTAATATATAACGGGGAAGGCCTCGTGGGTCGAGAGACGTACAATTTAAAATAACCTGAACCTGGTTGGTATATGTTATAAGGTATTATATAAAAGTGTTAAGCTTTTAATACTTTTATAAAGTTAGTGTTTTTTTATTATTAAAGGATGGGTACAGTATTGACAGAGATATCTAAAAAATAGTCTTTTAAGTTAATTATTTGATTGTTCATTATTGTTTTATTTTTGTATGTTCATCTTATTTTAATAGTTTTAATGACATTCCCTTCGTAGGTATAACGTAAAATCATCGTCTCTGTTTCTCAATTTCAATTAATTATTTTTTTCAGTTTAACGTTAAATTAAACAAAAAAATGGAATTGAAACCACAATGCTTAATATATGCTAAATGAAGACCTGTTTGGAAAAGAAGAAGAAGTGTGGGCAGAGGGAACCTAGTGTTAAGCCTCAGTTCCCATCTTTTCGCCGAATTCTGGAAGCAATGCATATTAAGTAGCGTAGCTTAACGCTGCCATTTGCCACACCAGAGCAAAGAACAAAAAATAGTAAATATTTCATTTCCTCGAGCCCCTCGAAACCAATTGAACCTGTAGCCTTTACTGTACACGCTTGTGCCCCTACGCCACCACTGGCCTCAACCTATTAATTTCATACATAATATTTATTTCATAGATAAAATAAATTGCATTATATCAAAATCAACTACAAAATTGTAACATTAAGAAAATATCTAATATGCAATTATTATCTCAATTGGAATCACGCATAGTACTATACGTGTGCTACATTTTACGCTCCACAAAACCTCGGTGTTCCTTGATAGAGACATTATTAACTGTGTGTAGTGTTGTTTTATATTATTATTATGTTTTAGAAATTTAACATTGTTACGGTTTATACTTTTATTATATTGTTAAATATTTTATTAGATTAGAGGCCAGTAGTGGCGCAGGACTGTAAGCGCGGTAGGTTGTTGGTTTGATTCCCACTCGAGGAAATTAAATATATAATATTTTTATTTCTGCGCTCTGGTGTCGCACGAGAATGCCTCCAAAATTGGGTGGAAATTAAGGAGTATCTTCATCTTCATCGCTAGATATTTTTTACGCCTTTGGAACTCAAGTATAATACTTTATTGGTTCTACAGTTGCAAAATAAGTATGTAGTTATAGCAAAAAAATCAAATCAAAAAAATCAATCAAATGAAGCAGATATATTCTTACAAACAGTCTTAAAATAAATGACTAATATTTTGCAAAAATCTATCTATATACTTTTAATATGTTAAAAGTAAGTTTGGAGAAAGTGATTCCTATTGACCTTACATTCAATAAAACGTGAGTTGACATCACTGTGACGTGTTAAAGATATATCTAATTTTAGATTTATCCAAAATTCAATGGAAGGTGGGGAACGAAAGTGTGTTAATGGGAACGGGGTGTCTTAACACTAGGTTCCCAAATTCCCTCTGCCTACCCTGCAATGTGCGGAACACAGCGTAAAGCTATAATAATCATAGTGAATGTGGATACAAATTCGGGTCTTAGAGAACTAAGAATTGTAGTTCTAGCGTTAGGCTAAAAAAATAAAAATGATTTTTGTATGTCTGCGATATGTAAAAAACAGGTAAAAAAAATCTGAGCTAATAATGACAAAGTATTTGCAAATATTTCATTTAGGTAGGCAAAGAGAACCTGGTTAAGTTAAGACATTTCCTTCCCTACGCACCGCCCAATTTACGAGACATTGTCTTTGGGGCTATGTGAGTAAAGAAAACAATCCATTCCCTCGATTGGGAATTGAACCCACAACCAATGCGATGTACCGCCCTACCAAAACTCCAAATATTTACACATACATTTATAAATATTTAAAAAAATGTCAACATTACATGAATAGAAATTAAGAAGCGCACACTCGAGTTGATCGGACGGCGACAGTGCCCGCGATCGTTTTCGCTGAGAAAGCTCCCGCAAACTAGTTTAGCTGTTATTCCGATATTTTCACTTATGTAAATACTGTCAGAGCATTCCTGTGAGCTATGTCCGGTTACGTCGACTTACTGAATGGTGTTCATCCCGATATATCTTATTTGGATATTAAGTTCGGTACAAGGGTAACGCGAAGATTGTAGGTTCGATTCCCAGTCGAGGAAGTGAAATATTTATTTACGTTTATATTTCCATTTTTTCGCTCTGTTGAGTTCTGCCACTCAACACGCAGTGCCTCCAGAATTCGGCAGAAAGTGGGGAACGGAGTGTGTTAACAATAGGTCTACTTCCCTCTGCCTACCCTGCTGTGTGCAGGATATAGCGTGAAGTTGATTTTAATTTAATTTTGTATCAAATGTAAATTTGATGCATAGTTACAAAAATATACTTTACTCCAATTTTAGGAATATGATAAAAATGTTAATTATTAATTTAAATCTTGTGTAAACTGTCCCCATAATTTATGTTATACGATAAAATTTAACTCAATTAATATTCTTTTTTTTAATTCCAGGTCCAAAATGACGTCGAATGTCGCGTCGCATATATCACGAACGTCGTTCATCTGTCTATTCGTGGCATTCATTAGTGTAAGTTATTTATATATTAGCTTTATTAGTTTTTTAATATTTATATTTTATTTTATATATTTATATGCTGCTACTACCGTTACTTTATGTTTAAATATACTACTTTAGATATATTAAAATTTTCTATCATTTCGTTGAATAGATATGACTGAATTTTAATTCTATTTTTCGTGTAAAGAATTGATTATTAGGTTAATTCAGTTCGTCGGCCATTAAGGCATTTGAAATTCATATTTATAGTTTAAAAGTAAGATTATCGACGATACGCAAAAGCTAGAGTGAATGAAATGCAAAAGAAAATAAAAGCTGTAGATATTTATACTGAGGCATCTTGTGAGAATAATTATTGTACAATATAGAAAGGATTCGTTTTTTTTTAATTATGAATTTATGTCAAAGTTTATTTTAAATGAAAATTCTTTAAAGTTCATATAGTATAGATACTTAATCAGTTTCTCTAAATATTTTTTTAAGTTAGTTACTTTGAATGATTGTTAATTAACATTTAATTTTACTTTCTATCTAATAATGAAAGTAAGTATTTTGAAAATGTTATGAAAAATTTCAATTAAAATATAATACTTCTATTGTATAAAATATACGTTATACATTTCTATGACATAAATATTCATTTGGTCCTATTTTCTTAATGCCGTTACAATGTTTTAGCATTTTGGTTGAACTCATTTTCTTTAAATTATAATAATTAATTATATCAGTTATTAAAATTCTGTTGAATCTCTTGATCTAAATGACTGGAATTCTGCGAATTTATCCATATAACAGGTTTTAAATATATTTTATAAATTTGCTAGCATTGGGCTCGTGACTTCGCCTGCTTGGAGTATGTTGATATAATATACACGTTTTATACATATGAACATTCTTTTTGAATCACTCTAGCCAATAGTGGAAACTCCATCATCCATGCATCCTTTAAAAGTCAATTTTTAACTTTACGTTATGGATGTAGGTTGAAATTGTATTTTAAATAATTATTAGATTTTAAATTAAACGTTTCCTTCATATGCTTATCTATACATATAAAAGGACTTGTCCTCACTGACTGAGGTAAGACGCACGCACAGCCGTAACCGCTGTGCGTAGAAACGTGAAATTTGGACAGATGTTTAATTTTGTAATCTGGACATCCACTAAGAAGGGATTTTGAAAAATTTTAACCCTAAAAGGGTGAAATAGGGGTTGAAAGTTTGTATGGAAAAAAATTTAAATCAGCACCGATATTTATAAAATTTGAAATTTAGATTTTTAAAAGTATTTAATTGAACACGTGTTTCAGAGTTTTCTAGAATTCTTTCCCTAAGGGTGCAAATAAGGGGTTGAAAGTTTGTATGGAAAAATCTTTAAAACGCTACCGATTATTATAAAATTTGTAATTTAGACTCTTAAAAATATTTAATTGAACATGTATTTCATGGTTTTCTAGAATTCACCCCCTAAGGGTGCAAATAAGGGGTTAAAAGTTTGTATGGAAAAATCTTTAAATCGCCACCGATTTTTATAAAATTTGAAATTTATACTCTTAAAAATATTTCATTGAACACATGTTTCGTGGTTTCTTAGAATTCACCCCTAAATAAGTAAGCGAAGCTGCGCGCGTCCGCTAGTATAATATAATTAGCCATGATAAGAGGCCAGTTATGGCGCAGGGGTACAAGTGTGCTAATGTAAACGTGACAGGTTGTGGGTTCGATTCTAACTCGAGAGAAAACCTTTGGTTGCGAGGCAAAGTGCGACATTAAAACTCGCGACTCAACACGCAATGCCTCTAAAATTCGACGGAAAGGTTCCCGGGGTCCCTCTGCCTCCCTGATATGTACAATAGTAGTTTAGGTAGATCTCAATATATTTTACAAAAATATCTATTAAATAAAAAAAATAAAGTAAGCGATCCGTTTGTAAACACTGTTATCGTTCAACATAAGTGAAATGCCATTGATCTCCGTCTGCCACAAAAAGGCGGCCTAGAAGCGAGTTAGCAGAATCGCGCCGTCCTTGAGGTCGAATGTTCACTACGGACTTTCACATAGAAATGTTTTTAGTTTAATAGTTTTATATATATTTTTTTAGGTTCACGCTTTATCAGTTTTGCTATATATTAAAATAGAGAAGCTAGGGTTAAGATTTATCTGTTATCTGCCTTTTTTTAGGCAGAGGGAACATGGGAACCTAGTGTTAAGACACACCGTTCTCCATTAATACACTTCCGTCCCTCACTTTCCGCACTTTTTCTGTTATCAGTGTGAGAAAATAAAAATATGAAATATTTCATTCCTCCGAGTAGAAATCGAACCTACAAACGTTGCGTTTATAATCGCACGCTTGCATTAAATACATGCATTAAAGATACTTGTTTTAATAGTTTCTATCGATTTTTTTTATGAATTGTACAGTACGGTTTTATAACTTCATTTAACATTGAACTAGAAAATTTTAAACGAACGTATCAACTATATAAAAACATAAAAATAAAATAAATAATCAATCAATTTATCAATTTTACACATCTCTATCTCCACTAACTCTCTTCTTATAATATAAGTATCTATCTATTCTCTTCGATAATGTTGCTAAGCTATCTTGTCGTTCCATTTGATAGCGTCCCGCGTCCGGCATACATACTCACTCGTCGTCGTATCGCACGGCAAGTGGACCGCGCTGCAAAAACAAACATACGGATGGACCAGACGGTCCGTTGGTGTAGCAGAATTGTTAAATGGTAGATGATTGTAAAATTATATAGATTGGAAATTATCTCAGTTAAATCAAGAAGGAAAAACTCGATGTCAGTTTTAGTTTCCGAGAAATTTGTGGAGAAACATACATATAATCATAATATTGGGTATATGTCCTTTGAAGCCTTAATTTCATAATCAAACAACTCCAACGTTTTATATTAAAATAGTTGCACATAAATGTTATTTTTTGCTTAGATGAGCAGGAAACCACGAAGACATTTAAATTGATGTTTAATTTATTTTTAATGGTGGAATTAATATTTTGAGACCAGTAGAGGTGCAGGTGCAGAAGTGTATGACTGTGAACGTAACTGGTTGTGGGTTCAATCTCCAGGAATCGAAATTTTAATTAAATTTATATTTTCATTTCTTCCCTCTATGTAACATACAATGTCTCTAGAATTCGACGAAAATTGGGAAACGGAGTTTCTTAACACTAGGTTCCCACTGCCTACCCTACTGCGCGGGATTCAGTGTGAAGCTTATTTATTGAATGTAATTAATAATTTATATATTAAAAAAAAATATTTAAATATCTTACGTTCAAGTAAAAGTTATTGTCACTATATATTATAGAAGGTGGATTAATTGCCAGCTTTTACTTGTAAGTGATCCGCGGTAAAGCCTGTTTGATCACGTTATAAGTAAACCTGATACTAAGTTATATTAAAAGCAAGTTAATATGTAACTTAGATACATTCTACTATACTACTGTACTAAACTATAAAATAATACTGAGTTAATTATGTTACATAATATTATTAATTGGGTTATTTTCGATTAGGAAAAATCGTCGCGTTACGTTCCACCACTCAATATGGAATGTCTCGGTTTGAAAAATGGAGAACGGAATGTCTTAAAACCTAACTTTATTTTATCTTGACTCTGCTACATGCTTGATAAAGCGTGAAGCTGTAAAAAATTAGGAACCAAATCGGAAATACCACAGGCGATTGATATGGATTAAATTCTCATAGTCATATCATATGCCTACCAATATTAATATTGAAAATAATGACATGTTAAAGTGATATTAAATTATGTATAAAACTAATGCAGTTCTGAAGAATCGTTAAGTTCAAGCGGGCGAAGCCGCGGGCGTTCACAAATATATAACATTAAATAAATTTTGATAATTTATTTTTGCCCACTATATTTGAAATTAATCTTCCTTTGATTAACAAATGTACATACCTACATACATTCATACAAAACTAATATCTACATACATACACACCTGTCATACAAACCAATTATTACCATAAACTAATTACCCTAAAGGGCGCATACTGAAGACAATACCTTATACACATCTCATTGGAGTGAAGTAATCCAACGGTCGCGCAGGTCGCACAACTTCGACATATCCTGTCTAATGGTTTGTGAAAGCCGTGCGAAACCCCGTGAGAGCCATTGTATGTGGGGCTGACACTGTCAACTAATTATCTGTGGCTAATTGTTGAGGCCATTATGGCGCAGTGGTAGAAGTTCTGGGTTCGATCCCCATTCGAGGAAATGAATTGTTATTTATTAATGTTTACATTTCTTGTTTGACACCAAGGCTAAAGCACGGCGATGAGTTCCGCCACTCAACACGTAATGCCTTGAAAAATTCAGAGGGAAGTGGGGAACGGAGTATCTTAACAATAGGTATTAGGTTCCTTTTGCCTACCCTGCTGTGTGCGGGATGCAGCGTGAAGCTGATGTAATTTAATTTTAATATAATTGTTTCAAAATTCGAGCTTAATATGGAATTATGGCCTTAGTTGTTGTTGGGCAGCTTTTTATGAGCAAAAGTTTTTTTTATTCAATTCTTAAAGCAAGTTTTTGCTGAATTCTTAAAGCATAAATATACTATTATTTATTAGAGGTGTTTTTTCTTTTACTTGTTTTGTTCTAACTTTCTTCAAGTTCATTCCTTTATAGATTTTATGAAAATTGCGAAGTAATAGAAACTACTAAGGTAATTCTGCTACTTCCTTTACTCTGTGAAGCAGATTTAATAGAAAAGTATAAGAAAATCTATTAGAAATATTCGAAAACGACTTTTATAAGATGTTCTTATCCTAAAACAAAGCCTTCGTTCTTCACAATCTGTAGGTACAACAAGTATTAGTCATTGTTAACATAGAGATGGTCTTGTTTGTTCGTGTAATGAAATCTCGAACACAGTATGGGCCTTTATCTAGAACATTATTCGTACTATTGCCTTTTGTTCATGGAACTGTTGTTTATAGAATCGTGGTCAACATTTGTATGCCAAACGTATAGCTGTTCCCGCTTTAGTGGGACGCAAATGAGAGTCGTGAGGTCGAATTGTCTCACAAAACATTCTTAATTGTATAACTTTCTTGTTTCTATATATAATGTTTGTATTTACGTGAATAATTTATATGTTTTTATATAAAAGCAACTATTGAGGTTCCGGGTATTCTCAGCAGAACTGTTTTCTGAGCCAGTGGTGGGTTTGTGTTCAAAGGTGCTTGTAAATGTCAATGAAAAATATTTTGTATTTGAATATATTCATTTGTTATTGTTTTAACATTACGTGTTAGTGAAATGTATGTAGTAATTTAAAAATTAAGATGTTATTTTCATTAATTGATTATAATTTATAAATTAAAATGAATTATGAAATAATCCTTAATACTGAGATTTTTGATTGACCATAATTTCTTCAAGCGACCAAAAAACAAAATTTACTTCTCTACAAAAACAGGAGACACATACACTTAAAAGACAAACCTACTTACATACATCACATGCACTACAAGGTCACTAGTTCACAGGTTGCATATGCAACATGCACATGTGAATTAAACATGAAACCCGCACAAAGCTGACGTGACGCGAATGACGGAACCGTAACGGTGTGACTATCCAGATCCTGATGAATATGCAGATGTCAAGATGACGCCTCGTCGCGGAATGCTAACGGTTGAGACACTTCAACAATGCTAGTAGTAGCATATATTAGCTCAGTTTCAGCCAACGAAAGTTATTGGAAATCCGGTTTTTTGTAATCGATATACGAGTGTATAGGTTTTTAATCGATACATCGGTAGTAAAATTGATGATCGATAGATTTGATCTTTTAAGTGTATTTGGAGATTGTAATAAGATGTCTCTACTGATATTGTCGAAGAATTTTATTTTAAAAGTGTAGTTTTAAAAGTGAAGTAAGCCTTAAAACAAAATAACGTAAAACTTACTGTCGTTATATATTAAGTTTTTATATGTTAAAATGTTGTCCCATAGAATATAATCATCGTCACCTCCATCCATATCTTCACTTTAATATTTCCAGTACAAATGTATTGTAACGATACAAATTTCATAGATTAAAATTGTTAGGAAAGTCAACCATATTAAAAAAACGCAATTCATTACTTTCAATTTAATAAGATAGACTTCTTTAAGCATACATATTTATGTACAGACTTTCCATTTTAATCGTTTTATTTAAAGCTGAGTAATACTCGACTAAGTTATTTTATTTTTTTTTTTTTTCATATTTATAATGTGTCTATAATTATTGTTTTAATTGCTTATAAATAATATAAGCATTAAATTACATATTTATGCAAATGCAATTGCATTTCAATGGAATTTTTCTTTAGAAGATTTCATTATATTTTTCCGCACCAGTAGGTTCCTCTTAGGGTTCCTTAATCTTTTTCGTATTTCGAATTCGGGCAGAATGTGATCAACGGCGTGTCTTCACACTATGTTCTCCTGGTCTGCGATGATATATGCGGGAGAAAGCGTGAAACGAAAAAAAATCGTTTGCTTTTGGATATTATAGCAATTAATTCAATCTTTGACAGTAACAATACAATACCCGTTTATTATTTAAATTAATACAAAATCATTTTATTATAAAGCTATTTAGATTATTCATAAATTTTAATCCTTTTTTTAATCCCACATATAATATCTTAAGCTTGTTTGTACTTACACGATTTAAAACACAAGTAAATCTACATTACTCCCATAAATGTAATTATATAATTATAATTGAAATGTGATTTTACCAGTATAACGTGTTCCTTTCTAATTAATATCGATTGACATCAACACAGTCGTTACGTATCTCAATTTGATTTCAGGATTCCTCTCTTATAGATATAATATATTAATTGAATTTAAATGATTAGTGATAGAATTAATATTTTTAAATGTTTAACTTGGCTTCAGTTTTCACGCATTTTTCTCATTTAGAAAAAGATCTTGTTATTTAAGATATAGAATTAAATATAAGAGGGCAGTTGTCGAAGGGGTTCAAGCAACTGTAAACGTGGCAGGTTGTAGGTTCGATTCCCACTCGATGAATTGAAATACATAATATTTATATTTTTTTTTTTTCACTTTTGTCGAGGCAAAGTGTTTTGGTGACTCACCACGGAATGCCTCCAAAACTCTCCCTCGAATGCCACTCCTCAATATTTTATATCGGATTCTCTTATAACATCAACATTAACAGAAGACAATAGTCCTTTAAGATTTTAAAACTTTAAATGTCCTACATATATTTCTAAGCATTATTACTTATTTTAATCTAAACATTAACTCTATGGAAAAAATAAAATAAAGTTAACTGATAAAATACGCCTTTTATAGCGGTGTAGAATGTTATATCAATCGTTGTATCATTTCGGTCATTATGAAACCAAAAGCGATAACAGAGCTCTTTTGAAGTGCCTGTAATTTATTATGCTGGTTGTACACGAGTGTGTAGGGTTGAACTTGACGGTACCAAACTTGAGTGTATGGAAATAAATATTTAATTTTTCTATTGTATTTTATCCTGTTCTTTAAAAAATAGTTTTTTTTCACGCTTTATCCCGCATCTGAACTACGCGTGTGGGACCTAGTGTTTTTAAGTAATTCGCTCTCCACCTTCCGTCGCATTGATAAAAGAAAACTATTAAATATTACATTTCCTTGAGTGGGAATCGAACTCACAACCTATCTCGTTGTTCCCCTGCATCACGACTGGCTTCAGCAAAATAATCGTTAATTGTAATATATAACAATGTTTTGCTATAAGAGTATATTATATACAATGTTATAGATATTTTTCTATTTTTTTCTCTGATTTTAATATGTATATGTGATAGTCTGATGATATTAATTTACAGCAATTCAATCTTTATTGTTTTGTCTATGGTTTTTTTATACTTCCTATAAAGAAATTTAATGTTTAAAGAAAAACAAATGAATCTACATATTAAAAAGTTATTCTCAATACACATATTTTAATAGCAATAGCATGGAGATAATTCATGTCATAAAAACTTTACTCGTGACCAACAAATTTATGCAAGAATTTCAATTTTTTTGTCTATATTAGAATATTGATTTCTCGGAAGTGATTTTATGGTAAAATCGATGTGATTGCTTTCGTCTATATCGTTTTCTATTTTAGAAGTTTATAAAAAATATTATTTAAGTATTTTTTAAGCTAAAATGCAAAATATATATATATATATGTATTATGTAATTGAGAAACTTAAACTTAATTAAAATACACTTAAAGTAATTAGAAAATTAGCCAAAGGCTTTTAAAGTTCGTTTATTGGTGTTATTAAAATTATGATTTACATTCAATATTTAATCTTTAATTTCCACTCTACCAGTCTACACATAATGCCTCCAGAATTCAGAGAAAAGCAGGGGACGGAGCCTCTTGTCACTAGGCTCCCAGATTCCCTCTGTCTATCCTGCCATGTGCGGGATACAGCGTGAAGTTATTAAAAACTATATGCACAGAAAACGCAGTTATTTTGAAGTTACAGAAAAGCTTTTTATTTATACACATAGATGTTATTTTAAATAGGCAACCCTTTCGTTAGTCTAAAGTAAAACAAAGTAAAAATGACGGTATAAATAGAAAAAGTAGTGTTGTTATAATCACCTAATTATATACATGAATCATGTTTAGGGCAAGAATGTATAGAGAATTGGTGTTTTTTATGTCATTTAAATCTGTCTGTCTGTACATTTAATATGTGAATAATAGCCGTAGGTATCTATAATGAGAGGTTATTATAATGTCGGTATGTGGGTTCGATACCAGTAGTTTTTTAAGCAACTTATTATATAGTTTAGTTTTTTATTGATGGTTTTTTTTCAATTTTGTTTTGTTATTTAGAAAGCTTTTATTAGAAATATTTCTGTAAGTATTTTTTTTTTCAATTATAATGTAAAATGTATATTTAACTGAATTTTGTTGACATTTATAAAATAACAAAAAAAATATACTGAAATAGTAGAGTTGTATAGCGGCCACAAATATATAATAGCACCTATTATTAATTAATTAATTAAGAACTCATTTTTGTGCTCTGTCTAGCTCTAGTAGCATGTGCTACTTATTAGATATGTAATATATGTAAATAACGTATAGCTTCGCTTTGTATCCCGCCCACGGCAGGATAGGCAGAGGGAAACTAGTGTTGAGACACTCCGTTCCCCGTTAGATATATAATATGCATATAAATAATATAATTTTTCCTACTTTAGGCATAATAATTGGACAGTGCTATTTTGTTTCCAAAAGTATTAAGGCCGGTATTCAATTAGCGCGGTGAGAAAATGACATGTCTATCGGAGGCCGCGGGCGGTTTTGGTCTATCATTATCGTTGCGGGTACCTTGGAGTACTGGTTACTGGATGTGCTTTAAAATTGTTAATAATTTTGTTGTTTGTGTAGTTTTAAAGGGTTATTTAAATATAAGGAATAGGTTAATTATTTATACGTTTTATAAAGAATCGTTAAATTTGAAAAAAAAAATATTGGTTATTTTTTTTGGATTTTAGGTAATTAATGGTACTAAAGTATATTTATTGTGTAAATAGATTTAATGTTACGTTACTCTAGTTTCCAAATTCAAAAGTAGTGTTTTTTAATGTGGGATCAGTGCTTAGTTTTCACGTAGAAGCTCAAGTTTTACTTATATTCTATAAATTAAATTTAAAATCACAATAAAAGAGAACATGGTAAAGCTCGGTGTTTAATTTCGCCATTCAACTATGTACTTCCAGAATTTGGCGGAAACTGGGGAACAAAAGTATCTTAAAGGGAACGGAGTGTCTTATCATTAGGTTCTCAAGTTCCTTTTGCCTACCATTTTAATTTTACTTACTTAGCTTTGTTTTTACAAAGAATAAAATTCTATAAAAAATACTCCCAACCGAAAAAAACAACACTGTTTTTTTTATATAAATGACTCATCCAGTAGCTCCAAACACGTATTATAGAACACCTGGCAGAATGCCGTTGAACTCTACAAGGCATTGTAATAGTGAGGACAATCTACCAAAAAATTGTTGGCAATACAAAAAAAAAGTAAAAAAAGCTTATTCTATTATGGACAAGGCCGCTATAAAATTAGACTTTACATTTAACGAGTCAATCCAGTTGTAGTAACTGGGCTATTTATATATGTGATGAGGGATTTATATAAATTGGACCCACCAAACGTACAATAATTGATTAATTTATTTGGGTTTGGTGGGTTGGGGCTCAAGGGTACGAGCGTGCGACTGTAATCGTGACAGGTTGTGGTTTCTATGACGACCTGAGGTGTGGGTTCTATTAAATATTTAATATTTTCATAATTCAACATGCAATACCAGAATTCACAGGAAAGTGGGGAAAAGAAGTGTCTTGTTTTCTAGAATCCCTCTGTCTCTGTCATGTGCGTGATAGAGCTTACAGCTAAAAAAATAATTTCGCTTATTACTATTAAATGATCTCTTTATAAAATTTTAAAGTTGTAAAGTACAGTAAGTTGCTCATTTTGAGAAATATACCGAGGATAATAATTTCTTACATATTTTCATTCGTGGCGGCTATCAATGGCGGTGCAAAGGTTTCAATTAATACACGGATGAGCCACAATTTTCTCTTTCTATTTTCAATTCCATTATATATAATAAGAGGCCTAAATGGATAGATTATATATATTTACATAAATAATATGTAAAATGAGTAATATGTAAACTTGACCAAGTATACGAGTTTTATGATTCATCCGAAAGTTTTATCGGTATTTTAATTGTTTATTGCCTCGTATAAATCTTATGTACATACACTATGTAGCCAATTTTTTTTGTGCTAAGTTGAATGTGAATAGAGTTTAAGTGTAAATTTAATTATAATACAAATATAGACAGCTTTACGCTTTTTTAGTGTTAAAACACTCCTTCTACACTTTCTGAATAATAATTGAGATATTGCAAATTGAATTATAAAAGTCGATGCTTCTCTTTATTATTTTTATTTTTGAGTACAGAAAGACAAATAAACAGGAGAACTTAGCAGAGAAGAAGCTTACTCTTCTCTATATGTATTTACATTATATATTTCAGTAATATCAAAATATATAATTATTATTTAATATTACTTCTGTATATGATAAAATTGAAGTACAATTTATACTTTTGCGACTGGTTTGGTTGTGATTTTCTAATAAGTATATTAAGATTTTATAATTTCGAATCAATATTATGTGAAAGTGAAATTATTGGAATTATAAATTACTAATACTAATAAATTAGAATTTCGGAATTATCTTAAATCGTAATAGAAAAGAGAGAGTGAATTTTTGTTAGTGTATTGAACTGAAATGCCAAAGTTTATTACTTTTATTAATATTATTATAATTAAAAACAGATGAAACTTGTTTATTTTATATATGAAATTTATATTTATTTCCACTTCATGTCATCTAATATTATTTTGGATATCTTGACTGAGGCCGTCGAGACAGTTAAAACGAGACAGTTGTGTGTTCGAATTCCATTCATGGGGTCATTAATTATTTCAACTTCCTGGCTCTGATAACAAGACAAAGCTCGGCGTTGGGTTCCGCCGCTGAAAATGCTATGATGGTGCTAAAAATTACATCAAATTTTGACATGCCAATTTTTATTCTTGATTCTGGTTCTGTCAATAAATTTTTATTTAACGATTAGCTACAATCTATTTATCATCAATACATACTATAAATAAGTGAATGAGGGCTGTCTATACATGAATAATATGTATACATGTACATAAGAAAAAATAATATTGGATAATTTTGTGAAATTAACTCCAAACGACCTCAAAGTTCAAATTATGTTTCAACAGACGAATATGTTAATTTTAAACGAAATAATATGCTAAATAAATAGCTCTATAGAGGTATGAATTTAATATAATGGTCATATAAATTTGGATAACAGTATTATCTTTTTGAACCAATCGGTTAACAAATAACTCTCATTCATAAATATCTTGATTATGACTAATATATGTAAAACTTTCGCATTCCGCGCAAAACATGAATGACATTACACGATGATTCATCTCTTAGGAACATGAAGTGTATAACTTTCCTTACTTTTTAATTTGTTTAACTAAACATACTTAATATAATTATTTGTGATTGACGGATCTTCTATATTTTTCTCTCTTTATTTTGTCACAGATAATCAAAAGCAAGTAATTACTTGTCCACTGTAGACGCACCTAAAGGTGTTGTTTAGTAGAGAGATTTTGAGTATAACAATTTACTCCAGTTGCACTGGTATTTAAAATAATAGCCATTCCATCCATCAGCCTTTTAAGGTCCACTACTGGACATAGGCCTCCCCCAATGCTCGCCACTCCGTCCGGTCCTGCGCCCTTTGAATCCAGCGGGTTCCCGCTGTCTTCTTAAGGTCGTCGGTCCACCTGGTTGGCGGGCGGCCTGTACTCCTTTTGCCGAGACGTGGTCGCTATTACGAGTCATTAAATTAAACATGGTTATTTTTGTATGACTTTAGTAGAACAGTTTTTGTTGAGGTCGTCGTCGCATAGGGGCAGAAGCGTGCAACTGTTAACACGACGTTTGTGGGTTCGATTCCTCCGCAGTGGAATGATAACATATTCATTTACTTTGGTAAAGAAGCAAAAAGCGGTGTTGAATTCCACCACCCAACACAATGCCTCAAGAATTCGGCAGAAAGTGTGGAATGCAAGTGTCTTAATGAGAACGGAATGTCATAACACTAGGTTCCCAGGTTCCCTCTGCCTACCTTACTATGTGTGTCGTTGTATTTTACAAATACGCGATATCTGAAACATCTTTATAATCGATAGACTTCGCGACTATAATATAACTGATGTTAAAACATATTGAAAGGAGAAAGCATGTTTGTTCTTCATTAGAGTTCATTTGATAAATATTTCTACGCTCGTACAAATAGATGAATCGTCAATTGACACGATTATGCGATGACTTTTACCGCGCAAATAACTTTTGATTTCGAGTGGGCAAAAAATGACGTCTTAAGTATAATAATATGCTAGACAAGTTCTGGAGGTTAGCTTGCTAAAACAGTAAACATATTTGTATTTTCTTTATATATTTGAAATTTCTTTATAAATGAAACACCTGTATTACCAAATGTAATGGAATAATAAATCTTCTTCCTCCTGGCATTAATACTGGCGTATGTTGTCAGGGTCTGCCTTATACATATACCATATATGTATATTGTATATACTACATCACAACCTATTTTAAGATTAAAAAAAAAATAAAAATGTTTTCAATATTTAAACATTCTGAAAAGTGATTTATATTTGTCATTTTCGAAATATAGAAAGAAAATTTAAATATAAATAATCCGCCCTCCCCTTCCCGTTTATTTCGGTTCTGTGCTAGTGCTAGATAGTGAAAGAATTGTTTAACTTCAATATCTTCACGCTGTAGCCCACACATAGCAGGGTGAGGATCGAACCCAGAACCGTCGCGGTACGGTCACACTCTTGTGCTCCTAAGCCACGAAGGCCTCATTACAATATCTCATCTTATCTCTCATCTATCTCTATCTTAGCTAGATTCGTATCTACAACTAGGTCATTAATTTGATGCCAATGAAAGTAGAAATCCTTCTATTCTCGCATAAACCTTAAAACCATAATCGCCATATCGCCTTTATCACGTTAATATATACGTATTAATAAAATCTGTGATGATATTTATTATACTGTAATATATTTTAAGCTTATGACTTGTTTAATT
>JAKRZM010001305.1:12976-28465 GCA_036379175.1 Heliconius cydno galanthus | reverse complement strand
TATAGCACTTCTGAAGAATGCAGCTTTCATACAAAACAAAAACAAAGTAAATCGATCCAATAGATCCAGAGATCTTAGCGTTCAAACAAACAAACAAACAAACAAACAAACAAACTCTTCAGCTTTATTATATTAAGTATAGATCCTATAATATTACTTCAACACCTTAAGCTCGCGTGCTTGCACCTTAACCGCTACATATTACCGAACGATTTCTATCCGAATGGATAAACTTTCGAAGCGATTATTTCGATTGCGAATATCGATTATAGTGTGATTGTAATTGAATTCGTATTAGGAATCGTATTTTTTTGACTATTTGCTAATATGTGTCTGTTGTGATGTTAGACTTTTTAGTAGAAAGTTTGAGTTAATTGGAGAATAATTAAGTTTTTGCAATGTTTTAACGAAAAATTGGCTTTATATTTTTATTTTTTATATAAGATAAATATTTTAGAAGAACATATAAAATTTTTAACGTAGCGGGACTTGAACCCGCGAAACCTTTGAACCTCGCTAGAACAGGAAAAAATGGAATCTTGCATTTTATAGTACATGCAATCGAAATCGTAAGCGACAGCTTCTCATAAGGTATAATGGACATTTAAAACAAGTAAACTTTTTTTATATTATAAAGTTATAGTACGTTTATATCGTTAAATTTCGTAATTAACTTAATTAATTAAGTATTAAGATGCGATCGTCGAACAATATGGACGTGTCCAAACTGATTGCATCGATCATCGTGGCTTTTAATGGCTACAGAGTATTTTTACATTAAACTCTCCGTTTAAAGCTCGAAGCTCGCTAAAATTAATAGTCAATATCAGAAATATTTCTATAAAAAATATATTAAATCTGTAAGTCAGATGGTTATTATATATTTAAATCGCACTCAGAGAAATAATTACATTAAACTTAATTCCATTAATCTCTGATAAAGACATAGCGCAGCGCTGAGTTCCGCATCACAATATCTAACGGAGTGTTTTAACACTAAAAAGAAATCTAAGCACTTGTAGCTAGCTCTACATCAAAATGGCACTTGACACCACTAACCCACTATATGGACGGATCCCCATACAAATACTCAATAGTCAATTTATTCATGCTTGTGGTTTCATGTTATGTAGTAATATTGACGCCACTTTCACTGCCACCGAACTAATAAGAGTAAAACCATGTAATCATAGTGCCTTATCCAATCGATATTGTTGACATATTGGTTGGGTGTAGTGTAGTGTATCTTCTCTATATTTAGTAGTGTTTTAGGTTTTTTTTTTTAAATTTTGATTGTTTTTTTTTTGAATTGGCAACACTGATATTTGTGTTTTTTTTAGATTTTTGTCACAGAGTTTGTACCATGTGTTAAAATCGTAAATATGTAACTTAGGATGTGACTTCTTGGCTCTAGATTTCTTTCTCTATCATAAAAAAAACATCAACATCACAAACTTTCTTTATTTCTCTTAAAAAAAAAACAAAAACCATTTAACTTTCCAAATAATCTAGACATCTCAAAGAAATTCAGTAGCCTAAAGGAATGGAAGGAGACAGGCCCAAAATTTGGGGCGATACATAAATATAAATTGCAGGAATTGCATTCTCTCTGTCTCTTTCACACCACAACCATTTCATATGTCCGTCTTGCTCGTACATTCCGTCACCGTGGGAACGCAGCACGCCGTCTTTCCAGGAACGCGCGCGTGCGTTTAATCAAAGATCAACGGATAAGAGATGATTTAATTTAAATTAATCTACTATTTCATGTTAACATTTTTGCTCAATTACACTTAATTAAAAATGTGTTAGATCTGCAAGATAAGCTTTGGGCTTACGTTCAAAGAGAACTGGTTTAGGGTTCGATGGTAGATTTAGTTCTTTTTCGTGTACTGGCATATTATTGATAGGCGTGATGGTTAATTTCTTATTGATGTTTGCGTTTCCTATGAAGTAAGGATTTTTTTTATGCCAGTCGTGGCATAGAAGTCCAAGCGTGTAATAGTAAATGCGGTAGATTGTGGTTCGATTGTCTTTTCAATTATTTTTTAATAATTTTTCATCTGTCGTCGAGGTGGCGTATTAAGGCAAATCGTAGTGTTAATTTCCGTCACTCAACGCGCAGTGCCTCCAAAATTCGGCGGAAAGTGGGTAGCGTAAATATCTCTACCCTCTGCCTACGCTTCTGAGTTCGGGATATAACGTGAAGCTAAAAATGTAAGCTTTTTTACGCATCTCCTGTTTTTGATGTAGGTAAAATAATTTAGTTATATAATTTTTTTATTACTTATTATATAACATAACGATGATAATAACTTTCAACATCTCAATTTTCAGTAGCTTCACAATTTTTTTGAGTTTTATACTGAATCCCTCATTTAGCAGAGTAGGAAAAGGGAACCCAGTGTTAATAAATAAGAAAATATTCGCCGCCTTTGCTTCGCCCCTTAACTTATCTATAAATTATTTTAAAAATCAGGATAAATTATTACATTATTTAATTATTATTTTTATATAACATTTTAAGATTAAAAGTCAGTGTAAAATTAACAGGCCCATAATACTTCATTAAGATATCCATTGTTTGCCGTTTTACACCAGCAATAAATGGTTTATACCGTAGATCGTATATAACTCATGCTACAATTTTATTACATACATTTTATGCTTATAACTTATCTTTGCAAAATAATAAATATTTAATTTCTCTAACAAACTTTTTATAGTTTTAAAACTTTTAAAATGGGCACAAAATAAAAAAATCTTTTGAGTTCTATTACAAAATGCTCCCATTAATACATAGATTTCCTCATATTTATTAAAAGTACGGACAGCGATGAGTTACAGTTTTATTGTAAGTACAAGTTATATTTTAGACTGTTATAGCACAGTAGAACACTATCTAAATACTCGAGGAAATTATAACAGATATGCTCCAATTATTTCTAATTTTCCACCACTGAAAACTATTTTACACTTATATATCACATATTTTAAATTTAAAATCCATATAATTATAAAAATCTCTTATCATCATCATTTCATCTCCAGACGAGGGTGAAAGCCGGCGAGTTGTGGCCCATGGAGAGGCCCGAGGGCATGCCCGTCATACAGTCGCTCGAGGTGATGTGCGGCAAGGATCACATGGACGTTCATCTCACATTCTCACATCCTTTTGAGGGGATTGTGTCTTCTAAAGGTGAGGTTTTTAATTATTTGATGAAGTTAGTTAGATTAAGTTGTTATATTTATTGTTATGATAGGGGATAAAATATCGCGATATATATAAAAATCTTCATTCACATTAGAGTCCAGCAAATGAAATATCTTAAATTCATTTTGTCGCTCTGGTGTCAAAGCTGGATGAATATTCAGCGGAAAATAGGGAACGGAGTATTTTAACACTAGGTTCCCTCTACATACCCTGGTTTAAAAAAAATAAGATAACCATCATTTATTTAAAATAAGTTCACGCAGGATTTCTTATAAAGTTCACACTGATGGAGTATTTGTATGTGAGCTTAGATATTGATATACATATTATTAGTTTTATAATATTCTTAATATACTATGGCTTATTTTTATTGTAAATCCTTTTTCTACGATGCTATTAGCTTATGAAAAAATAAAAATCTTTTAGAGACAATTAGAGGTTATTGTCAGTTGCATAATAAATCTTGAGTGTATGACGTTCCAGCTATAAACACTAAGTACGCCAATATAAATTAAAAGCCTTGCTTGCCTAAAGCGAATATAATTTTGTACAAAAAATTTAATATATATAAATATTATTAATCATTTTGTTGTTCTCGATCTAAATCTGGATAAGATTTTGATCAGCTTCACGCTGTATCCCGCACATAGCAGGGTAGGCAGAGGGAACCTAGTGTTAAGACACTCTGCTTTGCCTCGACACCAGAGCGAAGAAATGGAAATATAAACGTAAATAACTATTTCACTTCCTACAGTGTAGGTACTCTCTAGGTACACTCTGCCTACCCTGCAGTGTGCGGGATACAGCGTGAAGTTGATTTCATTAACTCACAACCATATCAGTTGATCTAAACAAATACATAGATAACAATAGTTCTACATTGTATAAGTATGTAATTTCCACAAAAGAACGCAAACAGCCAATACTCGTACGCCTCACAATCACTTCTCAGCCGTCAGACGTGTAATCAGAGCGGTTCTAATTGTTGCCTCTAATTACGGTTTCACTAACAATTATGAAGGAAAACTGAATTATTAATGTACTGAACGTACCACTTGTTCGCCTTCAAATGGGACAAGATTTGGTAGATGTAACTGTTTGCGAGATTCGCTTGAATTAGGCATAGTTTCTCTTTGAGTTACCGTTCTCAGTTAGTTCAGATAATAATGAATATATAAAATAGAATTTTATATATTTGGATGTATGGAAAGAGATAATAAATGATAAAGAAAGGCTAAAAAGATTTACAAAGCAACAGATAAGGAAGACAAAGAAGAAGATTTTGGAGGAAAGCCCCATAAAACGCATAGAGATCTCCTTGGGAACTACTAAGAGCTACTAAGAAACTACTAAGAGGAATAAATAGGGAAGTTAAAGAAAATACGAACACAAATTTCAAAAATTATTATAAATTATAATGTGTTAGACTTTGATAATAATAAAATATTTCATTAATGATATTTGTATTTTGGTAAGGAATCTTGGTTAATTATGACTAATATAAAAAATATATAATAAAAGTAATCAGTTATCTTACCGCTTTAGTGTTATAATTAAACAACCGAAAAATTATGCGATAATAAGCAATTTAACTTCATAAAGGAATGACATGTTTTAACGTTGTACGTTTCGGAGAGGTGATAAAATTAATTTTTATTTATATAAAAAGTATGAATGTGTGGATGTATGTATGTTAAAATTTGATTTTATAACACTATGAATCTTTTAGAGCAGACAAAATGAATTTTATGAAATGGTAACGGAGAACGGAGAGTTTAATGGTAACGGAGTGTCTTAACACTAGGTTCCCTCTGGCTATCCTGCTGTGCTCGGGAAATTTATAAAAAAAGTACCTGAATATTATTTGCTACAAAAAATGCTTGAAAATAAACAAACTGAAAATCTAATTTCATGATATATGATATCGTTTCCACTGATCTAATTTTTTCTTCAGAAGTCGCGACGAATCGATGGCAGCTTTGACGAATTTGAGCCCACGCGCTGCTTTTTTATTATAACAAAAATTTTAGCGTAATAAATTCTTTAAAAAAACTTTACGGAAATACAGTATAATAGTTGCATGTAGAAATACTTTATTTTTGGCGGAGTTAACAAATTTCTAAATGTATACATAGTAATTGTGGATTCGATTCCACTTGTAGGAATTCCTATAGGTATATCAATTAACTAAACTATTGTTTTGAATCTGGTAAGATAAAGGCGTTCTGCTATACAATTCTTAAATATGCTGAAGTCTTGGAAAGGATTTTCTTGGTAATATGTCTGAAAAGTTCCAATAAGCCTTTCAAATTATAAACAGATATAATAAAAATTGATGCCAGCTTAAATGTCATTATATTTTATACCTAAATAGATATAATTAAAATTGATGTCAGCTAAAATGTCATTATATTTTATACGTAA
The DNA here is from genome assembly GCA_036379175.1 of Heliconius cydno galanthus. Lineage (NCBI taxonomy): Eukaryota > Metazoa > Arthropoda > Insecta > Lepidoptera > Nymphalidae > Heliconius > Heliconius cydno. The sequence goes on along the minus strand of JAKRZM010001305.1, from coordinate 22,827 downwards.
ATAGATATAATTAAAATTGATGTCAGATAAAATGTCATCATATTTTATACGTAAATAGATATAATTAAAATTGATGCCAGCTAAAATGTCATTATATTTTATACGTAAATAGATATCATTAAAACTGATGTCAGCTAAAATGTCATTATATTTTACACACACTGTCCGTTGCAGGTCAACACGGCGATCCTCGATGCGTGTACGTGCCTCCTTCTACGGGACAGACGTATTTCTCGTTTCGGATCGCTTACGCCAAATGTGGCACTAAGCCAGGTAAGAGCTATTTAATAATTTATATGTATATGTATTTTATTATTGTATTTAATAATTTATATGTATATGTATTTTATTATTGTATTTAATTATTTATGATGATCTTAAATATTGGGTATATATAAGATCGATCGGTTACTGGTGATATAGATCAGCGTTTGGTAAACGGAGTGTCTTGACACTAGGTTCCCAGGTTCCGTCTGCTAAGCTAAAAAATAAAGAATATGTCACGTATATCCTTAACTTGTAAGGGTGCAAATTATTTATTTAATATTGATCATAAGTGAAATATTAGTTTAATTAATTATTTTAATTTATCAATACAAACCATAATGTGAAATTTATTGAAAGATTTTCTGGTCATTAAATATAATATACTATACATAATATAATTCTTCTTAATAAGCTTAAGCAATAATGCTAGTATAATCCCATCATTCGTGTCATGGGGTACAGCTTGAACTTGAAATGTAAATTTTATCACCAATAATTCATTGAAAATTTTACATCATTTGTTTGTAAGAAATCGAAATTTCTAATTTATTCAAGAATGTGTAGAATAATATAAGCTCATTTCCGCTTCGCGTACCGAAATCGGTTTCGTTCAATTTACAAAAATACAAATGGTCCCTAGAAGATGCTGTGAAATTCATAAATACATTAAATTTTTAATGGTTTGCAAGTTTGTTCGTATCTTTTTCATGAAGTCAGAAGTTGTAATTCATTACGGAGCAAGTCTAGGCCAAGGGGCAATAGACTACAAGTTCAGACAGACAAGACGGGCAAATGGGTTCGATTTTTACCCGAGGAAATGAAATAGTTAATATTTTCTTTTCTTAGCTCAGATTACGAAACTAAGCGCGGTGTTGAGCAGAATTTCAGAATTCTGCGAATGGAAGTGTTTTAATGGAAATTAAGTGTCTCATCACTATCACTATTAAAATATTACTACATACGTACGTAAGTAGAAACGCAGCGTTGAGCTCCGTTACTCGAGACCCAAAATATTTAAAATTGGAATGTGCGTCGGAAATAGAATGTCTTAACACTAGGTTCCCTCTGCCAACCATGCTATGTGTGGAATAGAGTGTGAAGTTAAAATACAAATTTCCTCTGTAAACACTTCATACAATGTTACCAGAGGAGATGTAATGGATAGTAAATATTTAAACGGCAACAATCGCCCGCACATTTAACGCTCATTGGCCTGTAAGTTGACTCGAGTGCTACTTGACTTGGAGGATCAAGTTTTCCTCAGCATTAACTAGTGTTTGCATATAAATAAAACACAAATATCTTATTTTCACTATGAATCGTTTGTGAAAAACCGTCGTGGTGCTGTGGTACACGCGTGTGATTGTAAATTCGACGGTTGTAAGTTCAATTTTCACTCGATATTTCGGAAAGTGTGGAACGGAGTGTTTTAACACTAAGATCCTACTATATATCCACATGTTGGCGCACCACCAACCTTTAAAAAAAAAAAAGACGACCACGACCGCTCTGTCAAGAGCAAAACAACAAAGAAGAATATAATATCCACATGCAGACAACAACTCATAAATAGTCAATATATTATGTATATAATAATAAATAATTAATTAATCAGAAAAATAATTAATTATAAAAGGTGAAAAGACATTAAAATATGTTACAATAAATACATAAATATATATATAAAAAAAAAACAATTTAAAATACCATAAATACAATTTTGTAATGAAAATTCTCAGCCATGGCGTCCACCTGTCATTCTATTTTATGACCCCCACTAAGCCGCAAGCCGCTCTCCACGAAAAGTCGACTCATTTAAAAGCCTGCGTTTTCCGTTATAATGTTTTCACGTGATTAACGATGTTTTTGTGTTTTAGTTGTAACGATTGTAACGGCCGTTGGTTTGTTTTGTTCTCCGTAATGGGTGAGGAAATAAAATAATTGGTGAGACGTCGTCTTAATGAGATAATAAGTATATAGGAATTCATGTGGACAGCCTCGTGAATTCTTATATACTAGTACACAAGTATACTAGTAGGTTTAAATANCGTTTTCCGTTATAATGTTTTCACGTGATTAACGATGTTTTTGTGTTTTAGTTGTAACGATTGTAACGGCCGTTGGTTTGTTTTGTTCTCCGTAATGGGTGAGGAAATAAAATAATTGGTGAGACCTCGTCGTCTTAATGAGATAATAAGTATATAGGAATTCATGTGGACAGCCTCGTGAATTCTTATATATACTAGTATACGAGTATACTAGTAGGTTTAAATATGATCTATATATTTTTTTTTAAATATAAGTCTCTATTTTCTATAAAAATTCTCCACTCTCTTTCCTCTGTCGCCTCACTTACTGTCATTTTTTTAAATTCACGTTTTCAATCTTGAAATGGATGGAAGATATTTTCCTAAAATGTTACCTGTGAAATTTAATCTAAATTCGTTTAGTAGTTTTTGCTTGAAAGTGGAACAAATATCCATTCTCAAAAATTTATGATAATAGCAGGATGAATAAACACTATATTTATTTCTTCTTTTTAATACTATCTAGTACAAGAAAATATATGTACAAAGCCAACTGATTTAAGTAGTGAAAGAGACGAAGCCTACAAAACGGATTCTAAAATTATAAACCACAGTTGCAAGATTTATTTAAGACAATTAACCATTAATTATAAACGTGTGAGATATTTCCACGCGTCATTATAAATAATTAAAATTAAAGAAAAAAACTATTCCAAACAACCACTAGTAATTGATTTTTCAATTGCCTTTGAACGTGATATATAGTGATGTGTTAATTCTAATTAACGAATAATTTTACGTTAACTTCCTAACAAATTACAGTACTAGCTAGAATGATACAAAAATATACATACATTTATCATTTGCTATTGGATGTGCAAAGAAAAATGTGTGTTATTATAAAGATGTAATGCTTGGAATGGTTTGCTTGAATGCAGCTTTGCCTTTTCCTTGCCTTTCATCAGTGACCACCTACCAGTGTGAGATATAAATGAAATTTGTTTATATCGATGTTTAAGTGATATTATGTGAGTTTATTGTGTGCGCAACGAATACTAAAAACTGTAGTAAAAAAATAGAAAAAAAAAATCAAATTAAATCAGCTTCACGCTGTATCCCGCACACAGCAGGGTAGGCAGAGAAAATATATGCGCCACAACTGGCCTCAAATTATTAAAAAAAATAATAATAATTAATATTTAAGGGGGGCCCATAATATGAACATATTTTTTGGGACCTACAGTTATGAAATTTAGCACGAAAAAACTTATAATACAAATGAAAGAAAAAAAACAGAAGAGTAAAATAAATTTTGACTGTATGTATTTCATAAAAAAAAATCGTTGCCAACTTACATTAATAGTTTATTTCATACAAAATGAGTGCATATATCCGCACATTTAAGTTTGTAAACTTTTGTAAGTTGACCTGCTATCCTGAAATTGATATGAAGATCTGAATAAACCAGCCCGACTCGCGCTTAACCGTTTTTCATGGACAATTTTTGTTTATCACCCTGATATTATGAATAAAAAAAATTGCAATTTTAGTTTGTTTACACTTTTACAAATTTCACCTGAACTCTAAATTCTTCGTATCTCATCACGTTATTTTAATTTCAAGTCCACACTCCTCACACAGTACTGCAGACACTTTGCTGATAATTTATGAGACAAATGAATAGAAGTCTCGGGCGAGACCGCATTCCCTGACGCCGTTTCCGTTGTAGGGTTCAATGGTGTGCGTGTGTGCTCGTGTATGTTTGTTTGTGTAGGTATACCGTTAAAACCTTAAGTTTTAGAAATTATTCTTTTTTTTTAGTTGGTGAATTATTTATAGTTTTTTTGACTGAAAAATCAGGTCAGCTGTTGCGTAGTGGCACTAGTGTCAACGCGGAAGTTTGTGGGTTCGATTCCCACTCGAGGAATTGAAATATTTAATATTTTCATTTATTTACCACTCAACACGCAAAGCCTCCAAGTGGTAAGCGGAGTGTCTTAACACTAGGCTCCCTCTGCTTCCCTCTACATGGGAGATACAGCATGAAGTTAAAAAAAATATATATGGCATTTGAACGAATAATATTTTTTAAAATAACGAAAAGAGCACGCAGATGATTATGATATTACAATATTTAAAAGTTATGAGGTAACAAACATAAAAAAAATTAAAAAATTACAGTCGAATTGATAACCTCCTTTTTTTACAGAAGTCGGTTCAAAATAGATATGATTGGTAAATAAGTATCCGAGTTACCAGTTTTGATTCCTATCAGCACCTATAGCTTGTTTCTCAGCTCATTAAATTATGTGTTATATGACATTGGCTCTAGCAATTCTGTATACTCGTATTAATATGATAAAAAATGTTTTCTATTAAAAAGGAAAGATATGAGGCCAGTCGTGGTGCAGAAGCACAAAGTGTGCTGCAAGATCGACTGGTTTTGGGTTCCATCTCTCCTCGAGGAAGTGAAATATTTATTTACGTTTATATTTCCATTTCTTCGCTCTGGTGTTGAGACAATTTTTTTAATAATTTTAATTTATATGAGAAGTCTAGTGTTAAAACACTTTCACTGAATCTGGAGGCTTGCATGTCGAGTGGCACACCAGAGCTAAGATATGAAAGTATTAGATATTTAATTTCCTCGAGAAAGAATGGAATCGAATCCACAACCAGCCGTGTTTACAATAACACACGTGTGGCACTGTGCCACTTCGTCAAGACTAGCCTCTATTTATTTGTATACATATTATAAGATATATAATTTTCATAATTTTGATACACTAAAACACTTTAACCGGATTGATCGCGTATATTTTGGTAAGTCTATCCGTGACCACTAACTATTGCAAACAGTTCCAAAGCCTCGTACTGGATTTCCAAAAATGTATGTATGATACAAAATACACACGATTATTTAATTAATTTCAAATATTATTATTTTTTTCAAAAGAGAGAAAAAAATATATAATTCTAACCTAAATACAATTAAAAGCAAAATTTAATTACCTACTAAAATAATAATTGTCGTAGACATCGTACATAAGCACAGCACATTCATAATTTAGTCGCTACTGTAATTATCAGTTCGCACCCATATCGTAATAAATCACTAGACCAGGTTCCTTGTTCCCATTTTAACAGGCTAAAGTTAAGTTTTTCTAATACCAGTGTACGGTAACGGGCGCTTCGTCCCGCTGGTTCCTCGAATGAGCCAGCCTTCTCAGAATCCACCCGCCATACCGCATACAAGGCCGATTTTCCAATAAACCACTTGGCTTGGAGACCACTTGGATTTTGCATCCAGCTACATTTCCTTCCCGATATAACTTTACTGCTTTACTTGCACGTATGAGATAATGTAAATTCAGTTTTATTGCAAGCAAGATAAAGTATAAATGTGACGTCCATTTTGATGTTAGATTTATGTTCTAATGGAACGCAGTACTAAATGGGAGGTTGGATGTGAGGATGAGAATCGGTTGAGCTCTCGCATGCCGTACGCCGTATGCCTCGATCCGCGTTCCTTGGTCGACTTCAACTTTTTGCATCACTTCATCCGGCTGTGGCTCTAGCAATGACAAGGATTTAAAAATTAAACCTTCTTTGAAAATTATACTTAAATGCTTTTTGATCTATCGTAGCGATATTCTCCCACGGGGAAAGCTGTTTTGTATAGTTTGTATGCAACTTTGAACGATTTAATACGCATTGATAATATTCATTTGCCATATATTAGTTTCCAAGATCATAGATTTGAATTTACATTTACAAATTTGCTCGTCGAGGAATTCTATATTCGTTTATATTTTATTGATATATTATTTAGATTTTATACTATACTAATATATATTATGAAGCCGTAGAATTTGTGTTGTTGATTACGTTAATCTCAGGAACTATTACAGGTTCGAATTAAAAAATAAATTTGGTTTTATCAGTCACTTCGGACTCTCAGTATTTTAAACTATAATTATCTTATTTAAATATGTTTAACGTTTTAATTATTATGTTGTACGTACCAATATTAATATAAAGTATTAATATAAATGTATATATTCATATTTAAATGTCATTTTATAAAGACACACATATAAGTGTTTTATTTCATAATTTTATATAATTTATTTTAAAATAAATATAAATAACATTACCACTTATTACTTAAGAAATATTAAACCAAGTCATATAATACCAAACAAAACATATATATAATCTATTCCAGATCTACACGGACAGTTCTACGAGAACACGGTGGTAGTGCAATACGACAAAGACCTGCTCGAAGTGTGGGACGAGGCGAAGAGGCTAAGGTGTGAGTGGTTCAACGACTATGAGAAGACCGCCTCCAAACCACCTATGGTTATAGCTGATTTGGATGTCGTTCAGTTGGATTTTAGAGGTGAATGATTATAAAATTTTGTTATAAAATTATATGATATATAAATAATATATATTAAGGATATAATAAACACATAGCGTTTTCCATATAACTAAAAATTTCATTATAATAATCATGTTATATATATGACTTAGGCCATATAGCAGATTTAAGCAACGGGGTCTTAGGGTTACACTAGGGTTGCCTAGAAGAATCCACCACAATCTCCTTTAATTAAATTTATGGATTACTATAAAAACATATGAGTGCAATTTTCAAAATTGCACTCATATGTTTTTTATATGAATCCCACATCTTTTGGAATTCGCATAAGAAATTTGAAAAACAATGATTGCCAGAATCAATTATTATCAATTTTGCTATAATAATAACATTAATTAAACTTCAAATCAACAGGTGACAACGTGGACTGTTGGATGGAGATCCAAGCTGGCAAGGGTCCGTGGGCGCCGCCCGTGTCGGGCATCGTGCCTCTGGGCTCTACGCTGACTCTCGTCGTAGCGATAAACGACTATCGAGGTATGTATATTGTATAGAATAAAATATCTAAATTAACTGGTAAAATGACGCTATTGTCGAAATAGCTCGACGTAAATAGATACGTGATGGTTGTGGGTTCGATTACTATGTTACAAAGGGGAGAAATTAGGAAAATATTGTTTAAACACTGTGTTTTCTCTGCCTACTCTGTGAAATGAAATCATCATCAAATAAAAAAATATAAAATGATTTAAGCTTAATAAACCAGCAGTATTGTATATTTTCTGCTTAGTTTGAAATTTTGCACGTCTTACAATTATTTAGTTATCTTTAATTTTTGTTTGGACACGGTTATTAATTTTATTTAGCATAAAATCGTGAAATTTTCAAGAAGTATTAAATATGGAATAAATATACAAATTCTGAGTAAGATTTGCTGAGTTCTTTTTGTATCAGAAATTTTCGTGAAACTTAAATTTCATGCTATAATTGTCATAGCATTTACTTAAATGTATATTTATTTTAAGACATATATCTAAATTACCGTATCTAATAACTTACCTCGGTGGATTAATAATATTTCATAAGGTTTATACTATAATAAAAATTTTACAGTATTTGAGTTCTGTGATCTTTATAGTCTTTTTAATATAGAAATCTTATAATAATCTATAGGTTTCCTCATTAGATTTCCAATAAATTCTTCAATAATATTTCGACAAAATTTAATTAATTTTAGTACAATAGATACTTCTTTATTAACCATGCTATGCGTGTTCGTTATGCTCTTGACCATTTTTTTATTTACGATCAATAAATGATCAAATTAATTTCTTGCCTACAATATATATGTATTTTTTTATTTATGATGTTGAAATACCAGTTAATTAACTATTAGCAGAAATATTAAACATATTTTATAAGAGTTAGTTAGTTATTTCATACCTATGTGAAAAATCTTGTCTCTACGCTCACAGATTCTGGAGCCCATTTCAGAAATTTTATTAACAAAAAAATTAACTCTGGAAGTTCAAAAAACAACCTTTCCATGAACAGATCTGTTCAAAACTAAGTTCCAGACCCCTGCTGGAAAATATGGGATACAGCGTGAAGTTGATTAAATGTATAATACTTATGACGTAAAACTGTGATCTACAGGCTCGAATCTTTGCACTGACCATTTATATTTTTGTATGGCATTTAATATATTAGAATAATTTTCAATTAAATAGCAGGTGTGCCATAAGGCTATATTATTTATTTCTAAGAAGTTTCCTTTTACAATTACAATATTATTAATTTCGTATTACGTTTGTATATGTTTTTGTGGCACTTTACACCTATATTATATATATTTAAGAAAAAAACACTTTTCCCAATTTGAACTCCATATTACCGCGTGCAGTTAAATACCTCAAGTCGTCACCTAAGTGTCATTAAAAAGTTTTTTTTATATATAATTTGTTTAATACATTTATGATGTACATATGACGTGCCTGATACCAATTCCATGAAACATAAAATTTCGCTTGAGTGCGTTACGATATGAGTTGAAGATAATTATATTATTATTATATTAAATATATTAAATGACACCACTCTGGCGTTGGAATAGAGTTCTTACGTAATATTTGTGGGTTTTTTATCTACTTGGTAATATTGAAGATAATTTCGTGAGTAAGTCGGGAACGAAAGTGTTTAGGTTCCCTGGTCCCTTCTGTCCTACTATGTAGGGGGTACAGGTTAAAGCTAAAAAAAGCATTAATTCATTTGTGTAATATATACTGTTAATACTATGCTTGCAAATATACAATTTAAAGGCAATATATAGATATATATAACTAACAAATCAGGTTGATAGATGACTACGCAAAATCTCCAATTAGAAACTCGTTTTTCATTTTACCTAAATAAAATAATATCTATATTCGCAATATATATATATTTAGTAAATTTGTTCAAATTTATAATAGTTTTTTTGTTATCATGCATTTTAAACGTTAAATAGACGGAATTAAAAAAACGGCCATTCAATTCTTAAATATTTATTTAATTAGGCTACCATAATAAAAAAAAATGGTGTTGGTTAAATCTGCTGATTTAAAAAAAGGTAGATCAATATAGATAAAAAAGAATCTAGTAAAAAAAGTAATAAAAAATATGTATAATAATAGCAGTACTTTTATAGCATTTATTTAGTAATTACATCTTAATTTTAACAAGCGTACATCGTTAGATAAAAACATCTCGGACTATAAAATCAATGAATGTTGCATATTTGTTTATTGGATTTATAACGATTTGTTGAAATTGTACAATTATATCAAACTCAAATAAAATAGTGGCTGTAGCGCAGTCGTACAAGCGTACGATTCTAACGAGACGGTATTGAGTTCGATTCCCACTCGGGGGGATTAAAATATTTAATATTTTTATGTTCCCGCAAAAATAGGAAATAGAAATATCTTATCACTAGGTTCCCTCTGCCTATCCTGCTGTATGCGGGATACACTGCGTGAACTTAAAAATATTTTAAAATATATACCAAAAAAAAACTGTATCTCTTATACCCAAACATAAACTATAATATTATGAAATGTACCGTTAATACGCAATTTATATAATAATAAACCAATAAGAAAAGCTATATATATATATATATATATATATAT
>JAKRZM010001304.1:695605-715294 GCA_036379175.1 Heliconius cydno galanthus | reverse complement strand
TTTATACTTATATTGTTTAGATATATTCAATGCTACATTTGTTCATGATGTTGTACATTATTCAATAAAATTAGTCAAGATTTTTTGTAATACAAAACTCACAATATTTCATAGAATCTTATAAATAAACAAAACATAGAAAACACAATAAACATTAAAAAGAAGAAGAGGTACTCAGGTGGTAAAATAAATAATAAATAAAAGCTAGTAAGTAAGTAATGACTATTACAAAAACTTAACTAAAATAAATAATTTTAATACTAATGACAAGTTACTTTAAATTACGTCTAGCGGTTTACCTAAGTGATGCAATACCACGTATTATAATATATTTTCCGTTGCCCCTACATCAAACGCGGCTTGATAAGAGGTAACAGAAGATTGTACTTAAGACATTTTAATACTACATTTGGGTCGGTCAAACATATTTCAGCTTTAATTTCCCGCTCATTCCACAAACTTTGTGAACTAAATAACAACTCAACTGAAGCTTCTCGATGGCGGTTTCGTGTTAAACTAACGTTATTATATTTCCGTTAAGTAATTACTTTTTTATTGTCTCAGCATTTCATAATTAAAACTAAAGGATTTAAAATTTGTATCTAAATTATTTGAGCACATATAACATTGTATTGGCATGGTCGTACTTCAGTCTCATTACACTAATATGTACAAATTAAATTAAGAGAGTATTACTTGTTATGAGTAAAACCGACTTTTTGAAATAATATGCGGTCCTGCGGCAGGGTGTGGTATTGGTATCGTGCTGACTGCAGCAGTTTTCTTTTTAAGTTTTGAAATAGGTCGGAGTTTGAAAAATAGCACTGCTGATACAGCACAAGAGCATATTAAAGTGGCAAGCAAAGCACCTATTGTTGCAGCAAAACCTGGAGTTGTCATGCAGACTAATCCAGGAGTAGGTACAATTTTAGGCACCAAATTTTCTTCGGAGGCATCTAAATTTAAATCTCCAGCGGACACCACACGAATAACTCTATTAACTCCTACTTCTTTTTCAGGTGACGTGGCTCTACGTTGCCTTCTAACTCGTCGTTCATCCCTCCTTATTTCTACACTGACCGGGTACGAATCGATTTGGGGAGGTCCATATTCAGCGTGAGGTGCTATTACATTTGGACCACCATCAGAACATTGATCTGGGCAATGATATCTGCATATCTGAATTGTACATTGGAAGTGAACCTCCATAGAATCAGGGAATTTGAACGCTTGGAAGTGTGCATACGAAAGGACGGATGCAGATGCTCCGAAGTTTTTGATCTTTGTGAATCTTGACATCAATTTTGGTCGTGTTACACAGCCTCGCCTATCGACTAATTGTATAGGAGCGCGTTGACCATCATGAGCCACACAATCACGTACTAACATATCGAATTTTGCATCGTCATCCTTAATGGCTAGTACCATTGTCATTGTTTGTCCAATTTTAACGAGTCCAGATACTTCTGACGCCCAAGGTCCTTTACCAACTTGAATCTGCATCCAGCAACCAACGTTATCTCCTGCGAAATCAGCTCGAACGACATCTAACATATCTACGGGGAACGGACGGAATGTAACAGCTTTTTCGTACTGGTCATGCCATGTGCAACGTAATTTACGTGCTTGATCCCATACTTCTTGTACTTGTGGGTCATATTGAATAACTATTACATTTTCAAAATATGTACCAGCTGCAGCTACATCTCCTCTATATCTTGGATCTCCACTGCCAGCTGTACCACAGGCGTGAGCACCAATTTCAAATGAAGCTGATGTTCTTCCTAGATTAGGAGGTAAATGCACACATTGATGGTTCGAATAGTGTCCCTTTGAGAAAACTATACCAAAGAACGGTTTGTCAAAGCTTAAAAAAACTCTCATAGCATTTTTTTCGCATTTCACATCGAGTGATAAAATCTTTGGCATGTCTGGTGCTGGTGCAGGCCAGACATCTCCACTTGTGCTGAAAACTTTATCGCTGGCTGAAGTTTGGGCATCGGCAGGAGGAGCTGGTTGTGGAGGTGGTCCACGAAATCCTGAATTTATGTCATTTTTGTGATGACTGGGTGGGCCGAGTGCAAAAGGTTTTGAGTGAATTTGGTGATGATTTGTAATCCTAGGCATACCTGAAATGTAATAAAAGATAATTGTTTATTTTATTCTTGACATAAATAATCTTATCTGTAACTATGAAACATAAGTCAGATAAGTTTTAGTAACATAACATAACATTTACGATGATAAGAATCACATAATGAGATAAATAGCGTTTATATAAGTATCAAGTAAAAATTAAAAACAAAATAATTAATTAGTTACCTATCGGGTGGTGTGACTGATGGTGAGGCGGATTCTGTCGTCTATTATGGGGTGGTGGAACTGGCGGCGGTGGACCGTTGTATGCGTGACTCGGTGTTTCCCTCTCAGAAGATTCCATGGCGAGCTGGTCACTGGAGGGCTCTGCCGCATTGTTTGAGTCTGGGCTGGAACCGCCGCCGCCTCCACCGCTTTCATTCGATGTCTGCTCACTAAGGGTTCCACTCTGAAATTATTTAGAAATAAAAATAAAACACTGATTTAGGAGTTATCTTTGTGAGTTCAGTTAAATTACTTTACTAATTACAGTTGTTTTATCTAGATGAACTTAATTTTTTTGCTATGGTGAAGCGCGTCTAGGACAAGCTATAACTAACAAAATAGATGAAAACAAATATTTCTTTTATTTAAATCTCGACCTTAATAATAAATATACAACTTTTCATTCTACACCGTACATATATCTAAAATAAAACAATGAGAAAGATAACGAACTATCTTATTAAACTCGTATAATATTCTGACATGAAAATTATATATTTTTGTAGCACCTCCAACTTTCACTGGTGCGCGTGGGCAATATTTTATGTGTTATTTAATTCGACACACTGACCGTTTTAAATATGTCTTGAAACCAGCATCGACTGAAGTTATGCGACAACACCCAAGCCATGTCTCATGTGAGACGAACAAATTGTGACTAGGTGACTCTTAAATTCCAATTCCTTGGCATGAATAAAATCATCATGTGAAAGTTGCCTTCTTCTGGTTCACATTTGATTTAAATCATCGTTCAATTGACCGCACTGCTCTAAGTATATATTAAACTAGATCCGACAAGTATACACTTATACACTTTTTTATTAATTATTCCTATTTTCCTTTGACGTGTCAATTTTGAACAAACATTAATTGTTTTAATATCAGATTACTTAGAAGAACTTCAGTTGAGCCGATCGCCATTTCTCAATCAAAAATTTATTACTCACTATCACTGAACCTAGAATTATCGAAACGTCATTGCTTTTATGGCTCTCATTTGTTTCGCCTCGGGCTCCAAAATTAGAAAGTATTGGTTCCGACTTAACCAAGAGGCATGGGGGCTTTTTATTTCCTCTATAAAGATTTATAAGTGAGTGTAAAGCTCCTTCGCGGCCTTCAGGCCAACTCTTGAGTCCAGCAATTATTTAAGATTGGAATCTGGATAAGCATGACTCAATTGTTCCTACGCGTATTAAAGTTACGTAATTTTAAATTCAAAAGAGAAAGTCGTTACGAAAAAGAAATTACGCTATTCGACCGGACAGACGTTATTAAATAAATGATTCAGTGTTTGAGCGTCATGTAACTTTGGTAAGATTGTTTAGTCTAGTATTATTTGTCTCCGATGAGTTGTTTTGCCTAACTGTTAGTTTTGCATGTTGTAATGGATTTTTTGCTACTTTTTGATGTCGATTTCTCACATAGATTATGATGTTCTGTTGTAATTATTATTTTTTCTAATCTTACTTAAAATAATTTACTTTTTAAGTTATAAATTTTATATCTAGAATATATAATTAAATTATAGAATCTTTTAATTGAAAGTATAATTTAAAAGAACAAGAATATTAATATTTTTTTTGTAATATTTTATAATAAAAAAACTTTACTGCAAAAAGGTCAATTTGATGGCACAGCAAAGATATATGTCAGCGGAATTCAATGACGTCGTATAGCATTCATCAAGAGCTTACTTTAATCATGCAATGTTTAAATCAAATGAGAAAAGTTTCTACGTTACAGTACTTTACTGAGATTTATAAAAATAAAATAAATCAGCTTCACGCTGTATCCCGCACACAGCAGGCAAGGCAGAGAAAATTAAGTNTCATTGCTTTTATGGCTCTCATTTGTTTCGCCTCGGGCTCCAAAATTAGAAAGTATTGGTTCCGACTTAACCAAGAGGCATGGGGGCTTTTTATTTCCTCTATAAAGATTTATAAGTGAGTGTAAAGCTCCTTCGCGGCCTTCAGGCCAACTCTTGAGTCCAGCAATTATTTAAGATTGGAATCTGGATAAGCATGACTCAATTGTTCCTACGCGTATTAAAGTTACGTAATTTTAAATTCAAAAGAGAAAGTCGTTACGAAAAAGAAATTACGCTATTCGACCGGACAGACGTTATTAAATAAATGATTCAGTGTTTGAGCGTCATGTAACTTTGGTAAGATTGTTTAGTCTAGTATTATTTGTCTCCGATGAGTCGTTTTGCCTAACTGTTAGTTTTGCATGTTGTAATGGATTTTTTGCTACTCTTTGATGTCGATTTCTCACATAGATTATGATGTTCTAATTATTATTTTTCCTAATCTTACTTGAAATAATTTTGTTTATTATTAATTTTAAGTTATTTATTTTGTTTCTAGAGTATTTTAGTTCCTTTATCATTATATTATAGAATCTTTTAATTGAAAGTATAATTTAAAAGAGACAAGAAACAAGAATATTAATATTTTTTTGTAATATTTTATAATAAAAAAACACTTTACTGCAAAAAGGTCAATTTGATGGCACAGTAAAGATATATGTCAGCGGAATTCAATGACGTCGTATAGCATTCATCACGAGCTTACTTTAATCATGCAATGTTTAAATCAAATGAGAAAAGTTTCTACATTACTGCGTTTTACTGAGTTTTATAAAAATAAAATAAATCAGCTTCACGCTGTATCCCGCACAAAGCAGGGTAGGCAGAGGAAACCTAGTGTTAAGACACTCCATTACAGTCACGGTACTCTGAGCCTGTTCAGTGGCGGAACTCTACGCCGCGCTTTGCCTTGAAACAGAAATATAAATTTCATTTCTTAGAGTTGGAATCGAACCCACAAGCAGTCGCGTTTACAATTACACTTTGTGCCCCTGCGCTACGACTGACTTCAACTATAAAACAACTGATAATTATAATCACAATTATTACTAACGATACATTCCTACCGTTGAATATTTAAACAAATTATTACCGCAATACCGCATTTTGCTGGAGCGGAAAAATTAAAATCCATTTCTCCAAATCTACATCCTCTCATAGCTAAACCTCAATACTGCCGTTATAATATACAGTACAGGCTTAGGCTTTCTTAACTTTTCCGCAATATTCACTCGGTAAGAAAATAATCAAAAGTAAAGAAAAAAAACCTAGTATCAAACCTATGCACCCATAAACAGCTTCATCAGCACACCATTCATCAGTGGTCACAACTCGTCGACCATACTGTAAATTTCTACATAAACACCTGTGCGAATCGCGTGTTTAGCGTCCAAGCAGATGGTAAGGTACGTGAGTGGAACAAGATCCGCTTACGAGGCGAGGAGTGGCGTCAAGTGCAGTGTGTCAGCGCGCGGTCGTTGCTCCCGCAGCCAGACCAATTTTACTTTCATTAAATACCGATTGTGTCGCTAATTCGTGACTTTCAGATGTTTGAGACAAATGCAAATATGTATGTAGATGTTTGTGTTTTAATATATGTACATGTCAAATATTATACATTTAGTTCTAATATTATTAGGAAAGTTTTAGTTTTCTCTTTTCTCTCATTTTTATGTATTTATTGCATGTAGGGTAGATGTAAGAGAAAACCCAAACTGGTGTTTTAGTTGTCTATGTAATTTCTCGTTTGTACAGTCATTTACTTCCCAAATATGATCCTCAAATTTATATTTCTTAGGCTTTACTTAATTTTCATGGTATGTGTACATATGCAATGCAACGCTATATAACAATTACTTTCAACAACAGCAACTAAAACGTTTCCCGTGTAAAAAACCAATACGTTATGTTAAAGAGTCAAATGGTCAATTAAAATGGACACGACAATTTTGTTGAGCAGTCATTATTAAAGAAAATGTTTCTATAGATATGTATATTAAAATAAATATATTATATGAGGCCGTCGTGACGCAGCGGTAGTGGGTTCGATCCCCACTCGAGGAAGTGAAATATTTATGTACGTTTATGTTTCCAAAGCGCGGCGTTGAGTTCTGCCACTGAACACGCGATGCCTCCAGAATTCGGCAGAAAGTGGGGAACTGACTGTCTTAACACTAGGTTCCCTTACCCTACTGTGTGCAGTATACAGCGTGAAGCGGATCATACTCTATTTGGGTTGAAAACCGTAAAAGATATAGTCGTTTAACTTAATTTACTCAGCCCATCCATTACATGTGGTCTTAAATTCCTCCAAAGGGAAGTAAAAAAATTGAAAAACAGGGCAAAGAAAACTTGTAGGACAATACCTAGAAAGAGTAGCAGGATTTCAAGTTCAATGTGTGTCGTTGCTGTAGGTCGCGGTGTGGCCGACCGCCGCGAAAGCTAGCTTTTACTCTTACAAGGCACCCATCTATTGTCATAAATTGGAATCGCCTTAACTTACTTTCCGCCAGTTTGTATTCCAGCAGTATAATTAAGTAAATTAACTATTTGTTTAGCCCTATGAAGTTCTTATATTTTTTGTGATCTTTTTTTCTGATTAACATTCAACAGAATCATTAAAATATGGCAAACGTGCAGATCGTTACAATTGTCAATTAAGTTAATATAAATACCGACTTAAAAACCTAATATTGATACCAAAATAAAGAAAATTTGATTGAAAAATCATATACATATAATAAAATTACGCCATTTATACAAAATTAATATAAATTTAAATATATTTACCTATAATCCCTTAGCACATGTGTTGACAATTACTGAAATCAGTCCATTAGTTTTTACGTTTAACCATAAGTCTGTACTAAGAGTTGTTTACAAAGATACCATTTTTGTCCATACTTTTTTACTCGACTTAGACTAAACAAGTAAATAGCTTACTTAAACGGAACTGGACAGTGGACATGTCCGTCAATGGGCAGTGGGTCAGTGCCCATATTTGGAGCTTTTACCCGATGACCGTATTAGATTCTATCTCGTTCTATTTCCTTGCGGAAAACGCCCAGTTGATGTGTTATTACGTATTAATATATATAAATTTGTTATGATTTTTTATTATTTATGTACAGTTCAATTATATCATTTTTAAAAATGTAATGTTTTTTCAATATATTATTTATTCTTATAATATTTTATATATGTACATTCTATTATGTAGATTTAATTACCACAGTTGTGAAATAAAAAAATCTTTATTTTTTTTAATAAATAATATAAATTTATTTTATTAGTGAAAAAACAAATCTACAGTGCCAGAATACCAGTCTATTGCTCTATTAACATACCAAACTAGGAACTATGACAATTAAAAATCATTAACTTTGAAGTACCGCCCATCGAGTTTTGCTATAGGTGTTAGTTATATCTTAAGCATTAATTAATTTTGTTTTATACACTCCTTGTGAGAATGTGAAATGGATTATGGGAATTAATTTAAAGTTTTTTTTTAATTTGTCAAGTCTTTGATAAAATTGATTGATGAAATGGTTTTATCAACTACATTTTTTTGTAAATAAATACAGGCAGAATACTGTCGATATAGGTTTAAGAACAAATACTACTACTTGTAATGAAGTTATTAAATTTAATGTCAAAATGTGTTTATTACTAACTCAGTCAGTCACTAACAATGTAACATTACACTCGTGAACAGCCTCTCGTGACCCCACATACATTTCAAACCTTAAACAAGAGAAAGTCTTCTGGTCTCACAGCACTCATAATATTTATAATGTTTTTTTTTTGTATTAAACAACTAATATTACTTTTAGTACCTTTTTAGTTCAATGGTCTTTTGTTTTTTTCTTCATAGTAGTCTTAGGGACAACATATCAAATATGCTTTAATTTGGATGAGATCTACGATGACACATGGTTGCCAAGAAAATACCTATTGAGTCTCGCTTCAACCCCTTTCATCTTTAGGGGTCTTTAACCCCTAATTAAATTTTACGATTTACGTAAAATAGAGTAAAATTTGCCTTAATACTGTAATGGGTTTCATTGATAAAATAAGATACTACATACGACTGTCCGTCCATCTATCTCTGTTAGATACCGATAATAGATATAGATGTACCAAACTATTTCCATATCTTAATTCGTTCTCTACGTTTTTACTGTAATAATTTAATTATCGTACCAATAATACAAAAAAAAGAATATAATTAACCAAATTATACAATAACAATAAACACATCAGGTACTAGGTTGAACTCACACAGGATTTGAACCCGCTCCTCTTGGAAAATGTTCCAGTTTTCAAATTTAAAAATGTAAATAGAATATATTCTCACCATATGTAAAACGAGTAGGATGACTACAGCCAGCCCGCGTCTCTGCCGCATCGTGAACTGTAAACAAAATACAAAATTTTACTCAAATACTCGTAGATGTTCAAAGTTTGAAAGTTCAAACATTTGACGGCATGTTAAAAGGAAAGTCCTAACATATCGAGTTTCCATATAACATATTTCTAAGTAACTTGAGAAAAACAAACTTTTGATGAATTTAATTAGTTATTTTATTTTCTTTATTTTTTCACCTTCATACTGTATTCCGTACAAAGCAGGATGTGGTGTTAAAACTCTCCGTTCCCCACTTTCCGACGAATTCTAGAGGTATTCGGGGTTGCGTGGTGGAACTAACTCAACTCCGCGCTTTGCCTTACCAAAGCGATAAAATGAAAATAATAAATGTTTCTTTCCCCTGAGAGAGAATCGAACCAACAGGTTCGATTATCTATTCCAGATATCCTTTAGGGCAAACCGAAGCTTTTATAATTAATACAATTTTCTCTTATACCTAGAGTCACTAAGTCATTTTCTTGTTAATTAACATTTAAAATATCTAAGGTAACTAAAGTAATTATCGAAACTTTGCACAGCTTAAGTTAGTATTGCTCTCTGTAATTATCTAGCCTTTGCTCTGTGCCTTTAAATATATTTATAAAATATAATTAAATCAGCTTCACGTTGTATCCCGCACACAGTAGAGTAGGCAGAGGGAACCCAGTGTTAAAACACTCCGTTCCCCATATTCCGACGAAATTACGCTTTGTCTAGGCAAAGGCTTTGATATTTAGACACCAGAGCGAAGAAGTAAAAATATATTTACATTTTCTATTCTAAATAAATATTTCATTTCCTGAAATGTGAGTCGAACTCACAACCAGTCGCGTTGCTACTTTTGCCTCTGCGCCACTATAATAAGCCAATTTTATAAAAAAAATACATTTCTCATATTGTTTATCTCCCAGTGATAAATGAAAGACAATGGCCCAAGCGGGTCTATTGTCATAGTGTATCCACGTTACAAATTCTTTATAAATTATAATTATTTTTTTAATTCTTATTAATAAGAATTAATTAAGTTATTATCATTGTTACTTTAAAAGTTTCTACAAAATGAAATATAAATAAGCGTTTTTAAATTAAACTTTAATATTCATTCAAAGTTTATAATTGAAATTCGTCGTCTAGCAATGAATTATTTTTGTTTTCCAAGAGTGGTAGGACGACGAATCGCGGTGTTGTGTTCCGCCACTCAACACGCAATATCTGAACCTAAAAAAATATTTTAAATTTTCAGTTTAAAAAAGTTTTAACTCTCACATGAAATATGTTAGAAAATTGAGGTTAAAGGCGAAGAGGTTGCCGGCAAGTGGTTATCATACTGAGGCATTTCAAGAAATCCAAAAGGAAAAGCACCTTAGGTCATGTGCTAGTACATTCTCATACTGAAACTTAAATTATTGTGAAGTTTATATAAAATGAATCATTTTAATACAATAATTATTACGGTAAAGAAGTTGATAAATATCATTTTAATTTTTATCCACAATAAAAGTATTGACAGGTTTTGATAAAACTCAAATAATTATAAGTTTGATATTTTGGACTTTCTTTTGTTTTTCTTAATAATAATACATTCAATATTATTAAAACGAGCTACGAATAACCAAAACGGCTATTTAAATTAATTGGTAAGACCGTTGAAAGTAAATACGTACACGTATACAGACCTACCGAACGAAATTTAATCATTATATTGGGCGTTCCAGAAGACCAGCCGATGCAAGTGGGTCGTGGGACTGGGGGAAAGTACCGAATGCCATACTGCCGGAACTCTTTGAAGAACTTCAGTTTTTTATACGTTCCGTTGGTATGCATCGTGTTGTTCAATGGTGGTGGTAATTGAATTCAATCGTGATTAATTATCTTTTTTTAAAATAAGTAATATGTGATTATGTAATAAAATATAAGAGACCATTATGCCTCAGTTGTGGCTGTTAGCGCAGTAGTTGGAAGTTCTATTTAAAAATTCAGATTCAATGTGCCGATTAGTCGGCGATTTGTTGGTAAAGCCACTACCAGCGGAATTCAACGCCGCGTATTGTCTCGACACTAAAGCGAAGAAAATGGAAATATTAAATATTTAATTTCCAATTGGCAATCGAACTCACAGCCTGTCGCATCTAGAGTCACACTTTGCACCCCTTCGCCACGACTGACTTTAACAAAGGAATATTTATTATTCTATTCAAATCTTATAAGTCTATTTATTATATACTAGCGGCCCGCCCGCGGCTTCGCCTGCGTGAACTATGTTATTATTAATTTCTGTCTCCATGAGTACCTACGTCCTATAAGTGACGTCCATGCAAAATTTGAGACTCCTAGCATTTGTAGTAACGAAGTTTCATACAAACTTTCAACCCCATAAACAACCCCTTAGATGTCGAATATTGCAAATTCCCGTCTTAGCGAGCACCTACGTCCTATAAGTAACTCCTATGCAAAATTTAAGGTTCCTAGCACATGTAGTTTCTGAGATTTCGTGATGAGTGAGTAACCTTTCGATTTTATATATATAGATTATTTATAATTTTCTAAGTTGAAGTTTGACGGTAAATATGATTCACTCAACTCATTCATGTTTAATATTAAACTTTTACTAAATTACTTTGTGATATAACGTAATTATGCAAATAACGCTTAAGTAAGCTATTTGTTTAATAGCTAATGTAACATTAAAAATTAGGAGCTTTTACTTTTATATCCTAGAAGATATAAGTTTCACTTGTTGCGTAAGTTTTGTTATATTATGGTAATAATATAATGAACATTAATAATATATTACATATAGAAAGTGTACATTACTTATAATAATTTAAAATTTAGAAAATTGTGTAGAGAGAGGTTTATTGTAAATTAAAAAAAAACTTTTCTTTCAGCTTCACGCTGTATGCATGTAGCAGAGAAGGCAGAGAGGACGTAGCTAAGACACTCCGTTCCTCACATTCCGCTGCTAAAGGTATTACTTGTTTAGTGATGTAACTCAACGCCGCGGTTTACTTGTTATTAGAGCGAAAAAATGAAAATATAGAGTATTTCATTCCCCCGATTGGGAATCGAATCCACAATCGCACGCTAGTGACTGTTGCACTTGCTAGTCCTTTAGGAGTGGAAGACACTAATAAAAGACGATTTTTCGGAATTAAATAAAAATCAAAACCAAAGAAGTTAATGATTGCAACTTACATATGAAAGTAAAAAAATATTTTGACCTCATTTGAATATAGTAAACAATATAGGGAACGGAATTATCTTCTTGATGGGGAAGGAGTTTCTTAATACTAGATTTCCCCCCCTATTCCCTATTCTGCTATGTCCTGCCATGTCCTAGGTTCCTCCGCCTATTCTGCTATGTCCAGGATACAATATGAAGATTCATATAATTGTGTGCCCACAATTATCATATACCTACATTATCATTTAAAAATACGCGTGAAAGCGAATTATATAAACAAAATAAATAAATAAATTTTGGCACGTTTTTATCTCAATGAAATAAACATATACCACCTCACACCGACTCATTGACTGAAAATTTGAGAACAGCTATTATGATACGAAAATTATACACGGTTGCTAATCTTGACAGTTATATACCCACAATTTTGATATCTGCAATTTTATAATTTAATTCGTGTGATTTTAAACTCTTTCCTGTCACACTTAAAGCTCAATTTAGATCAATGAAATAATGATTAAACTTTTTTTTTACCTCACTGTGTAATATTGGCAAGAAGTGACCAGTTTAAGCATTTTAAAGCTTCTTATGTATATAATAAAGCTTATTTTCCTTTTATAGATATGTCTGTCGGTCTTTCATTGAAGGTTTCCATAATTCTTGGAGCTGATCACTGATATTTTACAAGGTGTGAGTAAAGTGGCTTACGCCAATAAATGTTGTTTCGTGACATTTATTCGTAAGAAGACAAGAAATGTGTTGCAGAGCACATAACCTCTCGAATTAGTACAATTTTATTGAATAAATAAAACACTGTATAAATTTTTGTGTCAGGTAACAATTCTGTATATTTATTTTTTGTCAAATGACGTCACATGTCTCTTATTTAGAAGCTTTAAATTAGTACTGTACTTTGTCCAACTTGGGTTTTTTAATCAACCATCAAGCATCAACCACAACTAGCGCGTGTTTGTTTTCAAACGCTACAAAAGTTTAACTTAATTATGTGAATACATTTTTGTATTTGTAAATAAGCTTAATAATAATTTACCTACACTCGTTCCTCAGATTTCGCACAACATTATTTTTAATATGGACAGAAAAGAAAAACTATTTATAATCATTTTCTGAAAAGAGAATAGAATCCGTTATCGTTGCGTAAAATATATCAGACATTATAACTACACCATGATAGAGTCATAAATCCTTGTAAATTTCGCTTCGCCCCTCACTTGCCTTTAAATTGATATAAGCTTAACTTAAAAGCCGTCGTGGACCGGTGGCCCACCGTATAATATAATTGCGACGATTGTGGGTTCGAATTATTGAATGATTTATTATTTTCACTTCTCTTTTTATTTTCTTGAAAAACAAACGTATACATTTCAAAAGTAAATTCCCTTTACCCAGTCAAATCTAGACAGAACTCAGACGTATCGTTAGTTTTAATGGAGTACAATCGCTGTACCGCAATCGTCGGGGCGTTGAACCGCGTCGAGAGTAAGAGTGGAAGCGACTATGAAATATACCTACGAATAGATCTCTTTGGACCTTGCCACTGACATTTACATATCGAATAATCTTATAAGGGAACCTAATATGTTATATATTATCACCGATTTGTTTGTGCCACTGCGTTCTTAGGAGAAAGAAGAAGTTTAGAAGAAAGATTTGTATATCGACAGATAATAAAACTAAAAGACATTGGTAGTTTATTTTTAAGCATAAGAAGATGACTCCTGATCAACTTACTATTGACAAAAATATAAAAAAAGTTATAGAAATTGAAACTAAAAATAACATCAATTGAATTCTTAATGCCATTGCCTTAATCCATTTTATTATAACAAAAAAATGGCTTATAGAATTTAAAAAGGCCAATTAAATATACGATAATAATCTGACATATTGTAAGAGCAAACAAAACACTCTTAAACGAAAGCGTTCGTGTTTACACTTTCACCGTCCGAAGATGTAAAGAGGACCCGTACCCGTGTGTTCCATCTCATATTTCATCATATGAGGAAGGGAGACGGGAATACTTTACGACATTTTGACAGATCAAGACATAAAAAATGACATGTGTAGGTCAGTGCTCCCTCCATTTTTACTATAATCTGTGTGTGTTAAACTACAGATTAAATAAATATATTTAATTAGTTGTCAATCAAATATTGTAATAAACGAAAACGTTTTTGACACTTGTGGAGTTATGAATGAAAGTTATATTTAGGTACAACACTAATTATGTAATTATTTCGTAGCTTTCCAACAATTTTGACAATTTTTATCGAAATTGAAATTTTAATTCAATTTTAATAATTCCTATATTCAAATAATATGAACGGAAATAAATTTGGTTGAGTTAATTTTACTTTCTAGGATATGAATATTTTTGCATGAATAATTTATGTATAACGACGAAATACTATAAACGATGTTATTACGGTAACAATTGACATCCAATTATAATGTACTTTATATTTTTATAGAAAACCTTTATGTATCGATAACCACTTTAAATATATTTCATCTGAGTAGAAATCGAACCCGTAGCTATACATTTACCACAATGACTCTTAAAGAAAACTTGTATTATATTTCTTTTACTACTTTTATTTTCAAATAAAGAAAAACAAATGATGTTTCATGTATGGAATTTGTAACATTCTCATATGATATTCTTCCCATGGAATCATAGGAAACCGACAGTTATAACATTAATTAGTTAAACAATGCCTTGGGAACCCGTTGCGTTGTAAACCTAAAGACCAACTAACACACATACTGTGCCGTCTCCATCGCTATAAGTCACATGGTATATTACGAGTATATACGATATATGAATATTAGTACTGAAATTTCATATTATTAGACTAAGAGTAACTCCAATACTTATTCGTCTTTTATGGTTTTTTTTTTGGTAAAACTTTATTTAGCAACCTTACAAAAGTCACCTAAAACAGCCTGAAGGTGATAAAGATACAGACTGAGGCCGTACAGGCGCAGTGGCACAAGCGCGGTGTTGAGATCCGTATCTCAACACGCAGCCATCCTGCGAAAACTAGATTCCCTGCCTATCCTGCAATATGCGTAATATTACGCAATACTATTTTTCTTTTTTTCAGCTTTTTAATTTTTCTCGCATATAGCAGAATAGGTGGTAGAAACTTGATGTTAGCAATTAAATTGCACCGTTATTGTCTCTGTAGACTCTGTAGAGTGTTAATTTTCATAATAGTATTTAATTATTATTTTATAATATTCCTCCCATAAACACAATGATAATAAATAATAAACTAAACGGAGAAAATTTGGTGTCTTAACGCTTCATTCTCCACTTTTCGCTCAAATTAGAAACACTACTTTAGGGAGTGTATGGCGCAACTATAATTTAAAATCATTATTAGATAATATCAAGGTATATCACTATTTCTAAGAGTTCAGAGCTGGCATTTTTAATTACAAGATAATTCCCACAGGATTATGCCAAACGCATACCTGTCAAATTATATACGTAACAAAATAAATCACTCTTTCAATCAACTCGGAGAACGGCGAGAGTGGTCAAAAAACGAAAGTAGAATCGATCTAAAATCGGTACCGCCGAAACATCGGATTGTGGTCAGTCGGTCGGTAACTTTCACCGGCTAATTAGTGATACGAGTATCGATGTTTTACTCGAATGTCGATATCGATGTTTATAAGTATTTATTAGGTAAGATATTTATAAGGTATCGGACGTACCACCCTTCGCGTAGGTGTCCTTAGTCTGGTTTAATGTTATGATTAGTAAAACGATAGGTTGTAGGTTCGATATCCACTCGAGAAAATTAAATAGTTAATATTTTCATTTTCGCTCTGGCTCTCGCTGGCTCATTTTCATTTTGACTCAGAAATCGGCGGAAAATTGAGAACGGAAGTGTTTTAATGGGAACGGACTATTGTAACACTAGGTTCCAGAATACTTACCCTGCTACCTTGCCTACTCTGCTATATAGTGGATACAGCTTGCAGCTAATAAAAAAACCAGCTAATTAAGCTAAGCTACGTTTTATTTGACCAAGTATGACTGGAATATGTAATATCTCAATGTTAAATACAAAATTGTTACTATACAATTATATTATAATTGAAATTAAAATAAAAAATTTCCTTATCTTCCAATATATATATAATTGTAAAAAAATATATAATTTATACTATCGATACAAAGCTATGTTGTAATTCGTTAAGGCCGACGGTTACGCGTTCAAATATATTGGGCGGGCGGACAGCCTCGCGTTAGAACATGACATGTACATATTCGAATTTTAATTAGCTTTATCTTATTTCAATCATATTTGTTATAATAAGTACTGATGTCAGTGCTGGAATATCTTCTAAGAAATATTTTTTGGAGGCCAGTCATGGCGTAGGGGGGTCACGCGACTGGTTCTGGGTTTGAGTCCCACTCGAGGTAACTAAGTATGTAATATTTTCATTCCTTTGCTCTGGTGTCGAGGTGAAGCGCGGTGTTGACATCCGATATTTAACACGCAATACCTCCAGAATTTGGCGGAAAATGGGTAACGTAGTGTCCTAACACTGAGTTCTCTCTGTCTACGCTGCTGTGTGAGGAATACAGCTTGAAGTTGTATAGAGGAATCTTTTTTCTCATTATATTTACATATTTATATTGTATGTATTATACATTATTTCTTTAATCATATCTCCATTTTTTTGAGACAAATAACAATCATGGGAATCATATTGAGACATTTTATTCACGAATTTATTTACTTTTTATAGTTTTTGGTACAACTTCGTAAGAATAGCTTCTCATTAGATTTAAATATACTTAATAAATAGATTTATAAAAAAATATATTACTTAACTAAAAATTATTAAAAATTATATTTATAGTATAATGAAAAATGTACCTTTCCTTAAATTCATTACTCGTTAAAAGTAGTGAATTTTAATGACGTGTTAAGACATTCCGTTCCCCACTTTCCTGCGAATTCTGGACACATTGCGTGTTTAGTGAAAGAAATTAAAATACCTATTAAATAACCTAACCTTACCTTTTCTAATTTGTGTTTATAAAAAACTCAAATCTAACGAACAAAAGTGAAATGAATCAAACAATTATATATATAAAGAAACTACACAATTAAACTCCACAATTAACTATGAATCTATAAAACGCGTGCGAACGCTATCTAACAAGATTCTCATTCAAATTTCACCTGTTGAATTGGGAGAAAAAAGTTTCGAAGCTGTGTGAAATATGTCCATACATTGTACCTACTGTGTGCATACAAAAGGAGATTTGTATTTGCCAATTAGCTTTCGCTGGCTTATACAAAAAGATTTATTTAACCGAAAATTACTTTTTTTATAAATGTAAGTATTTGACAGTGACTTTTTTATGCTATAATGTTATTTATAATTGAGTTTTATACGTATACTAGCGACCCTCTTGCGGCTTCGCCCGCTTTTACTACTGGATTATTCATATAATGTATGTTTGCAAAGCACTTAAGATAATGTGCAAATTAATTAAATCCTAATGCANCGTTGGGTGGTTTAGAAGAAGAAGAGTTAGAAACAACATACAGACACGAAAAGCGACTTTGTTTTATAAGATATAGGATGGTATATTTCAATAGATTGAAAGTTGTTTATAAATTATTATTTTTTTCTACTATGAATGGTAATTATTTGATATTTACTTTCGTATAAAAGGTGAATAACTTGTCTCGTTGTTTCATTTATAATTTGTATAAAATAAATTAAATTTATATAAAATATATTTTACTTAAAATTGTATCTCCTTGTAATATTATTTGAATTGAAAAATCAAGCCTTTATGTTAGCTACAGATTTTGCATTCAATTTTATTGCGTAATTTTTACTTTTAAATCTTCGTCTCAATTTCATTGTAGTAATAAAAATAAACATTTTAAGTCCAAAAATTTTTACTACCAAATTAATAAAAGTTAGTATAAAAACAAACAAGCATTTGACTGTAAACGCCACAGGTAGTGGGTTCGATTCCTACTCGAGGAATTGCAAAAGATATTATTTTGATTTCCCCACCCTGATAACACAGTGCCTCTAGAATTCGGAAGTGAAGAACGGAAGTCTCTTAATTAATGGGAAGTGTTTAAATACTAGATTCGCAGGTTTATGCGTGATGAAAAAAATATATCATTGTATTTTACTATGCACGAATTAAAAGTATAAATTAAAATTTAAAACTTATAGAATAAAAGATCGATGTAGTTTTAAACATGTGAAATGGCCCTCGCTATGGTGTTTAAGAAAGCTGTCTTACATGTACTTGTTTAATATGAAAGGTAATGTCCACTTGAAAACAAGCATCAACCTCTAGATACCCTATATTTTACTATACGTAACATTAATAGTGTATTACAGAATTGTTGTAATATAAAACTGATATTATATTACGGTAATTGAATAAAGTTAGAAAATGAAAAGTTACGTTTGTTTAGATAGTTTATTTAAGAGACTCCGGTACTCATTCAAATACCTTTGTTCTCCTCGACTGGCGGAACTTAACGCTGCGTTTTGCCTGGTTACTAGAGAGAAGAAATGGGAGAATTAAATATTTCATTCGCGAAGTGGAAATCGAATCCACAACCGACACGCTTATAGTCGCACGGACTATGGCCTCGTTCATTATTAATATTTTATTCATTTCTAATGAATACTTATTCAAACAGGCCTTTGCTACGGAGTATTTCTGAATACATAAAACGCCCACCGGCTCAGAAGGCAATTCTGCTAAAAAGAACCGGCAAGATACTCTTAACAGTTTCCTTTTAATATAAAAATATTATATTTTCAATATAAAGACTATAATTTTATTTTTATTTTATTGAGCACTTCCTCCTTTTTGAAGTCGGTTAAAAAAGTAACTAGTCCAAAAGTAAACAAACCATAACCACAAATAAGCTGGAGATGCGTGAAGAATTTTTTGTGACGACTATACCTACTGCATACGGGAAATCCCCTTAGCTATATCGATTAAAACACGCTTGGGCCAAGGTCGATGAGGGTAGCTATTCAGGTCGCTCCGAGCTGACCTGCCGCGCTATTTATACGAAGGATGTGCCTGGATGCGTAAATGTCAAGGCTTTAGATATATTAGCATAAAGTTTTTTTTTAAAGGAAAATACAATTAGAGATAAAATAAATAGTGATAAAAGAGAAAGAGAAGAACATTAGATGGTAAAATAAGTTTTGATAGTAAAGGCGGGCCAATAGTGGCGTAGCGGAATAAAGTCTATGTGTGAATATAACGGTTGTGGGTTCGATTACACTCGTTTGAAAGAGTAATTTTCAATTCTATCTCGAATAAGACAAAGAGCGGCGTTGAGATCCGCCATTCGAAACGTAATGTCTCGAACATTGAACGAAAAGTAGTGAACGAATTGCCTTAGCACTAGAGGGCCTCCCTGCTTTACGTGGACCACAGCGTGAACCTAAAATTGAACTTTACTATTGAAAAAGATTAAACCAATGAATACTTAATAACTTAATGAACATAACAACAAAGTAATGGGAATTTTTCAAAACGAAATTGATATATATTTTTTATATATTACATTCTATATACAAATATGTACATAAATATAAAATTTAAAAATTAAATTTCTTCAAATAATAAAAAATCTGTTTACTTCTCATTAACCACATTTCTAAGTCAAGTATGTAAGTAATTAAAAAAAAAATGAACCACAAGACAACACTTGACACAAATGTCGATTCGATTGAAATCTTCCACTCCATTTGTCACGACTGACAACATAGTTTATTGCTATCGATTGATTGGTTTTAGGTCGCCCGCAGACTAGT
>JAKRZM010001304.1:660046-689808 GCA_036379175.1 Heliconius cydno galanthus | reverse complement strand
TAAATGTCAATTTATAGGCACGTCACATCATCAAAAAATAAAACATCTTATTTCCAATATTAGCAAAATAGTTTTAGAACACTTAAAAATATTTCAACACCCAAAAACCGCGTCTAACAACTAAAGGTCTAAAGTTGCATAAACTTTCCAAAACAGCAAGTGTTAAAACCCACCGCCATTAAAAGCAAAAACTTTGAAAGGTTCGCAGTTTGCAAGCTTCCAATAGAAGAACAAAAAAAAACTTTACAGAGATTAATAATTGAGAGGTTGATTTCCCCCGCGGACCACTAATCTTAAGCTGCGGCTACGGGCGGACAGCGAAGCTCTCCCAGCGGCAATATAAAACCTCAATTCTTATACATTAAAATTGAGTATTTAAATAAATACATTAATTACACATTCACTGTGTTTGTCTTTGATATAGTTTTTTTTTTGAAGAACTTAAGGTTATGACACACTGTACCCACGTAGCGTCTAATTTTCGAGACATTGGGTGTTGAGTAATGGAACTCAACGCCGCGCTTTGTCTTGTTATCTAGAATGAAAAAATGTAAATCAATTTGGCGTCGTGATGTCTTCATAAAAAATATTGAAATACATATAAAATTCACTCTATATTCAATCGTGGCCTCAATCTCTCATTCTTGCTTGAGTTCCGCTACTTAACTCCGACAGAAAGTTTAGAACGATGGGTGCTACTCCTAGGTACTCTTTGCCTGCCCTTCTAAATTCAGAAAACAGCGAGAAATTGAGAAAAGTAACTGTTTAAGTGCGAATCGTATTCGCCTGTCGAGATTAAAGATCAACGGTAAGAAAGTAAGTAAAACTTATAAAAATAAAATATAAATATACAGTATACATAAGTTATACGTTTAAAATGATACTTTCCCTCAATAACCTCGACAATATTTGAAGCAATTGTCCAACAAAATATAAGTTACGTCGATTAAAAGTCACTTTCTACGGGTATCGGTGGCTAATGCACTTTTAACAGAAGCCGCCGCCATTAGGACTATCCTTCATAGAAATAAAAGTAATGGTGTTAAGTAACTTTGACTTTCGATGTATTTAAATAACAATTGCTGTGTTATATTAAGAATACAAGATATTGTCTTTCAATAAATATATTTAATAGATTTTCGAATAATATCGAATAAAATACATAGACAAAAATATCAGTTTACAACCAACACAATTATCACATTTATTAGGAAAAAGAAACCTTCAATTGTACTCTCAAAGACTAGTACTAACAATTCAATTTCTTAAATAATATTATTTTGTATTGAATAACAATTTGAGCTAAGCTTCGTAGCGCTACGTGACTACGAAGTGCTACGTCGCTTTACAAAATTATTAGATAGCTAGCTACAATGATTACAAAGTATATACAATTACTTAGAAAATTAGAAACAATTGAATGGAAAGCTTAAGATAGAATTAATCATCAAACAATTGAAGAATTTGAAAAACATCGAAAAATGTTAGTATAACTTTTGAAAACTTGAAAACTTACCTAGATAACGAAAGCCTTTATTACCTGAAAAATAAAACGGTTATCATAAGTTTGATTTAAAAAAAAACGACTATTTGAAAAGCGTTCCTAACTTTGCAATAAATTATTGAGGCATTGCGTGTTGAGTGGCAGAACTTAACGCCAGGTTACCAGAGCGAGAAAACGAAAATATAAATTATATTTTATTCCCCCGAATACGAATCGAACCCACAACCATCGCGTTCGTTCACCTCAACTGTTAGTTGTTCCATTTGATCACACATAGATCACAAGCATGTAGGTATATACAATATACATAGTACATACATAGGAAGTGTCTACCATCATAAATTAAAGGCAGCCAATAACGAAGTACAACATCATATTACATAAAATATAAAAAGTCAAAAGCTATACAAAAAAGTGGATAAAATCGATAGCTTACGGCGGCGGCGATAAGCTACGGCCGGCGAGGGCCCATCGATCAGAGTATCATTGTGGCGCTCAATAAGAGAATGTTGGTATTATTTTAACTTTCAATGCGATAAACAAATAATTTAAAATATATAGATTTTTTTTATATGTAAAGTAATATTCTACATAATAAATAATTATACTTAACTTGCGACTTACGGTACGATAACTGTACGGTTTGTTCTAGGTGTACTTGGTGAAATGATATACTTTTTTATTCCAAATAAAAAAAAAGCAAGTTTTCCTTAAATAAATATCTAAAAGAGGATACAATGAAGGAGAAAAGCTTATAATATTATATTGTTACGAGATTTGCCGGATATCCTGCTTGTTAAACCCTACGTAAAAGCGCTCTTGGATAAACTTACAATAACAATAAGTGGATACAAAATATTTGTATTATTTATGTAGTTTTTATTTATTTCGTGGCGAAGGGGCACTAGCGTGCGACTATAGCCTAGACAGGTTGTGGATTCAATTCCATTCCGAGAAAAAGAAATATTTAATGATTTCATTTCTTCGCTTTGGTAAAGAAGCAAAGCGTGGCGGCGAGTTCTGCCACTCAACGACACGCAATGTCCCAAGAATTCGGCGGAAAGTGGGAGGAAAGGACATGACTATGTTATATTGATATACAATTAAAAAATCTAAAAGATATAATAAAGTAAAAAAATATATTTTTAGAGAACCAAGTGATATATTTCTCTCTTCAGTTTTATATTTTTATATATTATTTTTATAGCAAACACTGACCGGATTTAAATTAAACTTTACATAATATAGTCAACATAAAATAGCACATAGACATTTCTGTAACGATTTTGTATAATTTAGCTATAATATAACAATAATTTAAAGCGGGCGAAGCCGCGTTTGGCTCGCTAGTTAAACATAAAATACGAACCTTCGTTACAAGACACTTTACAAGTTCATTCACATCTATAAAGCTTAACTAGTCCACCCCAGATGTCGGGGAAACAGATAGTTTCCCCACGAAGGGCTCAAAAGGAATAATATCGCCCATTAACACCGGGCTCTAACGAACCAGGTAAGCACCACTAGGGATATACTTGGAACGGGAAGTGAACTTTGAGTAAAGGAAATCGAAAAATACAATACGAAATTCGATAAAAAAGTTAAAAAATCGTCTAAAACTAAAACAATCCGGATTAATTATAACAAGTTTACAAATATGTTTGAACGATACTTTATTACTTTAATACTGTTTTTAGAAAACCTACAAAAAAGTTGAATGTAGCAGATTCAACCCGCACCTAACCGTTCAAGCGAACTGCTGAACGGTGAGGCGCGAGAACGTTGCAACCGAATGTGAATGCTGTGCTACGTGCTCGGTGTGGAAACTTCGAAACCTAGTGATAAGACACTCCCTTCCTATTA
Organism: Heliconius cydno galanthus; assembly: GCA_036379175.1. Taxonomy (NCBI): domain Eukaryota; kingdom Metazoa; phylum Arthropoda; class Insecta; order Lepidoptera; family Nymphalidae; genus Heliconius; species Heliconius cydno. The sequence continues at coordinate 686,441 of JAKRZM010001304.1, read as the reverse complement.
AGACACATCCGATCCTCAATTTTCGCCGATCTCTGGTACCATCGCGTGTTGAGTGGTGGAACTTAACGCCGCGCTTTGTCGCGTTACCAAAGCGAAATTAAGAAAATATAAAATACTTCATTTCCTCGAGTGTGCACAACGTGTCGCGGATAGCCTCATGACTGGTTATTTTATCTTTTATAATTCTTTGATTTTAATACATAAAAAATACGAATATGACTCCAGACATCCAAGTAAAACATTAAACTACGTTCATACCGCTCACAAAAACAGAAAATCCAGTCTTAATTACAAATGAACCATGAAAACTGAGCTGAAATAAGCAAATTGCAGACTCATTTGATAAAAAATTCATCCGCTCGTTCGTACCTCTAATTAGTGAGAGCCCTTTGAGAATACTTTGCGGACGAGGCGAATAAAATAATTATTGCCATCTAAGATTTAAGTGTCCATGTCGTTCAGACTATTCAGTTCTTGTTACGGATTTGTACATTACAGTTTGATAATTAATACTGTTACTAACTTTTACCTTTTACCTAGACCGGCGTTGAGATCCGCCACTCAACACGCAATACCTTGGAAAATTCGGCAGAAAGTGGGAACGGTGTCTTAACAATCGGGTACCTCTGCCTACTCTGCTGTGTACGGAATATAGCCTGAAGCTCAACTATTACCTATAACAGAGTAATGTGAATGGACTATTCAAAACAAAAAAATGAACCAGTAGTTCCTAAGATTAGAGTTAAATTAAAATTTATTACCACCTGAGCGGGTCGCTAACTGAATGAATAAATTTACCTTTTAACATTGTAATTGAACATTGTTGTGTATCAATACCATTTTTTCTGTACCTATCATGTTCTCTTTATTAAAATTATTTATCTCATTATATAAATAGATCGCGTTTCTGTTCAGAATAATAATTATATACGGTATCGTTTTAATGATTACAACTATTCTATTATATTTGACATACGAGTAGCTACGGCAAATAACGAAACGTGAATATAAATATGAGGTTGACTATAAGCATGGAGGTTGTGGGTGCAATTCCCACTCGGGGAACTGAAATACTTAATATTTTCATTTTGGTAACGAGGCCAAGGGCGACGTTTAGATTCGCCACTCAAGACGGAATGCCTCGAGAAATCGGGAGAAAGTGAGAAACCCTGCTATGAGCGGGATACAGCGTGAAGGTAAAACATTGAAAATATAATAAATTTGATAAATATTGAAGGCCGTGCAAAGTGCAGTAGGTTAAGTTGGAAGGCAACCCTTGGTTACTGAGCCGGGATATTACCAGGTTGAAGATGATACAAAATCAAGTCTCCTATAAAGGCGAGACGGATAAGAACGGTGATGACGGAGTGTCTTAACGCTATTTTTTTCTCTATCTACCTTGTTCTCATTAATTATTATTTATTTCTGTACAAGTATTTTAGTTTAAATTATAACACGATAATACTTGCGCACCACTACCTGCCAACAGAACATTGGCAGACAGGCATTGCGGCTAAAGCGACTTACATAGTCATACGAGTACACCATGCAGTGGACGACGTCGGATATTGGATTAAGTTAGTTGGCTCAAAATTAAGATAGTACCTTCCCTCAATTTTGGAGGAAAGGAAGAGTACAAATTTAATATGAACATATTTTTCGTTATGAATTTGATCAAGAAAACATCCTATTCATACATTTGTGAGCTATTTTTGCGTGTTAATTGCGAAACTCAACGCCACATCTCTAATTTATTTTCATTACTAAAATCAGAAAACGTCTTTAATAAATCCTAAATGTCCACACATTACAAATCACTGCCCCAACTAAAATGAAAGTATAGGCAAAAGGCAAACACATTTACAAAAAAAAGTAATAAAACTTGGAGAACAAAGTCGCGCTAGAAGCATAAGCTATACGTATAAGCGTATGCAAACTCCATTACTGGGGAGTGGCTGTAGCAATTTCCTGTCCGTGTTTACCGAAACCCTTTATAGCCGGCTCTATCCTCGTACTTAATACCTTTGTCAAATTAATGACGTAGGTGGTACTGATTTAGTATTGTACTGGTACTGTACTAGCACTGTACTTGTACTGTACTGGTACTGTACTGGTACTGTACTGGTACCGTACTAAAACTCTACTCGTACTATATAAATATATATACTTTTTACTGCACTTCGTAATATACCCGAATACAAAATTTTGTTACTTTTGCACTTCCAATCAACCTACGACGGCCCGGTTTCCACGGGAGCGGGCCCATTAAGGACTACTAGGATACTTGTATTTCCACCAATAAATAGTCAGGCGGAAAGGACAGAGCGAGCAGAAAGAGCTGAATTGAACTCGCTCAGTTCTAGAGACAAGAGCGAAGTAATTACAATACTAAACTCTTTCTTGGTAGAAATATAAACATAATAGCTTTAAAATGACGTTCCGCCTAATACGCTCATTTCTCTTACGTCTAAATTTACGTAAATATTAACTGATATATCTATGCATATATTAGATATAAATATAAAACAAGTAAAAATAAATAAATAATAATTAAGTTTTAATGTACTGTAATTTTTCTTAATAACATTTTTAGTTCTCAGTTTAAATAATCGTTGGAATTCCATGTATATCGTGACGTTGAGTTCCTTCACTTAACACGTAAATTTGGCGGTGATAACGGAACGGAGTGTTCTAACACAATGTAGGGAACATTATGTTGTGCTAACGCTAAATACGGGATACAGGATGAAGCTAAAAAAGGAAATATTTTAGCGCACCATAAACAAGAACCTCGTACACTTCAGTAATATACATAATGAAACAATCCAAATAGCACAGTGTCAGGGGGAGGAGGCTGTAACCTCTAGGGCGGGTAATGAAACGCTAATCGTGATTCAGCCAGCCATTATGCTGAAAATGACATCACATTTGGATGCCGAAAGCTAAACGTCTGACGTCACAACCGGATGTGACGGTTCGTATAAATTGTAGAAATGGTGGAAAAAACGAAAATTGAAAGAGCGTTTTATTTTGAATCAATCAAAGATTCAATGTACTTTTTATTTTACTAAGTTAGATATATTGAGGCAGGCGGCGTATCAAATCATCATTAAAAAAATTGTAGAATCTATAATAGAAGTAATAAATGATCTACAGCAAGAATCAAAACAATTATAAACAAAGGAAGATGCAGTATAGCACTAATTAATTCCTTTAGGAGATTCCTAAAAACCAATTGTATTATAGAACAAAACTGGAGCACGAAATCTAACAAATCATAGGACGGTTTGTACATATCGATTAAATACGAAAGACACGAAATTATTACTTGTACCACCTTCACGGTGTTTTCAATATATAGCAGGTTAGTTAGAGTAAACCAAGTTTAGCGACACTTCGTTCCTCGCGCACTGATTTCAAGACATTGCGGAAGTCACCGCCGCGCTTTCTTTTGCTATCAGATCGAAGATATGCCTATTAAAACTACTTTGTATCTTAATACTGAAATGACTGGATTTTATGTAGATATATAAAAAGAATTAATAGTGGTTTCTGTTCAAAACCCTAAGCACTGTGACATAACTAGAGGCTACAATAATAGAGAGGCTTTTCTATAATTAGCTTATTCGATTGGCTCAATGCTAAACACGGTAATATATCACATTGTCTGTTTATTGAGAACATTGTCCAGACAATATTTACTACATTTTTAATATTATTTGTCATTATTCTTGAAATTGAGGCCAGTCGTAGCGCAGGGGCACAACCGTGTAATTGTTAAACACGACTTAAATTAAATATTTTCATTTCTTCGGTCTGGTAATGAAACAAAGCGCGGCGTTGAGTCCCGCCACTCAATACGCTGTCTTCAAAATTCAGTGGAAAGTAGGTAACAGAAGTGTCTTAACAGTAACGGGGCGTTTAATACTAGGTTCCCAGCTTCCCTCTGCTTACTCTGCTATGCCGCACATAGCATAGATACACATTGAAATTTGAATAATAGACAAATAATTCTGTATAAAAATAAAACATTAAGTAAAACGACACGATAAGAAGGTAATTTTAACTAGGAAACTCATACCGGTTAAATGAAGCGCGTTCAAGCCCTGCTATGTAAAATTTTAAAGAATTTTGCTTGAATAAATGCAAAACAAGCGCATAAGAATCACATCCAAAATAAAAATACAATTAACAGATTGAATGAATCTTACGTAATAAACATTTTTTTTGTACGAAACGTCCACATAACCATTAGCTGCAATACGGACGCGAGGTGGCAGCGCCATCTATTGAGCGGACAACAAAAATAAAACATAAAAAACGCCAACTTACCCGATGGTGACCAACTATTTCCACTATTAAGTTCTTAAAACACAAATTTTGTATAACAAATATAAAGTCACTGTTAAGACTAAAAATGCTATTTCGATTTTGATGAGATTAAGTTCTAGTTAACGTGCGTTTCGCCCGGTTGCCGGGGGCGGACTGCCGCGGTGCCTGCGCCGGGGTGTGCGCGAAAAACTAACCCCATTCCTACCCTTGTCAAAGAACATGCGATGTGTAGAAGCGTTGGCGTCATACAATGTTGTAACTGAAAATGTTGCTTTATGAAAATGATAGGGAGTTTGCACTAATTATTATAACTTAAAGTATTTTACTTAGTTCTCGTATGTAATTTAACTATCTAACCACCAACCGACTTAATCGGGGTTTATTAAAATTTGAGCTTATTTATTATCTAGACACTAGTTATTCCAAATTGTTAGGCGGTAAATTATAACACAACAATTTATAGCACAATGTAATTATATTTTATGAAATATAACAGTTGAATCTATAGTTATTAATTTGCTATCAGTCAGTCAAGCAAAGCACTTGTATTGAAAAATGCTTACATTAAATATATACCTATGTGTTTCCACCTCTGGTTCGATTTAAATCGGTATTGGGTTACTTTACCCTGTACGCAAAGTTTCGATATACACAGAAATCATAGAAAGGAGATCTCTTCTTATTAAAATCGGTTATAAACTAAAACTACACAACAAAATATTAGATCAATTTAAAGATAACAGAAAATTGGGACAGCTTCACGATTTTTCCCTCATAGCAGGGTAGGCAGAAGGAACCTAGAGTTAATACACTCTGTTTCTCACTGTACGCTGAATCTTCGGGTCATTATATATTGAGTGGATTGTCTACCAACTCCATATATATCGCAAAACAACTTCCTTCATATTGTCAAATTGTATTTGCATAATATAAAAACAACTTCAATTTGCACTTCTAAAACACTCAAGTTATGATAGCGCGTAGGTTTTATAAATAAAGTCTACATATAATATTTTCGTAGCGAGCTCTACAATTCGTAGAGAAGCGTAGCAGCTTTAAAAATTATGTATATAACTACTGTCGTATATTTCTACAATTTCTTGTGTAGATTCAAAATGGTGGATACAGATCCAAATGTATTAGGATTATTCTCGAAGAATATGCTATTTGATTTGTGTATTCTTTTTTCGTTATGTATATTACCCCCCGAAATTGTAAAAAATACAACCTACCATTATTTATTTTATTTCATATAGTACAATATACAATTCATTTCTTGAAATTGTATTAACCTGATAATACATATTATGTACTCTTAGTTTTTTAAAGAACGTTTTTTGTCCCTTTTTGATAATTAGCTTAATATGATGTTTATATTTTAAGCAGATGTTATTATTTATGTAATTGAGTCCGTCGATTTGTGTGAAAGTGGTTTATTTATGCACGTAATTTATCTTAATCGTGTCCCACTATAAATACGCCCTTGTATAAATTACATCTTCATATAAATTTTATTATAAACTAAACGTTCTAACAATTCACAGGAATAATACGAGTTAATAAACCTAAATGTATTATCATATGTCGTAAAGTTCTAATACAGGTTAAAAGTATAACGAAAGATTCTTGATAAGAATTAATGCTTAACTAGTGAAAGTAATTATTGTAATAACTTAATATTTTTCGATAATATTTAAAGATAAAACGCAAAGAGGAATTAGTACAAGGTAACTTGTAAAATATTATTTTCGGTGATTATGTAAGTCAATACGTACGGATTTTTTGTTTATATCACACAGTATCTAAGACATAGCAGGGTAGGCAGAAGGAACAAGAAGGTAAACTATTAGCGTTTTGCAATCTATACAAAAAAAAATGCCGAATGCAGTTAGTATCTCATTAAATTTTCTACATTTATAAAAAACCCAGCTATAAACACTAAGAATATAATATTTCCTTATCTGACCTAAGCGTGCATGTTTATTCGAGAGCAGCGGCAAAGAAACCACACAAGGACGCGCTATTTCTGTCGTGAGTAGCTTCCATCAGATAAATAGAGAAGTAGGCCTTTTCAGCTTTGTAGGTGAAATAATTTTATGTGCCTCTATGGCTTGTAGGCGTAATTTGTATGATTCTTTTGTTCAACGTACCGGGGTCTTGTGTTAAGATCTAGGGGGTCGTACTAGTAAAACAGATTAGTTTAATCCAAAAAGAAGCATAACTTATAGCACAAGAATAATGATTGCGCTACAAATGGCAGGGGCAGAAGCGTATGACTTTAAAGGCGACATGTTGTGGATTCAATTCCCACTCGAGGAAATTATATATTTAATATTTTCATTTCTTTGTTGGTGTCGAGGCAAAAGCGCGCCTCTTGAATACGGTGGAAAATGGAGAACGGAGTTTCTTAACACTAGGTTTCATTTGCCTGCTATATAAAAGTCCTTTAAATATTATATCTAACAAACGGACAAATTGATAAGACCAGGGAAACATTCATAATCTTATTTAAAATTTCGTTAAAGTTCTGATTTATTTACTATAAACGTAAACGTAATTTTAAATAAGATTATAAATGTTTTCCTGGTCTTATCTATTTGTCCGTCCGTTTTTCCGTAGAGCGAAACAAATAAAAATATTAAATATTTCATTTTCTCGAGTGAGAATCGAACCCACAACTTATCACGTTTAAAGGCACACGCGTGCCCTTAGGCCACGACTGACCTTAACAGAAACAAACTTACTACTCTCAATTTAAAAATGCTGCCACTGCACCCTACGGTACACTATTTACCCTTGAATGTGTTATTGCGGCATTACTTTCGGGGGTGTTAACGAACCCAATTTCATTTTCTATTCTAGCTTCTAGGTCTAATACGCGTCTGACATGCGACATGGCCAATTTGTAAAATAACAATGTAATATTCATATATTTTTACATAAAAAAATAAAAGTTATTCAGCGTTGTTCGAGAAAATTATTAAAGAAATGAAATGAAAATTATTAGGGACCATTTGTTCAGAGCTATTTAGTTTCTACATCATTCTAATAATCATTATGTTTAATTGAAAAATATCAATAAAATGGTGACAGTAACCTAAGTAAATCCTAAGATACTAGAATTACTTAAAAATTCATCGTCTCACACCTCGTTTAACAAATATTAATAGATCCTATATAGCCGGTACAAGATTAAAAGCAATAAAATTTCCCGCTTAAACGGCGACAGAGATGGTGTTATCAAATTATCCGTGCATGTTCCTGTAATCAGCGATCAAAGACCCGCCTGTAGGGAGATCGATACTCCTTAGTAGAACGTAATATCTTTTCCTCTCAATTTCATATTCGTATTTAGGTAATATTTGGACTTCTTATTAAGATTAAATATTTAAAAAATAATTTTATAAATTGAAATATCATACAATAGTATGATGAAAATGAAAATAGTTGTGATAGTTTAAGTTATAATCTAAAAGTTTTTTTCTTTTCAGCTATATGCTGTATTCCGCATATAGCTGTGTAGACAGAGGCACTCCATTCCATACTTTCCGCCCAATTCCACCTCTCCCAATGTCCCCAAAATTAGGCAGAAAGTGGACAACGGAGTGTCTTTACACTAAGTGATACCCTCTATGATACCTTCCCTGCCTACCCTGCTATGATGTTTTTTTACACAAAAAATTGTGAAACACTTTAGTAGTACATTTTCATCTCGCCTTAAAAGCACTTTGTATTATGTATATCTATAAAATTTTCAATTACTTCGACGTTATTTTAATTATGTATAAAAATTTTCCTTTAAACTAATCTCATTTAAATTTAATTAAGACTAAATATAAGAATTAACGTATAGCAGTGGATATCATTTCAGACAAACACATCAAACGTAATATTTTGATGATCTAAAGGATATTTTCTATTATTACCGTTATTATTTCATGGCACAGCGATTTACTGTAAAAATGAGGGTTATGGGTGCGATCTTAACTCGTAACTGCGGCGTTGAGTTCCGCAACTCAGCAAAAACATCTCCGAATTCCGCCTTACCCAGCTATACTTGTATGTGGAATAAAGCAAGAACCTAGAAGTATCAGCAATAATAATTACAGTCTACATAAATAAACAGTATCAAATTCTAAGTAATATAATTATTTTAAACATTTTCTCAGACGAAAGGAAAAAATTGTCAATATTTACTTTCAATTCTTTTTCACATTGAAAATGCTCAAAGCTTTTTTTAATATAGATAGGTACACCATTTCATTTTGAATTCCGCAAAAAGAAAAAAGATAATGCCTTTTAGCTTTGGCTCATTTAAAACGGAAAGCTATTTTCTTAAACAACCTAATACTTCAGTAAAATTGTTTTGGATATCATCCTCGCTCGGAGAAATGAATTACTTTTATTTCCTCGCTCTGGTAAAGAAGATATAGCGTAGAACTGTTTCGAAAATTGAACAGCATGTGGGAAACGGAGTGTCTTCACACTAGGTTCCCTTACTTCATTACATGAAAATACAACTCATCAAAACAAGATTATAACCTTATGTCAGTTACAGGGTTGTATTCAGAATCAGATATATTACAATGTATGAAATAGGCTTTCACATACATCAATAATAAAAGAGGCTAAACAAATATGAAAAATCAAATTTATCTTTCTTTAACTTAATTACATAGTGCGATATCAGGAAAAAAAATATTACATCGTTATCTTACAAGCTAAAACTATTTTTTTTTTATTATTATAATAGGAAGCGAAGCTAACGGGGGCGAAGCAAGCGAAGCGATTAGAGAGTGATAAAATTAATATTTTTCCATTAAATTAATAAATTTAAGAATTAAATCTACATAACTTTAAAACGATCATCCACAATATATACGTAGCACTAATATTACAAAGGTAAAGAGTTTTTTGAAACGCACATTTTTTTTAAGTTCTATTCTACATCTCGCACGTAACAGTGTAGGCAGAAGCAACCTGGTTAAGACACTCCGTTCCCATTAAGACACTTCCGTTTCCCACCAGTATTTTCCAAGCATTGTGTGTTACGTGGCGGAACTCAACGTGTTTCACCGCAACGCACTACGTATACTAGCGGTCAGAGTCACCCGCAATTAGACATATATAATTCATATATATGCATTTGACTACAACACGAGGCCTTAGATATAAGCAGAGGGAGCCTAGTGTTATGACACTTCGCTCTTCATTTTCCGCCAAATGCTGGAGGCATTGTATCTTCGCGGCTGAAACGCCGCACTATGTTTCGATACCAGAGTGAAGCAATAAAAATAACAAATATTTAATTTCCTCGACTGGTAATCGAATCGACAACCCCTCACACAGCTAGTCCAATGATCTATATATAAACCGAAAGTCCAGTCTATAGTCTATACATAAACAGACTAATCGATATCAGCGAGCATTATGCACGGCGGCGGTCCCGGGCATCCTGTGACGTCAGCGCGATCAATGGCTGACGTCGAACGCAACCCCGCGCGAGGGTACCTCTACCGCTCCGAAATTATTATAAGTATTGTTTGTTTTTTTGTATATAATAATTATTTCTAATGTATTTAACGAGTTATTCCATACTAAAAGAAAAGAAAAAAAAGAAAATAAATAAGTATTTATTCCAAATAAGTAAATAATAATTATTTTCTTATTGAAATGAGGGTAAATCAATATATATTTTTGAAAAGAAAAATGTTTGACCAAACAAAAGTTTTTAATCTTATTATTTTTTTAATTATTAAATTAAATATTTCGAAAACTGAACGAATGTTCTTTGATTTAATCAAAGTTTTTATTTAACAATAATTAAATAAAATATAATTTTCACGATTAATGCAATTAAAATTCTGAGATTATACAAATAAAACTTTTAATAATAACAGCCCAAAAATCACAAAAAAACTGAAGATGTTTTGTTTTTAATCCACTTTGATTTTATCTCTTATTTGTTATGAGCAATATGGACCAACTAATGCGTGTGTCATACTTAATCCATCTGAACTATCTGCAGATGCGTCTGAAGATATATGTCTATTATATCGTTATCTGTAGATACATAATATGTCATTTGAGGAAATCGTGAGAAGTTTCAGCATTAGTCATCCATATTATCAAATATATGTTCAAGAATCGGGTGATATTTTAGATACTAGCATTTACCTGCTGCAACGCTACTGTCAAAGGTACTACACTATAAAGGTACTACACTATAAACTATATGTTATGCTTGTTATTTTATTTAATTTTTATGAAAATTTTATTATATTTTCTTCTACCTTTGTATACATGAAGGATACTAAACAAAATTAGCAAATATCTCTACACAATTCAAAATTCAAATTCAAAATATTCTTTATTCAAACAGGCAATTATTATAAGCACTTTTAAATCGTCGAATGAACATATGAACAAAAAGCTACCACCGGTTCGGAAGGCAGTTCTGCTGAGAAGAGCCGGCAAGAAACTCAACAGTTGCTCTTTTCAAAATCAATGGTAAAATACAAAGCCAAATAGGCTTTGTCTTACGAGAGTGGCGAAATACGAATAATTAAAAATATATATTTTCGAATAATATAATTAATCATTGTAACCATTCCCCCAATTCGGGGATCGAACCCATAATCATCGCATTTACAGTCATTTAGCAGTCATGTGAAGTACAAGTTACTACATTATAACCCAGATCAATTACAACTAACCAATGTTTACTGTCGCCTATGTACATAATATATGAACACTAACGCAAATCGGATTAGACCCGATTATAGATGGACTGACTGACTGACGTTTCACTCTATTACTGTCTAGCTGTAAATATGTACTTATTATGTTACACGCATACATACATGTTATATTACACAAGAGGCCGTCGCGTCGTGCCGTAGAGATTTTAATGAATTACACTTCCGTCCGCCACTTTCCGCCAAATCTCACTTGGCCTCACTTTGCCTCGTTACCAAATAGAGAAAATGAAAATATTTCCTTTCCTCGAGTAGGAACAGAACCCAAAACCTGTCACTTTAACAGTCGCACGCTTGTGCCACAGCGCCACGACTGGCCTTACACTACTACTATTATATACACTGCTTTTATATCTACATCTAGTTGTAAACGCGACGGTTGTGAGTTCGATATGAAAAAGAGTAAAAACATAGAGGAAAGTCTAAGAGACAATAGTAGAGAGTGGCTGAGGAAAATAAAAGCATGAACGGGACCAGGGGCACCGTAGATAGAGAGACCTTCATCTAGCCAAGGACAGTACTAAATGTACGGAGACAGTCATCTCCAACTGGCAAACTTCACTAGTTGGAGATGGACTATGAGAAACAAAAAGTGGACTCTATATTAAAAATTTAAAATTATTTTCAGCTTTCCATTCTGGTAGACAAAGCGCGGCGTTGAGTTTCAACCCTCGAAACGCAATATCTCAAAACAAAATCATCGAAAAGTTAAAAACCTTTCTTGATATGAGAGAAAAAACTGAAACAGCTTAATATATACTGCTGACTATGCTTCGTATACAACTATCGATTGAGCACAATGCCCTAACGATTATGTAAACCGTCGTAGTTGAATCAATGGGGCATAGTTTACTGAATATTTATCTGTTGATATACGTACATTCCACTGAAGAAAATTACATAAAGTCAAAATTGAACGGTGCGTGGAGAACAGAGTGTTTCCACACCAGTTTCTCTAACTGTGTCCTAACATATATGTGAGAAAGACGAAGATGTATTATATATTTTTTCCACCAATTACCATAAAATTATTGGAAATATATTAACCAGAAACGTAGAAAAGAATGAATTATCACATTTTTCCCTGATTAATCCAAACAATTTAAGACGAATTTGAATTTTTATTACAGTAAAAAAGAAGAATCAAAACCAAACCATATCCCCAATTTCCTTAATAAATAAAATGTAACTGTATATGCAACAGTTCACAGGCTTCCATTAAATATTCCATACTTAATTCCACTTTTATAGTTACATACTTGTAAAATGTCAAGTTCTACAGCCAATTACATCTGCGGGACACTCTAAATTATATAAATACTAGGGGAGGAAAGGGGAGGGTAAGGGTGAACGGGAAGGGGGGGGGGGAGGCCCTTCGACGTAGGCGTATCGAACCGGCTACCCCTCTCGCTCTCGCCCGCCGTTCCCTCTCACACTGCTCGCCTCCTACGCTATTGTCGCGATCGCTTTACAAAAACACCGTATTCATTGGAGTACCCACTACGTATAGTTTTAAATTTAAAAAAATAACTAGTACTTTTTTGTTGTGTTGAATTGTAATTATTTGCTGTTGTGTGTAATTAATGTGGTAAATTACATTTTAAATTTAAAATACACACAATTTTAAATTTATTATTAAATTTAATACATTTTTTTAGTTTATAGACATTTTCAGCAGAACTGCCCCCCGCCATGACACACTTCTTATTATGTATTTTTTATGTAGGTACTTTGATAATTCAACAGTGCTTGTAATGACATAACTATAGTATGATGAATTGAAAATTATGATTTTGAAGTAAAATAGTAAAAACCTCAAACTTGAACTCAATTTGAAGGTCAAAGGTGAAAAAGTAAAGGTCAAATAAGCTAAGAGGGCGCCATGGGTGTTGGTTTATATTTCAGTGAATATACAATAATTATATATATATATATAATAATTTTAATCTTATAACATTGGCGGCTTTGTTTATAGACGATACGCGGAGTTTATTTATGGTCCCTAGTTTAAGGATGAAACACTCACAACAGTCACTTCCTGCTACACTCGCTGCACAAAAGGAGACAACAAAATCAATATCTGTTTTCATTTTGACTTAAAATTATTTTATTTCTCAGAATTATTTCTATAATAATTTTATTAAACAACGGAAAGCAAAAAGATATTAATATATAAATTGTTTTTTACAACAATAGGTTACAACAACAAATGCCCCTTAATTATTTAATTAATTTGTAGTCGAATTCTGTATATAGCAGTGTAGGCTGAGGGAATCCAGTGTTAAGACACTACGTCCCCGCCCAATACTCGAGACATGTGAGCTGAGTGGCGGTACTTATTGCGCTACTTTGTTTTGTTACTCACTTAATCTTAACATTTTGCCGTATCATTTGTCTATTAGTAATCAATCGCTCGTAGTGACGCAGGCAGATTCGGCAGAAAGAGGGGAACGGAAATGTCTTAGCACTAGATTCCCAGGTTCCCTCTGTCTACCAGGTTAAATTAAAAAAAAGGCAATCTAAACAACTTGATTAGAATAGACATTGTTACATTAAAATAATCCATTTCACCTCAAACCAGCAATGGAAAGCTGACAATGGTATTAAGTCGAAGAGTCGTGTTCAGGAAGTACATGTATATTCAATACACATACAAACATACACACATACAAACACTTGTATGTATATAAGTAGAGGCATAAGCAAATCGCTAGTTTCGTCCACATACATTGATTTTGTCGGTGTCAACGCAACCCCACTCCCAACTCGGACTGACCGCTTATTATTAATTAAAGCTATGGTTTATGGAAAGAACCTTGCTTTACAATAATTTTATAAGTAATTATTCATATAATAAATATATTTTTAATTAGAATGATTGAAATGTATTGAAATATCTGACGAGACCGTGCGCGGTGTTGGGTTCCGAAACTTAACATGCCGAAATTGGCCGAAAAATAGAGAACATAGTGGTTTAACATTAAATTTTCTCAACTCTTAGTCATGCAGAAGTTTTATGTGTGAAGCTTCATTCATATAATAGTACTGAGACCAGTTGTGGCACAGGGGGACAAGCGTGTGGGCACTGTAAATGCTACAGTTTCTGAGATTCGGCAGAACAGAAGAATCTTAATGGGAACAAAATAATAGTAACACTCAGTTAATTCATTAAAAGTGGTAACTACATGGTACTGGTACAAGTTTTCCAAGAATGCTTGTCATCATAAAAGGTGTGGATCATTGTTAATCAGATTTAAATAAATTCTTAGGAACTACCGACTGATTGGAATTAAATAAATATATTTTGACTTTGTATATCTATTTCATCATCTATATATATAAAATCGAAAGGTCACTCACTCATCACGAAATCTAAGAAACTACATGTGCTAGGAATCTCAAATTTTGCATAGGAGTTACTTATAGGACGTAGGTGCTCGCTAAGGCGGGAATTTGCAATATTCGACTTCTAAGGGGTTGCTTTTGGGGTTGAAAGTTTGTATGAAACTTCGTTACTACAAATGCTATTAGTCTCAAATTTTGCATGAATGTTACTTATGGGACGTAGGTACTCACGGAGACAGAAATTAATAATAACGTAGTTCACGTGGGCGAAGCCGCAGGCGGGCCGCTAGTCCAATATATATATATAATCCATCATTTCAATCCTAGTGAGATATTTAAAGTTGAAACTACAATATTCAAGCAATTTACTTACAAAAATTATACTTTTTTTCCATTTCACTTTGTATATCTAAAATGTAATTCTGTTATTGGTTTTGTCATATGGTCATATGTTGTACACAACTTTTAGGTTTTTTTTATTTGACCGTGCGGGTAAAGTTGCAGGTGAAAGTATGTTTTACTTCATATGTGTTATCATCCTATTTTTCATTAATATTTTAAAGTTCTTCAATATTATGAGAGTAGTGTTTTTTAAGTATATGTATGTGCAACTTGTGCCCCTGTGCCACAACTGGAAGGATAATGATACATAAGCATGTAACCTGATAATTTAAAAGTAGTTGTAATGCATGACAATGGATTTTATATTGAAATATATTTAAAGATGAAAAACATTTACCTTCAAATATATTCCAATAAGAAACAAATTTAAGCAATTTATTACAATCTACATAAATATCCTTATTCATAACATTACTTAGAATGTTTATCCTTGAAACTTATAAATAGATCTTTAATTTAACTTTCATTTTTTCTCCTGAAAGATTACAAATAGTTAAAATTAGTTACTTAGGTGTATTATGATTCATGGTCTAGTTCTCTTTATAAGGAAAAATAAAAAAAATATATTGGTAACTACCTAATGGACATTCTTGTAATTGAAATTGTATTTTACACAATATTCCACACATAGCATGATGGAGAGACACTACATCCCCATGCACCATTAAATTTCCGAGACATTGTGTTGAATAGTAGACCTAACCACTGTTTTTATCTTCTTGTTTCCAAAGTGAAGAAATCAAAATATATCATTCCCCTGAGTGGGTGTCAAACCCACATCACATTTTGTGTACAAAACTGTGCCTTTAATTATAGTCCAATAAATTGGAAATGATTCTTCACTCATTTAAACATTTCTAAAGTAGTATTTAACCTATCATCATATAGAAAAATAAATATGATTATATTGACTATTAGTTTTGAATGTAAACAAACATTCTTTAAAAACAATTGTATTAAAAATCATATTCAAATAGAAACAAATATATAAAGATTAAAAAAAAATGTATAAATGGTTATAAACAAAAATGGACATATCATGGTGAGAAATGTCATCTTCAATATTACACACATTAACACTGTAGTGTATTTTATATATATAAACAATATAATTAAGTTAATTAGTTATAAGATACGTTTGTATATTGTTTTATTTCATTATAAGATCGCTGATAGCTCTATCGATTAGGCGATTGTGGTGAAATGCAACATTTCTAATAAGAATTTATTTTTTAAATTAAAACATTTACATATTAAATATTCAATAGAAATGATTGCCAGCCGAATCATACGTGGTGTTTTGTCGTTGTAAGATAAATATGCAAGAAATTAAGACATTTGATAAATTTCGGCATTTAACATAAATATAACCAAAAACAACGTGAATTACTTACCGATTGAAATTGGTTTCACCTTACACGAAATTAGCGATAATTAGCAAAAATATCACTAGAACACTGTGTAAAATTAATTTATATTAATAAGAGATAGTAGATAGTTTAATATTTTTTGTGTCGACAAAGACAAATGTCGATTGTCGATTTTTGACATTAAGGTATAGGGTTGCTAGTGGTTTTTAAACTCACAGAATATATTTTAAAGTATTTATTTGTGTCTTATATACATCCTTTCAAATCATTATATAGCTACCGTAAAATATTTTATAATGTAAAAACTTTTTGAATAATTCATTTTAAAAAACGCCGCTGAATTCTGGAGACATTGCATGTTAAGTGGTGGAACCGTAGTACACAACGTAGCGCTTTGCTTTGCCACTAGAGCGAAAATATAAATTTAAATAAATATTTCATTTCTTAGAGTACAGATTGAACCTACAATCAATCGCATTTACAATCTCAAAGGTGTGCCTCTCCACCACGACTGGCCTCCATTTTTTAAAGAATAAAAACACTAAGTACCATGGTACATGGCACCGAAGACAGACAAATAAGAAGAAGGCAACAATAATTACTCTGCAATTGTATTTAAGTACATTTTCGAAATAATATACTTAAATACAATGGCAAATTAAAATACATTTGAATGTGATGTAATTTCAGTATCGAATTATTTTGCAAGAAAATATTTTAAAACTTACATTTCTAGTTTAACTATAATATGTCTATGGATAGGTCAATTTTTAATCTGTCGAAAGTAATCATTCACTCGCGCGTCCGTAACCGCTTGGCGACCGCTTTCCGTTCGGTGCCCCGTAAACTGTAGCTGTAGAACTAGAATGTGGAACGCCATTTTGTAATTGCTTATACAGGCACTCCGCGCTGAAGGATCTCTGTGATAATAGAGTATACATTTAGTTTATTTAGTGTTTATTAGAGTGATTTATTCAGTACAAAATAGGTAAGTATAAATAAGTAGCATATTCCCGAACAAACACGTCGGTACTCCTTACTAAATCCTTGTAACGAACGCTGCTGACTCATTTCGTGAAATTGTGTATGCGTTTCAGAAACTAAAATGCCGGGCGCCGGTACTTTCAAAATCTTCGTCGGGAACCTATCCGATAAAACGACGGACGCCGATCTGAGACCGCTGTTCGAAAAGTTCGGTACGGTCGTAGAATGCGATATCGTCAGAAATTACGGTTTCGTGCACATGGAGAACGAAATAGTCGGCCGCGAAGCGATACAGAACCTGAACGGCGAGCTGGTTCACGGCCAGGCGATCAAAATAGAGGCGGCCAAGAGCCGAAAGGCGCCGTCGACACCGACCACTAAAATCTTCGTCGGTAACCTCACGGACAAGACGCGCGCGCCCGAGGTCCGCGAGCTGTTCCAGAAGTTCGGCACCGTGGTCGAGTGCGATATCGTGCGTAACTACGGCTTCGTGCACCTGGACGCGGCGGGCGACGTGAACGAGGCTATCAAGGAGCTCAACGGGCTCTCGGTGGACGGCCAGCCCATGAAGGTGCAGCTGAGCACGAGCCGCGTGCGCCAGCGGCCCGGCATGGGCGACCCCGAGCAGTGCTACCGCTGCGGACGCGGCGGCCACTGGTCCAAGGAGTGCCCCAAGGCGCTGGGCCCCGACCGCAACGGCTTCCGCGAGCGCGCGTTCGGCCGCGACCCCTACCCCCCGCCGCCGCCGCCGCCCTTCCTGCGCGATCGCATGATGGGAGGATTCGGGGTACGCGACCTCTTTACCTCCACTCTACCTCCTCCGCCTCCAACCGGTCGTACCCGACGCGTCGCGGGCGCGTGATGCCGTGTCAGATCGAACCCCTTAGGAATTCATTATCAATGACATACATTACATATAATATATCACAAAACAATCACATTCTAACATTGTTCTCTTGAAACAGGATCCTTACGATGGCTACTATGACAGAGCTCGTTTCGACTCACCCCGGGACTTATTTGAGCGTCGCTACCCGGTGGGGGCGTCCAGGGGCCTGGACATGGGGGCTTCGAGGGCTCGAGGTGACTTTGTGTCACCACCACTCCGCAGGGAACCAATGCCGCCGATGCCCAACTTGCCACCCATGAGGAGTAGCATGGGCTCAATGAGGTCGTCTTATGATGCTATGTACAGTAGGAGAAGCCCACCACGAGGGCCACAGATGTCAAGAGGGTAAGAGTTATAAATACTCATTACATTAATAGCATTTTGTTGTTCCACTACTCTACAATAGAAACTCCTTGCTATAAGCTGGAATTTCAGCATGAAGCTTAAAAAAAATAAAAACAATTATTTGTTATTTACCTATAAAACATTCAATTGTGTTAAAGAAATTTAAACGGTAATTATAATTTTTAAATGGATCACTTTATACTTTCAGGATGTACGAAGACTTTAGCAGAGACACATTTGATGACAGAAGGTGTGTATTAATAAATATATTAAGTAACATTTTAAAATAGTTTAAAAATCATCTTCATTGAGTAACTAACATTTTGAAATGTTAATGAAAATAGAAACAACATTCTTTTTATCTTTTTTATTGTCCCTATTTGAAAAATGTTTGATAAAGAAGCTTAATCAAATCTTCCTACAGAGATGGTTTCAGTAAATAAAAATTACAGTAATTAGTGAACCAAAGTCGGTTTTCAAAGCTTGAACAGTGACTAAGAAGACGCCTTCATCCTTACCATCATTTCACTTGCAAAGCAATGTTGATAAAATAAGAAGAAAGAATCTAATGTTAAGACACTTTTCCACTTGCCATTCAGATAAGAAATATTGCACATTAGCTGGCAACATTCAACATGTGTTTTGCCGGAGCATGGGATTGAAAATAATTCGTGGATTGAATGTGCCAAGTCGGAGGCACTGATATCATGATTGAAAAGTTAATATCAAAAGAAAGCCAAAACCTTAAATATAATATTTTGCTGTGCTTTTACTAACATTAGCACATTTGAATAGACATTTCTTTATAGCTTTTGTGTTAGTATCATTGTAACAACTGTTGGTTAACCTTTTACAAATAAAAAATAATAAAACAAAATATCTTTACACTCTATTTTGCAAAGCAAGAGGCAGAGGGAGCGAGGGATGTAATGTTAAGACATTGTTCACCACTAATCTAGACATTGCATGTTGGCTGAACTTTGTCTTGCTACCAGAGCGAAGAAAATGGAAATAAATCCTTAATTAATTTTCCCTGGGGAAAAAAATAATAATTACAATAAACTAATTTGTTGTTATCTTTCCAGGCCCGGCATGCGCGGTCCGTCGCCATCTAGAAGATACGCTCCGTATTAAAAATAAACTATACTCTAGTGTTTTAATAAAATAATTTGACAGTCCAAAGTAATGGTCAGATTGAAGACAATGTTGCGAGACTGCGACTGATTTGCAAATAGTTAGGGTTTTGTATGTCTGTCTGTGTGACGCGTGACGTGCGCGTGACGTGACGCGTGACGTGCGCGTGACGTGACGTGACGCGTGCGGGAGTGTATATAGGTTATAATAAATATCGTTTTAAGTATCTTCACTTTGTTTTATTCTGTTATTTTGCGAGGAACTTGTATTAATTTATGTTAAGAAGTCCTGCAATAAGATATATATTTCATGTTGAAACTGTTTATAAATTTGCATGTAGTCAGATGCGACAATAACGCAATATTTTGAGGATATAAACCTGGTAGCCTTGCCTTATTAGTTAATAATTAATGTTTCTTTTAATAAGCCAAGTAGTTGTTAGTAATAAATATCAGTTAATTATTTTAACGTGCAAAAGACGCTAATTAAATTAATTAAGTCTTCCATTATGAAATATTAATTACATGGGCTACATTTGTAAATACATTTATAATGAAGCTATTTAAATATGTACAAGAATAATCGTTCCGAGGGTTTCCGCTGGGTTTTAGTGAGTAGGTTCGGTTTCACCGGTGAGTCCACAGTACCGCTCATCCCTAAGGCACTGGCCTTCCGTATGAGCGAGCGGTCTGCGTAAATGCATTTCTCAGCAAAAAAAAAAAATACTGGCTGCGCCATAACGGCCAATAATATACACATTAGTTATGTACAGCTCGGCTGTACACCAAAAAATGTATAAAATGTATTGCAGATCGTCTGTCTTCATCCACTGAGCTCAGTCCTCTGTTTTTCGAATATAAATAGTAACAATATAGCCTAAGATCCCACGTGCCTGCGCGTTTATTATAGATTGAACATTACTTTATTAATACTAAATTAATTAATTAATTTACATCAGCCGATCACTTACTTAGAAAAAGTTAGAGATTAATTTAAGTATAATTTTGTTAGATGTAAATAAAAATGTAGATATACGAGTATAGTAAGTTAACAATTAAATGAAATTAAATACTCCAATGAATAAGAATACGCAAAACACGAAGTAGATGGCGCTGCTAACGCTGGACACGACAAATATTGCAGT
The DNA here is from genome assembly GCA_036379175.1 of Heliconius cydno galanthus. Taxonomy (NCBI): domain Eukaryota; kingdom Metazoa; phylum Arthropoda; class Insecta; order Lepidoptera; family Nymphalidae; genus Heliconius; species Heliconius cydno. The sequence goes on along the minus strand of JAKRZM010001304.1, from coordinate 665,738 downwards.
TGTCGGCTTTGATCATATTTAATGTAAAATTTGGTATAAAACATATAATATGTTTTTAGTAGTGTAGGAAGTCATTTTATTCTCTTGCCAAGATTTAATTTATGGTTTCCTAATAATAACTTTGCTTAGTTTCGAAGGTGTTTTTGTATTTTTAAAGAATTGAAGCATGTGACAGTAATTTTTAATTAAATAACAGCTGGTTTTATATGTTTATGTAAAATATTACTAACAATAAAAATCTAACTAATTTTAATGGAAAATTTTCTTAAGAAATTAAAATATATATATATTAGCATATTATTTCATACATACAATGTTGATAAAATGTCAGATGACCGTAAGATAGAAGAAGATAGTAAAAAAATATTTAGAATATTGAATTTCAAAATTAATGAATTTTCGTAAACTGTAACAATAAAAAATAAAATATGGATTATAATATTTTATATTACTAATAATAAACTAATAAATAGGGGATATAATAATAAAAATTCATATAGTTTGTCCATTAATAATGTATTTGTAACTTAACCAACATTAGGTGCTACTCTAACGCTATACACTATATATACACAACACTGTACAGGCGCGCGCGCGCACTAAATGCTTGCAAATGCTTCACATCTAACTTGAACATTAAAAAAAACATCAAAAACAGTGACCGGTCACTATGTTTTTCTATAATTTTTCTTAGAAAAATTAATAAAAATGCAAATTAATCCATACGGCCCGCTCGAAGGGCCATATATTTATATAATAGTGATTATATCACATTTTTTTAAAATTCATATATATATATTTCAATCCAAGTTAGATGGTAAGCGTCGCAACACAATACGTTAATACTAATCGAAGGCATCTCATAAGACACTGCAATGAACGTATCTCTCTAATACTTCCACAATTTAGTCTTTTCAACGTTTAAGTACAAACGAACAGTACGCGACGTAGAAACGAATTTGTCTCGCTTCTACAATAAAAAATGTTAATTTCTCTTATTGTCGACATATCACAACGGTCAATAGCGCGCGTAACGAGCAGACTTCACAATCTGAGTATTAGTTCTCCCCTCTCCGGAGCGGAGCTGCCATCGAACGAACGGAAGACAATTTTCTCTATTACGAAACCACTTAGCCTATGTAGTAATACATAAAAACATTACAAAAAAAAGACGACGAAAAAAACCAAAAGAATTTACAAAATAAACCTAACCAAAAACGGAGATTCCGGAGATTTCTGATCGACTCACTGGGGTGTGTACCCTAACACTTAACAATACTGAGATTGGGGGAGCGGTGGAACTTTTGGGGGGGTAATAAATAGGAGGAACTGTGTGCGTCGGTCGGTCCATAGTCAAAGAAAATGTTCAAACTAGCTTGATGGTGCTCTCCGCGCGGCATTTAGCTAGCGTTTTCTTTATGCGTAGTGCAGTGAGCCGCACAGGAGGGTTGTGGTGCCAGCACTCTGGTAATAACGCTGCTACCGTAGATAGCGCGCCGCTTGCCTCCTTCCAGCGCGCGGGTACAACAGGCCTCGCTCGCTCCACTACTACAACGGCGTGCATGTCTTCAAACGACGGATCGGAAGGTACGCGATCGTGATAAGGTAATGCATAAGGCTCAGCTCGCGACGCACATCCCCCTGAGGCGCATCGTCGACATAACTCCCATAAAACGAGTCCTAGGGAATAAACGTCTGCGGTCTTAAAGGCCTCAAAGTTGGCGACGTCGAGGCGCTCATCAAGCACCTCTGGCGGCATATAGCGACGTGTGCCGACACGAGTGTTGGGGGCTATATCCACCTCATTGCGCTCCGCCACGTAACGCACCGCGAGTCCAAAGTCAGCTATCGCACATTGACCGTTTCTCTTCACCAAAATATTTTTACTCTTGATATCGCGATGAGCTATCGCCGGTTTGCCCTTCGTACCGAATATGTCCATATGTAGATGCGCCAGACCACTCACTATCGAATACGCCATAGTCAACAACATGTGCGGGTCCAGTACAACTGTTTGTAAATAATCATGAAGCGATCCATTCTCATGGTAATCCGTTATTAGAAGCATCTGAGTCCACGAACCGGTTCCTTTGATATCCGCTGCAATGAACCCAAGTATATTCTCATGTCGCATCAGCACGGTTTGATATATCTCCGTCTCTCGGAACCAAGAAGCCTCTTCCGTCGTGAAGAATACTTTGACTGCCACCTTCTCGCCTCGCCACCTCGCGAGCCACACTTCTCCGTAACGCCCTTTACCTATAGATTCCACCATTTGTATTTGTTTCGCAACAGTCCTTTGCACGAGTAAAGGCAGGCCAGAACCTGAACCTGATGATATTTCAGCGTGGTGTGAGGGCGCTGGAGGAGAAGGCGGTCTCTTGCATCCTCGTCTACGTTTCCTGAATAACAACCAGAAGGCGGCGAGGAAGGCGACGAGCGCGACACAAAGCGCGGCCGCCATCAGTATAGTCTGGCTTGCAGGCGTGGTGGGGCGCAGTCCCGGCGCCTCCGTCACGTCGGGCGGGGGCTCCGGCAGTTGTGGCTGGAGCCGGCGATTGCAAAGATCCTTTTCGCAGCATTCTATAACTTTCGGGTGTTGGTGGGGAACTTGTGAACTCTTACACTGAAATCAAAAAAGAAAAACGACATGTTTAGTCGATCGCGCCTGCGTTAAAATGTTATCTTGACGACACTTAGACAATGTAAATAAACAAAGCTAATGATAGCAAACCAGGTTAGTCTCGAGTTGTATGTTTAAACGCGCTTATCGTAATGTTAACATATTTGTCGTCGTATCAATTGAACTACATACATTTGGTTGCTCAATTTTAAAGTCAGGTAGCACTGTTTACATTGTGCAGGTGTCATTGTGTTATCGCGTATTTAATAACAAATATTACATTAATGAAGAAATGAACACAAACATCGTTTATTATTAGTATACGCATACAGCAGGGGATAGGCAGAGGGAAACTAATGCTAAGACACTCCGTTCTCCACTTTCGTCGACACCAGAGCGAAGAAATGAAAATATTTATGTAAATAAATATATAATTTCTTCGCGCGAGCCTCAAGTACCACGTATGTAGGTATATTAAATAAAAGATAATTATCTTGATTAGTACCAACCTGCATAAAACCCGACTCATCAGGCGGCAGACATCCAGCGGTCCTCTCCAAGACGACCAGCTCGTTCTCATCCAGGACTTTCTCCACAGCGACGAAGCAGTACCCGCCGGGCTGAGTGGTGCAGGTGCCGTTGGCGGCGCCGTTGGGACACGCGCTGGCGCCTGCGCACTCGCATAATATGCCCCGGCCTGGAAATAAACAATTCCATAGTTTTATTTTAATTTCATAATCCACAATGAGTGTATTCAATTAATTTTCAAAAGTACTTTTATTCTCAACTTGCAACAGTTAATGACTGTAACAATTTATCAACCTTAAATAAAACCTTAACAATCATCATACTGTGGTTCTCGAGTACCAACAAAGAGACCCACAATTCTAATAGAGAAGAAGAGAGCTAACAGCCACAATGCGCGCTAACTTGACCTAGGCAAAGTTGGACAACTGCCACAGATGCGGAAATGCACGGACGGAGTGCTGACTCATATAGACACACTCGTAAAATGTAACTTTACGTAGAATTGTAGGACGACGCGGAAAATATAATTATTAAATAATATTAAACATATAAAAATCAGCAGAAATATTCCATACAATATAGATATTAATATGAATATTCAGACCTGAGAGCGTGGCTTAGTTAAATAGTATATGAATGCACGTAAAGTTGTCCAGGTTCGATTTCGAAATGAGATAAAACATATAGTTAAGTAAAGTGTAGCATAAATTTTCGCTACAGAATACTCAATTTTAATAGAATATTAAAAAAAGAAGGAAATATACATTGAAATTCTCTCTATTTACAGGAATAGTAATAATAAAAGCAAACTGTTGTCCAATCCGTCATACACGTAACAAGAACCGGATTTTATCAATTAGGCATATCGATTATTATCATTGTATTAATATGATACTTCTAAATGTATTAGGCAAAATAAAACTTGTAGATAGCTACTGACATTATAAACGATATGTTTTATAATGCCTACCAGGACGTCAAAAGAATCACCAAAAATATTGAAAATCAAAATCAAGAATTTGAACCTGTACCAGTTAAACGTGGACTTTTTTTAGTCTACCCTAAGAGAGTAGAGAGTAAGTAGAGTCTTACCCTAACAATGCGCTCTGACAAAAAACAATGCCACAAATATTATTGTATTTAGGTTTACTTTTGCATAAAATAATCTTCTATGAAAATTTCCTTTTCACCAAACGGTACGTGCAAATGACAGTCATTTTTGAATGGATTCAAACCTTGGAGATGTTTACTCCATACCGATATATACGACTAACACTTGAAAATATAATAATAGTTATTACTATTACATATAACCATTCTATTTCGGATTAGTAAAGTCATTGAAGTAATTGTGTAAAAGTTCTTGGAAGGATATCGCTAATTACGATAAGTCAAGTGCGAGTCACGCGCTCGGTAAGACACTCAATATATGTTACTCATATGGATAAAAAAGGAAATGAAAATATTAATTCGTCGAGTGGACATCGAAACCACAACCTGTCGCATTTACAATGGTTTGTGCCCCTGCACCACATATGTTCCTTCAATGATTCATTTACTATGGAAATACTCATATATGAGTTAAGGACAATATGAATAATAATTATTACTAAAACCGGATATCACCTGGATAATGTATGATACACTAATACAACTCATACTTGAGGAGGTGATTACATATACTATACAGTGCTAGGTGCATTTATTGGGTTGTCTTGTGTCTATGTAGGTAATAACATCTATTTGACAAGAGATAAAAAGAGAATTTGACCAACGTAACGTATATTAATTATTTAGTATTAACAATAAACTTGCCCGTTATGCGATAACACAATAATATGGGAGCTGGTCTGATGATGGAATCAGGACCTGAAAATTAATCCTTAGCGAGAGTGAGACCCAGGCTCCCTACCCCTAGATTATTCAATATACTTTATTACACAAGGTGCATTGTAATATATCAATCTCACAAACAAGCATTCCCCTCGATGTTAAGACCTTTATCTATTATTTACACCACTCCACCACTTCGTCGAAACGAATAAAGAAAATACTTGACTGTAAATGCGACGGTTGTGGGTTTGATTCCTAGTCGAGGGAATGATTAGCTATATATTTATAAAATTTTATTTTCCCGCACTGACAGTGGGCGCACCGTCGAGTTCCCTCTGGCTACCCCAGTGTGCGAGGAAGTACGTGAAGATGAAAAATATATAGCCAAATATAAGTCAAATGGAAAATCCACTCTATAAAATACAATAAGAGTTTGAATAAAAAACAATTCGATTAAACGATTTAAGCCTCTGACGAGTTCGTCACAAATTAGTCTACCTAAATTTTAATAATAAATTTAATTAATTGCTTGTATCTATATTCTATTTAACATAATTCTGCCGTTTGCGATATGAAATACGATAAGTCAAACACGACATTACAAAATTATAAATCTACAAGATTATTTTTAATATTATCCGCACACGGAAGCTATGTACATGCGTGTGTATACGAATATACGTAGTATTTCAGTTTTTCTTTTTTTTT
>JAKRZM010001304.1:572212-659547 GCA_036379175.1 Heliconius cydno galanthus | reverse complement strand
TATTTTTTTGTTTCTTTTATTGTATATTTTTATATGTAGGTTTATACGATAAATTTATTGCTATTGTGGAGCAGCAAACATACATTTCCTATCTCATAATGAACATGATGCAAATAATGCATACAGAAACAGAAAAAATATGATTATTATTTTTATGACATTACTAACACAATAAAATATTTTTTATATCTATTTAAATATTAATTCTGAAAAAAAATTATGGAAAATTGCCAGTTATTAAAGAATGTATTATCAATGGTAATAACAATTATTCATTATTGACGACCTTGAATGAGTTGAGAGACAGCTCACGGCAATTAAATACAATTATTTTCTATTTGCATTCCTATTAAAAAGCCGTTTTCAAATTAACAAACATAACACAAAATGTATTATATTAATAATTAGACGTAATATGGATGATTGTGTAATGTTGTATTTTTGGATTTTAACAGTTACACTAAAAAACGCATAGGTAAAATGTTAATATGCGTAGGTATATGGCCCAAGATGGCAGGTCCCCCCCCCCTCTACGTCATTTTAGGAAAGCTAAAATTTTGAGGACAATTAGTCTAATATGTAGTATATACAATAGGTACTCACTAACTTGAAAGTAAGGCCCTTTTGTGTTAAGACACTCTATATCCTTAATTTTCCAGACTTGGAAGTCACTTCCGAGCTTCGTTTTAAAGAATAAAAATAATAAATTCTCCTTAGCGAGAGTGAGAGCCAGGCTCCCTATCCCTAGATTATTCAATATACTTTATTATCAAAAGTTATTCCACAAGGTGCATTGTAATATATCAATCTAACAAATAAGCATTCCCCTCGATGTTAAGACCTTTATCTACTATTTACACCACTCCACCACTTCGTCGAAACGAATAAAGAAAATACTTGACTGTAAATGCGACGGTTATGGGTTTGATTCCTAGTCGAAGGAATGATTAGCTATATATTTATAAACTTTTATTTTCCCGCACTGACAGTGGGCGCACCGTTGAGTTCCCTCTGGCTACCCTAGTGTGCGAGGAAGTACGTGAAGATGAACATAATATAGCCAAATATAAGTCAAATGGCAGATAATTCTATAAAATATAATAAGTTTTAATAAAAAAACAATTCGATTAAACGATTTAAGCCTCTGACGAGTTCGTCACAAATTAGTCTACCTATAATTTTAATAATAAATTTAATTAATTGCTTGTATCTATATTCTATTTAACATAATTCTGCCGTTTGCGATATGAAATACGATAAGTCAAACACGACATTACAAAATTATAAATCTACAAGATTATTTTTAATATCATCCGCACACGGAAGCTATGTATATGCGTGTATACGAATATACGTAGTATTTCAGTCTTTCTTTTTTTTTAAGCTTCACGCTGTTTCCCGCATATGGCAATAGGAATGTTCAAGACTTCGCATGTTAACTGAAAAAAATTCTTTTTAGCCTAATATAAAGCTTTTTATAAAACTTAACTAACTATTATGGAATACTAAAAAAAACCAAATATTTACTAGTTGCAAGAAAAAAAAAGTAAATATTGTAATTCTTTTAACGGTATGTGTTGCCATTTTAGTAAACTAACGAAGTATCTAGCTGAGACCTAAAATGGTCTACATTAGCATTAACAGCTTCGTTTTTGTGGAATGGAAATTTTATTATGCGTGTATATTTTATACAACGGCATGTGAGGAATGTAGGGCTAGCTCTACGCATGTCTTGAAGCGTATAAGGTAGGGCGATCCCGCCCCATGTATTGTTGAGATAGTCCGTTCTCCACGAATAAAACATAAGTTTTTCTAGCTTCACGCTGTATCCCGCACATAATAAGACAGGTGGATAGCGCATCGGCCCAAAAGTGCGACTTTAAATACGATGATTGCAGGTTCGATATCCACTTGAGGGAATGAAATAACTCAACACTAAGTTCCGTCTGCCTACCCTGCCACGTGCGGAATATAGGGTTTTGAATGAACATTTTACAATCAAAATAATCGTACTAAATCATTGAATTACAAATTAAATGTAAATATATTTCATGCGAGAGCTATATTTGGAGATGTAAGCTTGTCAGTGCGTTTGATGCTTATAAATCTTAGATAGGATGTAGGATGTCGGACATCCTGCGCTGGGCGCGAGCGAATATGCTTTACTTTACATGTTTACGTAAACATACCGTCCGCTAGAAAATATTTTGTTTTAACTTGAAAGAGAAATCAGTTACTTTCATTGCTCCGCTCTGTCCACGCGAAGCGCGGCGTTGAGTTCCGCAATTCATCATGTCTCCAAATGGCCGAATAATGGGGAACAGAATTTTGACTGTAGATTCTGCCTACATAGCGTTATGCAGTCTCTGGTATAACAGCAGAAAGATCCCTCTTTGTGTCAAATGAGAGTGTTTTGAATAGATAGCAATAGCAAAAGTAAAATAATTCTAGATATTATCATTCCGCCGAGCGAGGATCGAACCCACAAGCATCGCTTTTACGATTAGACAATACCAATACACCACGACGTGCCGTCTGTAAATGTTATCAACAACTCCAAAGCAAAAGTAATTTCCTGTGGCGCGATAATTGAGTTGGGTATCAGTGTTGATAAATATAGCAACAATGTGTACGAATGTTTAAAAATATTGTAGATAACGTATAGACATATGAAAGTAGCGGGAATCGAACCCGCGTCCCTGGAAAACCATCAAAGATTTTCAGGCGCTGCGGGTTTGAGTCCCCGTAATGTTCAATTTTTATACGTTTCTGAACTAATTAATCTTTTTATTTTTCTAGCTTTACCTGTGAAATAAATAATTGCGCAAATAAAAAACATCTCCACACGGATACATATCAATGTTAAAATTAACATTATTCAATAGACATAATATATGACATCCTAACAAAATGACAACGATATATTATTAATAAAATATATTTAACAATCGTTTCTTTAATTAATTTTTTATATTTTAAATTTCAAAGCTGCAAGTTCAGAATATATGAATAGAATAGAAGTTTTTTAGCGCGGTCGGTCGACAGGTACGACCCATATAAGGTTAGGCTGAGTTACGAACGCCGTAACAACAATAGGGGGCAGGTAGCTCTCGCCCCGGACAGAACGAGATGGGAAAAAGAAAGATTGTATTATACATATTTATCATGTCGAACTTTTACCATGTTTTTAGTGTGTGGTGGTAATGCGGCAAATTATCGTGTGTTTTTGTTTAATTAACGTCAATTAACCTTTTTGTACCTATCGTTTATATTATATATTATGTTCATATGTTCGCAGATAAAATGGAATTGCATGTAAATAGTCTGTATAACACTAATTTTTATCAGCAACTTCGCCCTCGTCGTTAAATGATAATGACTACTAAGTATTTAAATTCGCTCTCGACTCTGAGGTGCTCCGATGCCTTGAGATGCAGTTTTCATTCTTAGATTATAATTTATAAACGAAAACGGCATCTTAAGATCGTTCTCAAGATCGATCTCAAAGTTGAGAACAGTCTATAAAAGCGGACTAAAAGTTCTGTATGGACAATATTCACAGTGTCCAAGTAAACTCTGCAAGTATATACTTTGTACGATTAACATAATGTAATAAAGATAAATGGACAAACCAACACAAACAAATCTTTCCAATTGAAGCCAGTACTTCCTGAGATAACCAAACAGACTCTACAACATGATATACACATCAATAGAGTAGTATCGAGATATTTGTAATAGTAAACTAACGATATCTTACGTATGGTAAATGAGGCGGGTTCGATAAACTTCTAAGTAATTTCGAAATCTAAGAATCTAACATTTAATTCCATATCAAACTAAAACAATACGCGATGTAGAACGTATAAAAAAGTCTCTACAAAAATCTCCATTAGTTACAATTAATCACTGAATGAACAAAACAAAGTATAGGTGATTTAACATAAATTATACAATCCTATCACGACTCGGACCTCGATGAGCGCTACTTACGACTCGAGCACAAATAACGAAATCGGGACCAGATCAAGATCTGTGACCGACAGACATACACTTGAGAGCACGAACCGTCAACAGCCGGCAGAACCAAAGAAGCACTTCCACCACAAACAAACAAACAAACAAACAAACACTTACAACTAACTACAAACTACTCGTTACAAATAAAAACGTGAAACCATCACATACTTAGTCTCATGGCGAAACTCGTATCATTTAAATTTAACTCGAGACTCCGTCTGTCGGCGGCTTTATATATTTTTACACCGTAACAATGTCTCACGGGAGACGATAGACGGCAACGAGGACACGTGCGTCAGCGCGTACGGTCGCGGTGCGAATGACTGGCGTGGCGACGTGCCGGCCCCCTACCCCCCCTGTATCCCCCGCCTGCCCCTCATCTCGGTACAGACTACAGCCTCCGCCAACCGCTAGGAGTGAGGACGAGGCGGGGCACGCGCACTCATTCAGTTCGAGCTCCGGCCCGTTCTGGAGATAATGCCAAACCGTTGTTGTATGGGACTGGGACGTAAACATTAGATCGGCATTCCGCCAAATTATAATTGTCTTCTATGTCTACATACCTCAATATGTTTAAATATAGCTATGGGGTATCACTAAATTTGATGTAACGACGAAGATCTTAAAAATATTTACAAATAATTATTTGTAATTATGAATTTATACAATTACGGGTATATTAATTATTAATCATAAAAATACACTCTATATTCTACAGAAATGGTTCTATTCAATAATACATTTTTTTAATTATATTATTACTAAGTTAATATATGATAAGACTAATAATGAGGTTGTTATGGCGCAGGTGCACTGCATGCGTCTGAAAACGCGACGGGTATTGATTCGATTCTCACTAGAAGAATGTTATTATTTACATATTCTCGTTCTGGTAACAAGGCAGACTGAGGCGTTAACTATGTCTCGAAATGTAAGGCTATGTCTCGAAATGTATATATTTCAATATGTCTTTCTATTTAACAACATATATCGTATCTACTTCGTATCATCACTAACTCAACTGACCCGGCAGAGCGCAGGCGAGGCGCAAGAAAACACCAAAAACACATTAAACAATAATATATCATCCAATAAAAGTTACGGCGCTGAGCTGATCAAGAAGCCATTAGAGAGATTCTTTTACGAGTCGCTCGCCGTTTAGCGTTTGAGCGTCTTTTTCATTCTTTTGGCTTCGCTTGTGTAAGCTCGTCTTATATCCTGTATGAAGCTTCTTGTTTGGTACTATGCTTTGTGTCATTAAAAGGTAATATTCAAATGCAAATATTTAAGCGACATGTTATAGGTTCGATCCCCACTAGAGGCAATGAAATATTTAATATTTTCATTTTCTTGTTCTGGTAACGAAGATAACCGCGACGTTGTATTCCGCTACTTAACACAATGCTTCCAGAATTCGGCGGAAAGAGGTTCTTTAGTTTCCTCTTTCCTCTGCCTACACTGCCATGTGCGGAATACAGCATTAAGCTAATATATAGTATTTTTTATTCAGTATTTTCATTTTCAGTACTGTGTAGATTAGGTACTTATTAGTAGGAAACATTAAAAAAAAACATTTTTTTCAAAAATCGTAAATTTCGCATCGCTACTTACCGGATGCCATAAAACCATGTAACGATCCCCACGCTGGTACCAAGATGGTAAATACACTCTAATAGTTATTGTTATATGATTGCTTATAAAACTATACTCATTTCATGGTGAATTTATTATATCCTTGCTGTTATAGGTAATCTGATCTTATACAGCTTATATTAGTATTTTACGATAACACATTTAATTTTATATATGAAAAAGATAATTAGGTATATATTTTTAGGTTCTCACCGTGTCTCACAAGCAGTACTATCGGCAGAAGGAAGACGCAAGAAGAGAAGATGATAAAACGGGGTGCGAAAAGAGATCCTAACCTATCAGAACACTCAATTTTACTGTTTAATTCATTTATCTAAGAAAACTGCACTAGTCTTAAAACATTTACAATAACTAACAATTATTTATTATATCTATCAAAATGCATTCTAAAACCACATCTTTATCATCCCACGCGCATCAACGCATACATACATACAAACACGTAAATGGACCAGTAGTAGATACAGACACAGAATCGGTAATGTATCTCAAGGATGCTCGCCAAATTTATTTACCCGTTACAGTAGTATTGGCGAAGACGCAATTGCTTCTAATGATAGTCTATTACTAGATTGCGTTCATCGGTTATACGTACTACCTATACAGCGCCAGTTTAATGGTGAAAAGATATAGCCCACATATTAAAATTTTCGAGACAATAAGGCAAAACAGTTAGCCAAATGTATATATAATTTAATTAAAAAACCAAATCTAGCAAAAATCTTTTTGTTGGACTTGAAGTTTTGATTTTTTTTATTTTATCTTATTGTTCATTCGACTTTACCCACAGCTCCGCCCTCTTAATAAAATGCAAAAACTAAGATTATTAATTCCTGGCCTAATCCTGAAGACACACGTGGATGGGTTATATAGAAACGGTTAACATAGTAATATACTGCTAGGTAAAGCTTTCCTCGATTAATAAGCTGACTGACACAAACATAGTTTTTCAAATTAAAATCAGTTATTACAATAACAATAAAATACAGTCACTGAGATAAACGCACTAAACCAAGCATTTTTTTAGCTATATATCTAATTTTTAGTACAAATTGCCTCTAAATTCGCAATATACGAGTTACATCACTTCACTACCAAACCGTCTTTATACTTATGTATGGGGACTAATAAAAAGTAAATTGTGCTCTGTATCTAGTAAGAGGTTTGATTTCCTTAGGCTGTTAAGTAATTGACTCTATGTTAGTGCTATAGGATGTGAGTGTTTATTTATTTTTTATGGCTAATATCTTTTTTATATGAGTTATTTTATAGTGAAATAGCGTACGAAAAGTAGAAAGTAAGAAGGATGAATGAACCGTTCATTTTACTATACTACATTTTCTAAATATAGCGAGAAAAAATAATAAAATTATTCGAAATAAGCCTATAAATATAACAGACCTCAATCATAATCCCAATTTTCATAGACCTATAAAAACTTTCATTAAGAAAGTCCCCGAATATAGTTAAGGTTTGATTTTTTGCTCTGGATCCCGCATACAAGGAGTATGCAGGACGCATACTACTTACTGTTGGACTTTAAATAATAAAACACCTTCATGATTTTTCTCGCATAGTAGGGTAGACAGAGCAGACGTAGTGTAAAGAAGACACTTCGTTTTCAATTTTCGAGACAATTATGGATTAAGTGGGGAAATGAAAATAATACACATTCCCCCTAAATACCTACTTGACAAAAATGAATATGCGTTCCAAATTTGCAATTTTATCAAGTAATGAGTGTAAAAAATTATTAAAGTTCCCAACCACTGTTTCATTTTAACATCAATATCAAGTTTAGCTTAACTGCTTAGATACATACATATAACCAATACCGATAGAATATAACAAAACACACCAAGCAAACCCGAAGTATCGAAGTAGATCGGTAGAGAGAGCCCAATTTAACAAACAAGACACTTTCCCGTGGGAAGTGCTCTGGTGACATCGCCCCGTAATAAGCATCGCGATTACGTATACGGAGTACGGACGTATTGGCACTTGCATTCAATAACGAAAATATGTACTCTGTATCTAATGTATGTATGTATATAATACGAGTATAGTGTACATTTTGTACTATAAAATACTAAATAATTTATTGTTTTTTTTTATATTTGATGTTAAAATAATTTTATAAAAAAATCATATATTTGTGTTATACATGTTTTTTTTGCAATTTGCAGAGTATGCAGTGAAACTAGTGAAATGGCACTCGCTTATTCATGCTTTATTATTTAAAATTTTTAAATGGCTATGAACCTTTTCATGCTATAGATTTGTAAGATTATAGTGTCAGGACAATCAGTTTCCTATTTTACGAACCATTTTCGAAATAAACGAGTGGCGGAACTCTACGCCCCACATTGACTACTAAAGCGAGAAAGAGAAAATAATTTTAATATTAATCTTTAATTCTATATCAATTTATCAACATATGTACAACATAGAAGCACAATTTCCGCCTAGTGGAGAGACATATTCAAACAATGATCAATCTTCAGCCCCGGGAGCATTAACAAGGGGAGTTTGTTTGTAGACCAACTTTTATCTTAAAACACATAAAAACTGCCTCAATCTGAAACTTGAGATAAAAAATTAATGCTTAATACAATTTTGTCAGATCAAACTACACTATTGAGGCCAGTCGTGGCGGAAAGGCACGAGCGTGCGACTATAAAACCGGCAGGTTGTGGGTTCGATTCTCACTCACAATACCACCAGAATTCGATGGAAAGCGGGAACGGAAGTATATTTTCATTTAAAATGGATACTATATTATTTTCATGTAGAAAAGATTTCCTTTATAATCATAAGTATTTGTAAATTAGCACTGTCACACCAGCAGCGGCACAGCGTCTGTCGGTAAACGCGACATTTGTGGGTTAGGTCCCCCTATTCGGCAGAATGAATTATCATATTGTCCTCTTTCTGATAACAAGACAAAGCAAGGCGTTTATATCCGCCACTGAGCACGCAATATCTCAAAAATTGGTTTGTCTCAATATTAGATCCCTATGTCTAAAATTATTTTAAAAAGCAACAAAAAAATGCTTTCAAGCTTACAAACAAGTACACGTAACCACTCCACATCGGTTTAGCCAATCTAGTACGATAGTAAATTGTGCTACACAACATGCGCGTACGCAACATTCAATATTATAGAACGACACAATTATTTAAAGATAACTAAAACTAAATTCATTACACGAACTAACGAATCGAGTGCCCACGGCTACCGAGTACCGAGTACCGATACATCGATTCGTAACAGAGATACCGCAAAGAGCATAGATTGTACTGATGCATGCGCCGTATCTCACTCCATCAGATTTAGACATGAGTAACTAGCCGGACTGGCCAATGTTGGCCGGATTGTTGTCTTACAAATATTTGGAGTTCATTTCTATATAAGATTGATGTTGTATAGTTGGAGAAGTGGTATTCAATCCTGGGTAGGAATTTGGTAATCGAGAAATGCGTGAAGCTTTTCCTCTCTGGCTACTCAATAAGGGGTAAGCTTAAAATTAAAACGGCCAAGTGCGAGCCGAGAAAATTTCAACTGTCTATTATGGTTCATGTGATATGCTCGGTGACAGAGGGATGGACGCACAGACAGAAAGCAGAATCTTAGTAATAATATCCTTTGAACCGGAGCCCCAAAAAAGAAAATAGCTGGAGGATACACTAAATTACGATTTCAATAATAACCCAGAAATATACATACATATTATGTAACTTTAAAACAAATATATACCTATATTTTAGAAACAAACCCATTTAACATATGAATTGTAACCGTAATTAAATGGGACATAACCAGTAACGGCCTCTATCATTGTAGTCGTATACTATAGAGTAGTAGTAATAGTAATATAGTACTACTATACTACAGTAGTACACTGTAGTATAGTATAGTATAGTAGGTAGGTACATAGTATAATCGCGATCGTGACTGTTGCAAATGGCACTCGGTGCCGATCACGGGGTCACCGCCGGCGCCGGCCACACAGCGACCTCTCGGATTAGCCATTCTTGTCGATAACGAGGCGAGTTCGGCGGTGCAACTGTGGACCATTGTTAAGGAGGTCTTAGGTACTGGATATATACTTGTATGGTGAAATTAAATAAGGATATATTTTCTGAATATTTGTTTTAAGCAAATGAATATTTCTTTCAAGCGCCACGTTTTTCTCCGTATAGAATAGGAGACAGAGGAAACTGTATTAAGACATTCTGTTCTCCATTTTTCGCTCTATGTTCGAAACATTGCGTGTTGAGTGGCGCAACTCAACACCACGTATTGTCTTAATATTTATTATTTCTATATTTTTTTCAAGAATGTAAATATAATATCAAGTTATTAGTTAGTTACGCAAATATACATACAGTTAAAGACGTATACAATAAAAGTGTAGTTATATTTGAACGCGGCCGTTATTTCAAAATCAGATAGACGCGTAGTGTCAGAGTACGATAAGATGTTTACTGATGTAGAGATAGTAGTAGCGACATCGTCAATACATGTGTGTATGCATGTATGTATTTACTTACAAAGTAACGGTTATAATTATAAATAACTAAACCAAAACATATTAGTAGGTATTTTTCTTCTTTAAGTTCTATTTGGCTTCACGCTGTATCCCGCACACAGATAGCAGGGTAGGCAGAGGGAACTTAGTGTTAAGACACACCGTTTCCCACTTTCTGCCAAATTCAGGAGGCATTGTATGTTGAGTGGCAGAACCCAACGCCGCGCTTTGCCTCGACACCAGAATATAAACGTAAATAAATATTTGCTATATACGAGATACAAATGCAATTTTTAGGTTTCCTACCCATAAAATTTTAAAATTAAAATACAGGTATATATTTCTAACAAATATTTACTTTATCGTAGAGTTCAATGTATTGACGTATCGTATAAACAGAGTTTCGTATCATAATGCATGAAATTCGGCAACAAGATAACATTTTACCTGAAGATTTTATTATATAACAAGTGTTAGTACGTATACTGCGAAAATTATTATGAACCTTATCGGTCAGTATTTTGTTTATTTACTCAGATTCGCCAATCATATAAGATTATTACAAAATATAAGTGGGTACATAATACATACGCCACAGTGGCGCGGCGTCTGACACAAGATCAAGGAAATGAAAATAATTAATTCTAGTGGAAATCGATCTCAGAACTATCGCGTTCACAGCTGAGTCGGTATGCCGCTGCGCCGCGACGGCTTCTATATTTTAGTGATACAACGTACGTTTCTACACATCGAGATAATAAATATCTTACTTATATAACATATGAAATAAGGGCAGCCCCAATTTGATAAATAATTAGAATAAAAACAAAAATTAATCACAGATTAGTGAATGCGATAATAAAATGTGCCCGTGGCGCTTGTCACGTATAGAGCAGTTTCAGGTCATAAAACAAAATATAAACGAATAGGAACTATTGTTAACATAGCAATACAAGTCAATCAATATTAATTAAATTATGTTAATTGATCTACAATTTTAATTTAGGTATTAGATATCCATTGTGACTATGAATATTAGTTATCTTTAGAAAAATACAAATTATGGCCGTACTGGTGTAACACCACAGCGCTCAGCTCAGCTCACTGTAAACGCGACGGTCGTGGACACGATTTCCATTCCAGGGAACGAATAATTAATTTTATTTTCAGCACTCCAGTAAGAAGACACAACAAACAAAAAAAGTTATGGTTACGGTTTTTTATGCTTTCTATATTTAGATTTTCTATTTTATTAATAAAAAAATCGATGATAACTCATATCGTCAAATCTTCATCTTTCGAATCAAAATATTCAGATTTCGTTTTGATCTTGATGGAATTTTAAGACGAATAATGAAAATAATTTTATTGAACAGTCTCTTATTAAAATGTGGCAAAGTAAATGGAAGAACATTTAACCCAACAAAAAAAATTAGTCTCAAAATATAAAAGCTTAGTAGTTGGAAGCTTTTAAGTCATCAAGATTAACTAAGTTGAATAGTATTGTGACAGTCACATTAACGACTATTGTTCTGGTGAAAGAGCACGTGCTCGTTCAACTGGTTTACACTATAGTACTTCAATGAATGTTATTAAATATTTTATAGATCAAACAAATAGAATTGAATTATATTTTTTTACAATGCATCCTGAATATAACAGGGTAAGCAGAAGGAAACAAATGTTAAGAGACTGCGTTGTTCCTCTAGTGTTAGAAATGCGTAAAAAAATTTAAGACATATTAATTAAATATAGGTAGAGTCGAGTAGACGATTTCTCTCTCCGATAACAACACAAATTACGCCGTGGAGTTGCGCCACTCAACATAAAATGTCTCTAAAATTTAGCGGAAAGCAGGGAGCTAAAAAACATAATATTAAATATCAAATAGTCAAAATTAATATATTTACATATTTTTATTTATTATTAAAAAAACCATACAAAAAGAAAATGTCTACCAAAACATAAGTACGTTTGGTACATATAAATCTCTAAATAGTTTTAAGAGTCGAGTGACCGCTTAAACATATAAACCTGTACAGTTGGTACAGCTAATGCATTTTACCTGTTCGCGAAGGAGATCACTTGATTCTTACCACGAAATCGACTTAGTTTAGGATTAAGAGAATAAATTAAATAGTTCCTGGTTCAATGTAACAGGACGATACCAGATAAACTACAATTAAATTAAATTGAATTAGATTCACGCTGTATCCCGCGTGTAGCGGGGTAGGCAGAGGGAACCTAGCGTCAGGACACGCTGTTCTGAACTTTCTTCACTTGAGTGGGGGAACTGGAGGACTTAACCGAGCGAGGAATTCAATATAACTCATTATCACGATTGGGGATCGAATCTACAAAGGTTGCGTTTTAGTTTTAGTGCCGCTGCGCTACCATGGTCTGAACGAGACAAACTAAATCGAGCCAAAGAAGTATAGTAGAAAATCATGGATATCTTTTATATAAATAACAGTGAACATATTGTACGAATGAATAAAAATTATCATTTTCATAAGGTCATAGAGATAAGAACAGGTAGGTAGGCATTATTAAAAGAATTAACTAATGACAAAAAAATTGAAATTCATTCAAATTTTAACAGATAAATATTCTCTATATATTTCGATTGGCATCGTTAATAATAGCTTAGCATTAAGTAGTTTCTATCAAATAAAAGTTATATTGATTGATGTAGAATACATCTCACATAAGGCAAACCTTAACGCCGCACATTGTTTAAGTTTTTTTTATAGTTTCCAATATATATCAATTATAGCGAATCGCTATTAGCGACGACAGAGAGAACGTAGAGCCAGACGCAAACCTTATCTATATATATAAAATCGAAAGGTCACTCACTCATCATAAAATCTCANTATATCAATTATAGCGAATCGCTATTAGCGACTACCCGACAGAGAGAACGTAGAGCCAGACGCAAACCTTATATATGTATATATCTCGTTCGCTCCGTCCTACGCAATCAACCTTAAAGACTGTCCTGTCCTGAGGGTCTTCATGCTTATTGAAGTGAACTGTGGCTTCTTTGAAATCTATAGACTTCTAACAAGGAAACGCATGAAGAAAAATATATCAATAAAATACAAATACAAAGACCTCCTTATATTATATAACTTGTAAGTAAAGTAAGTATAATTTCTTCCCAAGCAGGCCATACATAATGAATGGGTCCGCGATCGATTACAATGCTCGATAAGAGTACGACGACGACGCGCCATTCACAGTTCGCATATAACATAATGCATTACGCACTATTGTGATAACGGGTTGCGTCATTGCACGTTTCCGTTGCACATACGTACATACACGTGTTTAGTGATATATATTATTTTGTAGCTTCACGCCGTTTCCCGCTGGTGCGGGATACGCAGAAAGAATTTAGTGTTAAAACATTCCGTTCCCCACTTTTCGTCTAACTTTCGAAACACTCGGCGTTGAATGATAGAACTCGCTGAACTTTGTTTAGTTAGAGCGAGGAAATGAAAGTAATTAATTACCATGAGTGGGAATCGAACTGTCGCATTTACAGACAGGCGGTGTGCCACGGCGAATACGTGAAGCTAGATAAAAAAATAAAAATCAAACTTAGTCTTGAGCGATTTTTTTGATAGACACAACTAGCAAAGAAAATTGCTAACATGAATACAAACCCTACACCCCACACGTTCAACGCACCAAATGATGATAACCCACAAGTTTTACTAAACTGAGCAAATATTTATTGAAATAAAAATATAATTTACGAGACCTACTTTCATGTAATAAAATGATTTTATTACATTCGACACAAATACTGTGATAAAACAGCCGCCCGTGAATCAAACACAGCGTGGCTCTTATATTATGAATGTAATCAATTTGACCTTAATATTTACGTAAGAAAATTATGGAAACGTAATTAATTGTTAATAATAATAGCAATAGCAGTCGGAATTATAGTACTGCTTTCAATCAAATTCATTCATTTCCAAAATTACATGCGAAACATTCGAAATAACAAAAAAAATCCAACAGTTTTCACAATATAATAATACTTTCATTCTATTATGCGATATGAGGCGATTTTAAGGTTGTGGATTCAATTCTCACTGTCTCTCAAATTGAACGGAAGCTAAAAAAATTTTTTATAAAAAATATATTTTTTTTAGCAGAAGTCGACACCAATCGAGGCCACTTGTGGCGACAGGCTGTGGGTTTGATTCCTACGCAAGATGATTCTCTCTCTCTCTCTCTCATAAAAAAACCGAATCAAAACCGAAACGAATTTTGCCTAAACCATAATACTACAATCGAAGGTCGTACAAAATAGCGCGCATTTGTATTTATCGAGTGAAGTCTAGATAATCTTAATTATAGGGGCGCGGCTGTTATCAGTGTCACAAAGAAACCTATCAAACTGTTAGGTGTGATAAGCCACTATTTTGGTACTATCACGCGCTGAAGCCATGATATTCGTGTGTACGAACGAACTTAGTCGACAGACTAATTTCACAACCGTACAAAAATAACACTTTGATAAACATATTTACATAATATTCTTTCTTTAATGGGTTATTGGCACGCTATAAGTAACATATTATTTATTCAAATTCTCTTGATACTAAAAAAATATAAACTGACATTACTGACACTGTTATGAAGTCCTAGGCAAGTCTATATATAAACAAATTGAGTTCTAAGAATATAAACATATATAGCTAGCGAACATCTGTCGTGGTGCTATTATAAAACTAGTATGATACATCATCTAAATCAAATTTCATTCACAAACCAAGTACCGACGACACAATAGATACATGAGGTGTGACTAAGAATTACATTGAAATTTGGCAACCTGGCAAGGTTGCGATGTACCTATACAAGGTTGCAAGGTACCTATACGACTATAAACAAAAAAAACTGCGCAGTTGCCACAAGTACGTAAGGTACTCACAGATAAATGATAACTCTAATCTTTAAAACAAAAACCACATAATCGAGTGCCCACTATCGACCGCTATCGCATCGATATATTTTGTTTTGCCAGTATACGGCAATAGGGATGCATTTGCAACAACCGGATCTAAGCCTTGGCTAGATATTATAAAATTATTAGTTTAGAGATAATGTTGATTATTAATAAAATTATGTCAAGCCTAATTGAGGTCATCTTCGTTTGGATATACTCGTATTTACTTGACAGGAAAAAAAATACATAAAAATAACTACCACTAATGTAATTATAATTAGATATAAACAAACTGCTAAGATAAGATTTCGACACATAAATCACTGCGTAATATTAATTTAACTTCCCTTCGGTACACGTATGCATGCATCATGATCAGGAAAAGTTCTACTATTCAGATGATGATTAATTTTGTTCAAAGATAACTATGAGCACCCACCCGCTTAAAGACATTGGTCATGCCCTCAAACCGGAAACGAACCCAAATTCATCTGTATATGCTACAATCAAACAATCCACTGTACCACTATGTCACACATCATGCCTATCCTATCACACGCGACCCACTCGTGAATCTAAAGATTAATCGACCAGATACAATGAATAGTGGGTGATAATGCTTCTAGCCGTTCGAAACACCGGCTGCCACTCAACGTGACGTGACGCTTGTCTGTTTGAACTCGAGCTATCGACTGACAATGGACAAATACTTTTGAATGAGACGACAAAAAATAACAATTATGTAGGCAAACTTTGATTTTGAATAGATACTCTAAAGCTCTAATGGTTTAATATTTTTTATTGTTTTTCTTTTTAATTTTACACTGTATTCCACATATCTAAACCAGGCCAAATTTTATTTTATAACAAAGACTAATTTTATTATTCTATAGTAAATACATTAGATTTTTTTTGCACTGGTGGGAAGGGCAACAAATATATAATACGTAAAATTATTTAAGAAAACTCGAATAACATAATAAAACATTCAATTTCATTACATTGGAAACAATGATTGCATCAGTCTCTTCGGATATCGATGTTTTAAAATTTATCGATGTCTATTACTTAATCGATGTTAATGCAGAAAGTCTATGCCAAGCGTTTGCGTAGCAGTGCTCGTGGGCGAGATCTCACAAACTTATGTATATATCTCAAGATTTCACTTGAGACAAAGACTATAAGGTAGAAAATAGAACAAATAGAATATAAAACAAAGTTAGTTATAATAGTAAAGCACGACAGGTGACGCCCACGACGCGTGAAAGCCGCTATCGCCCCGAGAGCCGCATTTAGCCTAGAGGGATAAGTTTACCGTCAATACGTGAAACTGTCTAATCAATATTTCTAGCTAANTCTAAATCAATTTTCATTCACAAACCAAGTACCGACGACACAATAGATACATGAGGTGTGACTAAGAATTACATTGAAATTTGGCAACCTGGCAAGGTTGCGATGTACCTATACAAGGTTGCAAGGTACCTATACGACTATAAACAAAAAAAACTGCGCAGTTGCCACAAGTACGTAAGGTACTCACAGATAAATGATAACTCTAATCTTTAAAACAAAAACCACATAATCGAGTGCCCACTATCGACCGCTATCGCATCGATATATTTTGTTTTGCCAGTATACGGCAATAGGGATGCATTTGCAACAACCGGATCTAAGCCTTGGCTAGATATTATAAAATTATTAGTTTAGAGATAATGTTGATTATTAATAAAATTATGTCAAGCCTAATTGAGGTCATCTTCGTTTGGATATACTCGTATTTTTTTGACAGAAAAAAAAAATACATTAAAATAACTACCACTAATGTAATTATAATTAGATATAAACAAACTGCTAAGATAAGATTTCTACACATAAATCACTGCATAATATTAAATTTAACTTCCCTTCGATACACGTATGCATGCATCATGATCAGGAAAGGTTGTACTATTCAGATGATGATTAATTTTGGTCAAAGATAACTACGAGCACCCACCCGCTTAAAGACATTGGTCATGCCCTCAAACCGGAATCGAACCCAAATTCATCTGTATATGCTACAATCAAACAATCCAATGTACCACTATGTCACACATCATGCCTATTGTATCACACGCGACCCACTCGTGAATCTAAAGATTAATCGACCAGATACAATGGATAGTGGGTGATAATGCTTCTAGCCGTTCGAAACACCGGCTGCCACTCAACGTGACGTGACGCTTGTCTGTTTGAACTCGAGCTATCGACTGACAATGGACAAATACTTTTGAATGAGACGACAAAAAATAACAATTATGTAGGCGAACTTTGATTTTGAATAGATACTCTAAAGCTCTAATGGTTTAATATTTTTTATTGTTTATCTTTTTAATTTTACACTGTATTTCACATATCTAAACCAAGCCAAATTTTATTTTATAAAAAGAAAACTGATTTTATTTTTCTATAGTAAATACATTAGAATTTTTTTCTCTGGTGGGATGAGCAACAAATATATAATACATAAACATATTTAAGAAAACTCGAATAATATTACATTCAATTTCATTACATTGGGAACAATGATTGCATCAGTCTCTTCGGATATCGGTGTTTTAAAATTTATTGATGTCTATTACTTAATCGATGTTAATGCAGAAAGTCTATGCGAAGCGTTTGCGTAGCAGTGCTTGTGGGCGAGATCTCACAAACTTATATATATCTCAAGATTTCACTTGAGACAAAGACAATAAGGTAGAAAATAGAACAAATTGAATATAAAACAAAGTTAGTTATAATAGTAAAGCACGACAGGTGACGCCCACGACGCGTGAAAGCCGCTATCGCCCCGAGAGCCGCATTTAGCCTAGAGGGATAAGTTTACCGTCAATACGTGAAACTGTCTAATCAATATTTCTAGCTAAATATATAATAGGCTATACTTTACAAACAAATAACAGTAGAGAGGTGTGTGTGTTTTAAAGTATATACATTAACATTGAGGGTTCGATTCCAATAGGGATGAATGTCTTAATTTTTTTTATTTTTCCTTATATCAAATTTGAAATATTTTCTGTCCTTAATTTGGTGAAACACAAGCGCAGTCTTAACTTCCGGTTTAGGAGGAGTACGGAAAAACTTATTTACTTGATAACATATGAATGTAAATAAAAATAATACATATACCAACATACAAACACATAATTTTCATGAAACCTTATTAAAAAGCTTTGTGCTTTTCAACTCTTAACATTACTAAATCTTAAATGAAATTCCAAATTCGCATACAATTTGTCACTTGTCTTAAGAAATACTGAAATATATAGTGCCAGCATAGGAATAATTCACAGACCACACATGAGTTAAGGACAAAAAACGCGACTATCTCAAGCCCAGTCTCTACTACTCTACTGTACGAGTTTTTGCCAGTGTTCAAACGTCGCATGATTAGTTCTAGCCTTGTCGTAAATGTTTATGGCCTATACATTTTCTTAAAGGAAGTTTTTAATAATAATATAATATAGGAAATTTTCAATAACTATTGTGTTTGTTATTAGTACTTATTACGGTACATATAAAGTATTATTTCCATCTCTCAAACTTGAGGCCAGAGAGACAAGCGTGTGTATAAACGAGATAGGTTCTGGGTTCGATACTCGCTCGAAAAATTTTAATATTTAACATTTTCATTTTCCTGGGTCTGACAAAACGGCAAAACACGGCGTTGAGTTCCACCAGTCAACATACAATGCCTCAAAATGTAAAACAACATTAAAAAGCTTAATTTTTAAAGCATCATATTTAAAAGCTGCAGTGGTTAATGTTGGAAAATATATTTTTATAAAAATAACTAACTAGCTAAAGCTAACTTATAATTATGCTAATGAACCTTATATTCTAAGTCCGAATAAACAGAAAAGACGACCAAATGGGATATTTTTCTTAATTAAAATATTCTCCAAATATAGAAAACTAACAATGTTGAAAAGTTACCGGATAGTCGTAGATATAAAATATAATATGTAACTTGATCGCTTCTCCATTAATACTATGATCATAAAAATTATGCTATGAAAGGTTATAAAGTTCACTCGCTGGCTGCGAGGCGTGAGCGGGATATGCTTTAAGACGTCTTTTGACACGCTTTAATCCAATTTAATAGGAAAGTTGTCACGACAATCTTAAAATATTGTAGACGAGCGTTAAGTCAAGTACTTTTTAAACGTATTACTTTTAAATGTTTATTATTTAGATATATAAGCTTGGTAGGCAAAAGGGAAGCTGGGAACCTAGTGTTAAGACACTTCCGTTCCCCATTTATATTATTTAAATAGAGATAGAAAAGAATATTATTTGAAACACTTGAATTTATTTATTTGTTTTATTCCTTTACAACTTAAAAAAAAAAACTATTATTTGGAACATAACACTCTTATCATGTCACTCTTATCACTTCAATATTATCATGTTCAAGCTCATAGCACTAGGTTGAAACTAGTTAAAACTATAATTATTAAAGGTCAAACTATAATTTTAACGGACTAACAAAATGATTTTACCTCGTAGACAAAATCACTAAAACAACAAAGTATAACACGAAAGAGCAATATAATTTTAAAATGGTTTAAAAGAAATGCGACCAAAACAAACGGAAGGGGCAGCCTTCGTTATTTAGATTGAACTTTTTAATCGTGTCGTGGGCGTGCACTGCGTCATTAGCGCGCCCCCGACAGGGCAGAGACAAGACAAACAGTTAAAGCATCTTAAAATCCACTATCTATACGCAAATTTACCAAATTAATCTACATAGTTATTAAAGATGAAACCATTTCTGGTTGGTTACCTTTGGATTTTATGGATTTTAATTACAATAAATTTTTATTAATGTAATGGAGAATGTCTTTAATAGTCAATTATGTAAGAATTATAGGTTCACAAATTTCAGTTTTAATTAGGACTTAGTAAGATGTTATTATTCTTGAAGACGGCGACGTCTGATTGTAAACGAGTCGATTGTAGGTTCGATTCCCATTCGGGAGAAATGAATTATTTTCTATCATCGCGCTCTTGCAAAAACAGAAAGCGTGACGTTGATTTTTGCCACTTAACACGTAATGTTTCAAAAAATGGGTGGAAAGTGGAGAACGGGGTGTCGCACTACATTCCCTTCCGTCTTACAAAAAGAAAACAGCGTGAAGCTTAAATAAAAACTAAAGTAATCTTAAGTTTTTATTTAAGCTTCACGCTGACTAAGACTTTGTACAGACGCGAGCTAAGCCAAATCCGTAACACGATATAATCGGACGGCGCATTCGATCCGGCTCGAAGGATCAAAAAACATAGCTGTTGTAGACACTCGTGTTTCCTTTACATATTCTTGACTTTTTTGTGAGGTGTAACCGAATATGCTTAATTAAGTGCGGTGGAAACGACCAAGCCTATCGAGTGACTCGAAAACTAAAACTTTATAAGATGTTCTCTTCATAAAATTACAAAACGCGTACCTACACGTGACATTATAGACGCTAGGCGGTGCCACCCACTATGTAAATGTCTAAACATATTGTGAAGTTTTGCATCTGGATAACATTATGACATAGAGTTTTACACGTTGTTTTTGTGCTTGATCCTCTTTTGGTAGTGTTTATCCTTAAGAAAACAACTTCCTATTTTAGTGCGACGAAGTGATGGACTATCTTATATTTTTTTTCTTTCTACCCCCCACACAAAACAAAAATACAAAACGCATAGCTACAACGTGAGGTAACTGCTCAGCACTCGGCAGTAGAAGGAGGATTACCTTAGAAAGCCGACCCACGCGTGCGAGAGGTCAGCGGACGCCCACGCGTCTTATACCGCCAGATCAGAGAGTATAGCGGGTAAATTAATTTTTAGGCGCCAAATGTTATTTGCATAAACGTTTATATTTCTAAATGAATTTCACGGTTGTCATTAAATATTGAGATGACGCTTTTAGGTGATATGTAAATGATTTTAAAATTTCCGTTAGTTGCGAACATTTTTTTTATAAAAATAGTGTTACGTCTTTTGAAGTTTCAAAAAATCATTTTCGTTCTATAATTTTGGAATCTCATACTTTTTGACCATAACTTCAAATGGAAAATATTCTACATAAAAAATAGACTTTTGCAAGCAGGTATTTTTAATTATCGAATGAACATACAGCTAACAGACTCTATAATTGTAACTTTAAACTTAACTTTCAACTGTATTTTATTATTATTTTTTATATATGCAATGAAGAATATACTTCATAATTCTATCGAAAGATCACTGCTTCGGAAGGCAATTTTGCTGAGAAAATGTGACAACAAACTTACAATATAGTAAAAATAATTACAGAATATTTTATCAATTCATCTAAAATCGATGTTGTTTCACAAAAAAAAATTGTTTCATTGTCATTACACTGATATTTCAACATTATTTCTGGTATAACCAGAAAATCACAAAATGGAACCAAAAGGCTACTTAACTCTACCACAATGCCGAGTCTCGATGCTATCGTAATTGATGATCATTGTGCAATGACGTGCCCTATTAGCGTTGGAGTCGGGGGCGGGACTTGCAGAAGTGGTGAACGGGTAAACTCTACTAAATACTAAGTTATCAAATATAAACGATGATTATAGAGGCCACCGTGGCGCTGTGGGAGTTGCGGGTTATACCTTCGCTTGGGGATAAACACTCTTTTTCAGCTGTAGTAAACCAAAGTAAAGTGTGTAACGCCGCCTTTCAACACGCAAAGTTCCGAAGTCAAGTGAAAGGAGAAAAGAATGTTTTGACTCTAGATTTCTAAAGAAATGTTCATAAAAGGCAGTCTGAAAAAGAATGGTGTTTATGCAGTTACCTAGTACGTAATGAATTACAGTAAAGTACAGACGTAAAGTAAGAAGAAGAAGAAGAGCAGGAGTTTCTTAGTTTATGTGTCAATATCATATGAGGGCGGGATATTCATAAAAATTAAAAAAAATACACCAACAACACGTAGGCCGAACATCTATTATTATGTAAATAAAACACAATCTACTTATGTATATTTAGCTATAAATGTAACATATTTTTCATTGATATTCCTATCGATATTCAAAATTGACTTGCTACCTACTCAGGTCAAATAGCAGCCAACGGACGATATATCAGTAGTATTTAGAAAATTTTCATTCTTATTATTTGTTCACCTAAAACTCTAAAGTAATATTATAAAGCTTTGTCGAACAGATTGTTTGGATGAACACGCTAATCTCAGGAACTGTGTATTGGTTCGAATTGAATCGATGAAGTTCGAAGCAAGGCTATAGACTATAATTATAAAACCTCATTGATCATTTTAAAGTTCTATTCCATTTGACTTTGGAAGCAAAGCCGTACGTACAGCCTAGTTTTAAATAAAAGATAGTTGGATATTGTCCAACTTTAGAAAGGCACAATTTAGAGGAAACGTGTATAACCGTAAAGTCGCGTGCCGGGTCAGAGGTGGGCGACACAATCATCATTAGAGATGTATATATAAAAAATAAGCTCATTCCACATTCCATCTTGCACCATTTCAATTTTATATGACGAAACCTGCGCAACGTGGTGTCTATTTATTAGTTTCGTTCTTTATGGTTTTTATGGTGTAGGTATACATTTAAAATGTTCGATTAGGTAGTAATTGAATTATATTTTAATATATTATGTTGGTATGCAAGTAACTATTTTTTTATCTTTCTTTTTATACACCTTCCACAACCAAAGGTTACCTGCAAGAGATCTCTTTGAGCGACAAGGTTTATTGTACATTTTGCTTCTATTTTCGTTTGAATTCTGAAGGCATTGCGTGTTGAGTGGCGAATCTAAACGCCGAGCTTTGCAACACCAGAGAGTAGAAATAAAAATATAAATTACGTTAAACCTAAGAACAGTTTTTGTATTGTAATTATTTCTAAGTTATACGTCAAATTTTGATAAATTAAGCAATCATGTTAGTTATATTCTTAGGGACCGTGACGTATCTAAATATTTAGAAGTTCAAGAATTAATTTGACCAATAAACAAAAAAAACATTTATTTAAAGTGGACCTTTCCAGTTCTACCACCTAGTCATCTAAACTCAAACATCCAGATGATCAAAATTAAGAAATCAATCCAAAACCTTTACAAAATACAATGTTTTCGCGAAAGCTAAATGATTAATTTGATAGCACGTCATCACGCACCTGCGGATTTAAATATCCTACTGCGGAATACGAGACGGACGAGGACCGGTCGCGAGTAATTAATAACATCGACGGTCATTTCTCATCAAAAAACATTACCCAATTTCACAAATGAGGCAAAATTACATACGTATTTTTTATAAGCATTATCTTAATGAGCTAAGATAAACAATTTTAACCGTCGAGTTAGGAGCAGGTTCGATATTCATCCGTTTTCATTAATCAGAGATTAATATTAATTTTCATAATACCATCATACCCATACATTGTACAAGAGTTCTATTTCAAGAGTTCAGGTGGAGAGTAAAAGACGGAGCGTCTTAGCACTAGTTTCAGTTTTAACCTGCTGTATGCGAAATACAAATAAAAAGAAAAGATATTTCGATAGGTACATAATGAGATATTAATAAAGGTATCATCATCAGTGATAAGTGGCAGATCTCAAAGACTTTACCAGACTCACTTCACCAGAGCAATTGAACTAAAAATAATTAAAATATAATCACCTCGACTTGCCTGACACCATGACGCGAGTAAGGAAAGCGTATCAAGTTTATAGTAAAAATTGAATATCGTTCAGACGCGCACATAATCGTGTTAGGTAAAACGATCGTACGCTTTAAGCTCGACATCGATATATAAGTATTTATTATCTACCCACATGTGTATCAATCTATAAATCCTGTCCGTGACTTTGCTTGTCAAATTTTACTCGATCTTTACAGGAAGAACTTTTACGAGAAGAACATTAAAAAGGACACATATTGAAATTTATACCATTATTGTGGCAAATTCAACATATTTTATTATTGTATTAATCATGCACTAATAAAAATATAATATTTTAAGACTTAAGAAAATTTTAGGTAACTGAAATCGAATTTGTACCTCTTGTAAATCTTCCAAGAGTTTCGACGTACTATTGCTGATGCTTAATAAGAACGTCTGGCTTACTTGTTTAGAAAAAAGAGTCAGACTTTGGTTTCCATGAGGCGCAAGTTCAAAACCCGCTACGTTCAAATTTGAATATGTATTTTTTTTTGTTGAGAATTATTTTTAGTTCTGGTAACACATAAAAAAAGATAATTAAACATGAATAAATATACTAATTACATAAACTTCCGTACCTCCTTATATTTATGTAAATGTAACGCCCAAGCCATTTTCTATGTAAATAACAAGCTTAAATTTTAAGTATGGTAACTTTTTATTTTGATAGTTAAGTCGCAATCGAGAACTCCATTTCCTCACAAATTTGCAATTACGTTAAGTAATCATAAGCAAAAACAAGCCGTAATTGCGATAACATCTTTATTACAATATCCTCTACGATAAGTTGGAAATGTTTTTTTATTCAGGCATCTCGTCGCTCTTTACGTTTTAGGCGTAAAATACTTAATTTCAAAGCTGTATTTCGAATATATAAAGGTAGGCACTTATTTAGTGTTAAAACACTCTATTCACATCGTTCCAAATTTTTGAAACTTTACATATTTAGCGACCTCAACGACGCGCTTTATCTTATTACTTAGATTGAGGAAAGGAAAATAATTAATTCCTACGAGTGAGAATAGAACCCACGCTCACACACTGCACGATCAGAACCGCCTCAAAACGCTATCTAACGCAATAAAAAAACGCAAAAAAAGATAACATAAAATCTACATATAAATATGCAAATTTTCCAATTCCCATCCATCTGTCAGGTCCACATCCGACAGGTAGTAACTACTAATATCTAAGACACAAACCAGTTGTATGTAGTACGTATTAATGAATGGAAGATAGGTGAAATGAGGCAATTTATGCAAGCCGAGCTCCATTGACTGCGGGTAACGGTACCGGCCGGGCCGCGAGTGGCATAAACGGAACTTTTGTTGATTTCTGAGTTTTGTACAAATATCACGCATATAGCAGGGCACTCAGATCCCATAAAGACACTTCAAAGCATTTAAGATGGATAACCCCAGTTACCTACATAATTTTTTTTCACTTGAAATGAAAGTTGATTAAAAATCAATTAAATGAATATTTACTAAAATTTCTATAAAAACAAGGTTTAACGTACTATTTAGTCATACTGCATGGGTAGTATTATTCAAATTATTATACGTTTCTAAATATATTCCTTCCCTTAGTGTCTACATGGATATGAAAAGAAAAATATCAAGTAACAGGTATAATAGAACGAGTTTGCAAATTTAAAATTAAAATAAAAAACTAGATACATTAAAAAAGTGTGCATCATCCGCTTCTATTAGATATGCAAACACCTGTGAGAACGTCAAAATTATACGTACCTACCGTCTGCGACCGTAAAACCATCCTTATTACTAGTTGGACAAAAAATATATATGAATATAAAATTAAAACGTTATTATAAAATATGCAAATTGATTTTTTTTTCTTTTATTTCTTTAGTGTCAACACAAGAGAGAAGAGACATACAATTCGTGTTGAGACGCGTAATTGAACGCCACAATTACTCATATTTTTACACGTTTGTGTGTAACTTATCTCTGCGAGAGGGTCCAGTCTGCAACCATTACTTAAGGATGCGTCAGAATGATTTCAATTTAATTATTTTATTTAAATATTTATATTTTAGGTTCATACTATGTCCTGCATATAGCAGGGTAGGCAGATGAAACCTGGTAAATGTTAAGACAATAGTTATTTTTCGCTAAATTATATAAATATATCTACTTTTTATGCCTCTAAATCCCATTTAGAGGCATAAAAGGCTTTATAAAAGAAGATAAGAGAGAATAATATAGTGCCTTAACACTTGTTCTCTCTTCGTCTACATTCTCGCAATGATAAAAGATAGATAACATCAAAAAGCCTATAGATTCAGCGCGGTTTGTTAGCTTTTAACGATTTTACTAATCTATGACCATTAGAAGCATCCCTCTCGTTTATTATTATAAAAACTTTGAGTACATCCGAGGTTATATTTGTACAATAGCAATATGTATGCGTGACACGACCACACGACTAAATTAGCCGCTAAGTAACACCAATAGCCACAACCAGAGAGGTCAATTAACGTTTGATTTACATTTAATTACGAGGAATATATGAGCTGATCAGGTACTACACAGATCTATTAACTCCACCAGTCACTTATAAATTGTGACATTTTTGTGATCGTCAGTTAAAAGCTAACTGATGTTTTTGTGTAGATTTAAGGGTCACTGTGTCCTTACTCATGCAAAAGTATAAAATTACATTATCAAATGTCTTAAATGGCCTTAAATACCTTCACGTTAATAATATAATTCAAGAATACAAAAAGTTCATACCACATTGACGAACTATCACGTACAATGGATTACTAAATGACGTCCTAAATAATGAACAATAGTATTTTATTGACGATATCATAGGTACCTATTTGGGAAGATATACAAATAAATAATCCCAGAAATAATTCTTTTTTGTTTCTTTTATTCAGATTTATAGAAGTTACCTGAGTTCCCCACTTTCACGGGCTCAACGCCGCGTTTTGCCTTCTTACCAAAGCGACTTAATGTAAATCGAACCCACGACCTGTCGCTACTTACAGTCGCACTGAAGATCTACATGAACCATATCATAGTTCTGCAAACGCACGTGGCTCACATAGCATCACGTGAACAAGTAGTTACAAAAGAACACAATCCGTATAGAAATGACTTCATAATTTCTCTCAGACGCACACACACACCACCTCGTGACGATATGAATGACGCGTACGCACGTTTACTACTCGCTGTCGAACATTTCTGTTCCCGGTTGCGTCATACGGTTACACCACAAGCCATTTATACAGATGATGCCTGTTTCTAGATTATGAGAGGTTAGATCAGGCAATTTGTAATATACACGTAAGTAACTTTCTAGAAAGGTCCATGTCATAATTTGTAGTTGTAAAAAATATGAGCCCGTCGTCGCAGGGGAAACGCGAGTGTAAACGCCACAGTTGTGGGTAGTGGGAATTATCCTAATGGGACGGAGTGTTTTAACACTAGATTCCTAGTTTTCGCCTGCATAAACCGCCATGTGAAACTATAAAAAAAAATATAAGAAAAAATATCTTTCAAAATGCATAACAATTTGGAAAATATTTGACCTAATAAGAAACTAATTCGTTGCAAAAAAACAATAAATATATAATAAGATGATGCGGGAAATGAAGTGTCCGAACACTAGACATATAAGTCTGTTTAATTTTTAAAAAATCTTATACATCTCACAAGTACCAACGATATATTATGTAGAGAGGAAACTCGAAAACCTGCTCGCTTCCGACCAGACAGACGTTCCACAAATAGCGTTCGACAGACAGCTTTTCTTTTAAACTTTCTCACGCCACACAAATAAAATGGCGTAGAATCTTTCACAATTGTCCCATATTCACAACGAGCCAGACAGACAGACCAACTTGTTTACGAACTGTGTTAGTATCAGGACTAATCACCGATTGTATTTTTATATTTATCACTCATAGGGACCCACATATGTATTTCGAAAGTTTCATGCTTTTTAAATTTATGCCATTATATGATTTTAGTTATCAATTTATTTTTTTCTTATATCTTTGTAGGTTACGGTATCATGTATTTTAAATTAATTATATCGTTGAGTAGAAGTATAAGTTATAAAAAATCTGATATTAGTATAAAATACTAAACTGGAACATCGTAAATTAACTGCCACTGTTCGATTAGTTAACATACGTAGACATAACTTAAAAAATATAACATTTCTTGCAAATATTTTCTTGCGTATAAACATTTATTTTGCTTATAATGTAACCAAAGAAAATCTAGAAATACATAATCCTAGTTAAGCGACTAATTATTATAAGTATGTACTAATTCATTAAAAATAAATAATTTAAATCTGTTCAGTTAGTATTATAGAAAACATGATCAAAATTTCATATTTTCCATCTCCGTCAAATAGCTTCGTTATGTTTGGCCACTCAAGACGCAATGTCTCAAATTCTGGCGGAAAACAAAAGACAGAGTGTTGAAACACCGAGTTATGTCTACCTACCCTGTAATATGACAAAAATAATATATCTTCTTAACATTGGTAACAGTAAGTTCATTTAAGACCGGATGTGTGATGTGTAACACCGGTGTGCAACGTGTACAGTGTTGACATCGAATCGTGTCCAATTAAATAACTCCCGATTAGTATTGGTCGCTGCGATCAGACGGCCCGGCGCAGCAGAAATAACATTTGGCATCGCACCTTAGATACAGCTTGTTAGCGCTGCGTTCAATTACGTTGTTTTTTATTTGTTTGTAATGGCGGTCTTATATATCTAGAATGCAAATTTGATATTGAATATTTTATAGTAAAAAAATATAAAAAACATATAGCATCATAAATAATTTACGTGATATAAAGTAACTATTACAGAATGCTTAAAAAATCAGTTTAAAATCACTAGCACATTTAATAATCCAAAAATAGATTTTTACTATCAAATAAAATATCCATAATCCTATTCAACGAAACAAAATTTATACAGATAGTGCAATAAACGATTTAACGTAATACCCAAACGCATAAAGGAACCACCATCAATCGTACATTCCCAAAACCGCTGTAAATATGTCTTAGATCTTACAAAAGGGGACATTTTTACGATCTCGGGGCACAACAGGTATAAAATCTATTTGGATGCACATGTGCATCGAATCGCGATGTTTCTGGGAATATTAGGTAAGAACACAATGGCCGTCGCATCTGGCAGACTTGGTGTCGTCTTTTGGACAATTGATTTGTCCAAATTCTATACAATTGAGGGTTTCAACAAAGACTCTACCTGCACAGCACCTGTAGCAACGTATTGTAGAGGTTAGAATGTATGTAAATGTTTTTTTTTTTCAAGTTTAATTTTCTTTTAAGACCATTATCTGTGAGTTCTGCCACTCAATACATCTTTGAAATTGGACGAGAGAACTAAGGTTACTACTACTTAATACTAGGGTTTCTCGGCCTCCACTGCGCGCAAATACACCATGCAGCGTAGTGCTAAAAAATATTGTTTTTAAGGAAACGTCCACTTTCATTTATTTATTGCAACTGGCATTATACACTATACGTTAACGAGTAGTGTATTATTTGCTTAACCATAATGATAATGAGATAGGTAATTAGAGATGTGAAAGAACGAATCATTTGCGGTTTTCCTTGTGTATCACCTATTGCATATTTAAAATATAACGTTTCTTCAACTCCAGCAGGATATTTAATAAAACAAATAGAATTTAATCTTTGCAAGATTTTTTCGATTTTTTATATTATATGATTTTTTAGATCGAGCTTAGTGGCGTGCCATTGGAGAGGCCTATGTCCAGCAGTGGACGAGGACAGGCTGATGATGATGATGATATTATTTTTTTTAAATTAAGTATAATATGCAAACTACCATAATTTACCAAGATTCTATCTCGATTTCATATTAAGTTTAATCCACTTTATACAGATAGATAGGTATGTAACAATTTTACAAAGTATTAAATATTCTACAAAAGCATAAAAGAGTGAAGTGTTGTATTCTCTTCGCAGCATACAAGCAGACAATAGATCGTTGAGAACGTTAACAGAACAAATATATCCGGACGTGTTCACATATATAGATATAATGCAGAAAAGATGCAAACATTGTAAGTAAATTTATGTTTTTTAAAATTTTGTTGATAGATAAAATTAAATTTCATGATACTCTGTACTACTTGCAGCCAGATTACGAGACGTGTTCAGTGCCGGAACTCAACGCCGCGCTTACGCCGCTTCGGCCGCGAGGAAATAAATAATTCATGATTTTTTTTAAGAAAATAATATTAATAAAACGTAGAACATCCTTATTCTAAATCGGCAACATTCATAATTCATTTGTCACTTCACGAGGTAACATAACAGAAATGTTAGCAGACAAAATTGACGACAGCACTACCGAAATAACTGTCTGGACATACGACGACGCTGAGATGTTATGCAATCTGCAACCATCTCGTAACTAAATTACTAATATAGATCATACATTTATTTTGTATTTCATTCACCGCTTTGAAAATAATAGATGCTGCAGTGGAAGCTCTATTTTAAAAAACCTTGTTATAATTTATCAGTCTTGTATAGATTTTTTTTAGCTTTACGCTGAATTCTGGAAATAAATATAATTCATTTCTCCGAGCGGAAATCGAACCTATAATCGATGCGTTTACCCACGCTGTACGTGTGACGTTACCAGGGCCTTAATCTTTTTTCATATGTACATATTTTAAAACGTCAGTCTTTTCCCATATATTAAAATTTCACTCTATC
Source organism: Heliconius cydno galanthus (assembly GCA_036379175.1). Taxonomy (NCBI): domain Eukaryota; kingdom Metazoa; phylum Arthropoda; class Insecta; order Lepidoptera; family Nymphalidae; genus Heliconius; species Heliconius cydno. The sequence continues at coordinate 628,837 of JAKRZM010001304.1, read as the reverse complement.
ACTCTGCACTCTATATTTTTTGGGCACAAGCTGGAAGACAGAATTAAACAACANATTTTGTATTTCATTCACCGCTTTGAAAATAATAGATGCTGCAGTGGAAGCTCTATTTTAAAAAACCTTGTTATAATTTATCAGTCTTGTATAGATTTTTTTTAGCTTTACGCTGAATTCTGGAAATAAATATAATTCATTTCTCCGAGCGGAAATCGAACCTATAATCGATGCGTTTACCCACGCTGTACGTGTGACGTTACGGGAGGCTTTTCCCATATACTAAAATGTCACTCCATCACTCTGCACTCCATATTTTTTGGGCACAAGCTGGAAGACAGAATTAAACGACACAGTCTGTCTAACCAGATCAAAGGTACTAAAATAAACATTCCTCGGAACGATATTTGCAATCACGACCATCGCGTCCAATAAAACTTATCCAAGAATGGCGTCAATAAAAACTAAAATAATTAATTTGTCAACAACATTTTCTCTGCGCAAGTCTCTTATCCTCATCTCAATAATTATAATCACCAAGCAATTGAATTAGCAGAACAAGATAACAAACAACGAAAGCCATTCATAAATTAAAAGCTAAAAAATTGATTAAAAATCGGGAGCCATAGTTAAATTGGTTGATGACCAAATCCGCTGGCGAGTACGAAAGGTTCCCTGTGGGCGGAACCTTTGATAAACCATTAATTATATTCACACCTTAGCAAAGCGGCGGCGTGTTTAGTTTTTTAAGGACAAGTTCTCAGAAAGATCGGTCGGGAGAAAAAAAGTGAGGGCACGAGTTTGGTGAGGCCGGTGGGGAATGTTTAGTCCGTGTCACGATTCAGAGTAGCGCGCGCAGTCTAGATTGTATGCCACTTAATTGTTGAAAATGTTCCATTCAGAATAATTGTAGCTATTCATGTTTTCATCGTACAATTTACTTAAATTTGGGATACATTTATATTACGATTACTAACCAGCCAGAAGAGAATCGAACCTACAACAATAGCACTATACCGTGTTAATTTCTAATATCAATTTTTATATATTATTTTTTTATAATATCAATAAAAGTTTTATTCAATTCAAGTAATGAATTGAATTGAAACAAAAAACTTAGTACCTATTTAATTTTTTTTTCTCATTTTATCTGTATGGATGTCACCTTAACAATCCACACGTGGAGAGGCGCGAATTACATACGTTACCAAATATCACGTCCGCAACGAAATATGCACATAAAATATATTGTGGTTTCGATGACCCTGGAGATTTTGTGGAGGTATTTTGGAGAATCGCCCCTGAGTATGTGACGGCCATGAAGACTCGAAGGAATTCGTGCGAGCTGCGACAGGACAGAGGCTGGATTCTCTGAACACGTACCAAAATGCTAAAATTTCTGGTGTTAACTTCGTTTTTGTGGCATTTTATTTTAACACTATTTTGGTTCGGTTTGAGAGCTTTTGTATTTCCAAAGACATGTTAAAAAGAAAAAAAGTAAGAGTTTCTTGTTTCTTGAACCTAGTCGTGGCGCAGGGGGCGAACGTGGGACTAAACTTCTCATAATTTCTTTTTATTTATAAAATAGAAGACAAAAGACTTTACAGCCGTATATTACAAGTATGTAATATGTATGTATAGCGTACAAATGTATCTAAATAATTTTAATTGCTTTACTGACAACAATATGAGACACCGTGGCCTGCAGCCGCCCACAGGAGTCGGGTCGTCGCTCTAACAAGTGTCGCGCTCCATCGGCCGTCACGCGCCGCGCTCACCGGTGAACCGATAAATTACTTGTCATATTATTAATTCGTTGATAGGTGTACGATTTGTATTGTGTGTGATATAGCTTGTGAAGAAACATATTTGTTTCGTTTATTTAGATTTACTAAAATTCTAAAGAATAGAATTCTAATGACCCATGAACAGGGATAGATATTTGCAGGTTATTATTGCTATCGAAGAATTTTTAACAAAATCTCAATTGCCGAGCTTAACCTTACTAACAGAAACTACTGAATAGCTATAAGTCCATTTCGGTAAAATTTTACGGATTTTTGCTCGGATTATAAGATGTAAAATATATATTTTGTAACATAGTTTAATCTTGTTAAGACATCATTTAAAGGAATCACAAAAAAGGTTATCGGGCGGTACAGGACAAAGGCGGTCCGCAGGAATCACGGGTGACACAAAGACGAGTAGCTAACTAGAATAATAATTATGCATAGTTATTGTGTATTTTTTGTACTTTATACTAGGTACCTATACTATAATGACATTAATGAAAATGTACAATTATTTCGCATCTTCACGCTTTTTCCCGCAAAGTAGAAGAATGAGAAAATCAACAGAGAGAGTCAAATAGACATACAAAAATATAGCTTATTTGCTCTTATGACGTTGAAAAAAAAAATATCGTATTATTAATTTATTATATATTTTATTGGTGACGCTATTTGTATATTAGCGTAATTATCTATTTGTATATGAGTATCTATTTGTAAGCTAAGTTTTACAGTAAATGGTATGTATCTATTGGTACTCTGGTACTCAAGCATCACACAATAAATTAGCACTACCTACATAAAAGCAAATTTGAAAATAACAAAACATTTCGCATTCCACCGGTACATTTAGAACCGGACGCATTACAAATACAATGCAGCTCGACCAACGAAGCAAATTATTTTTTTTCAGTTCTCCTAAGAACCCATGTTATTGTACATCTAAGTACATACGCATTTGAATACTTCCTTATAAGATGTATGGAACCGTTGGAGCGTAGATTCCAATGATCATTGTTAATGGAAGGATTTTTTCTGATATTTTCTGATGGCAATCGAGTGTAATAGGTACGTGAATTATTAGTAAATCTTTTTTTTAATAGATCCTCAGGTAGATGCATTGGAACATTTTTTATTTATTAAACCAATGAAACTAATTAAACTACGAAATAATTCCAAATCCTTGTGCCCGTGTGCCACGACGGCCTCGTATGGAATTTTATATATCAAGATTTCCTTTTTTGCTTAGTAAAAAGATTTGTGAACAAGATATATATAATATTTAAAAAATGACAAGTCCGACTATAAACAGTGGGATTATTTAAGATTAAGGATCTAGTCTCATATTTTTGCGGAATTATCGCTATGATCGCAGCTTACGCGAGTGTAGCGGCAGTATAAATTATTAAGATAGTTTCGAGAATTTTTATATGTTCCATAATTTTTAAAATATAACATTTAAAATATTATAACTGATTTACCGGATAGTAACTCTGAGTTTTAAACCATAAGTTGTGTTGTTAACCCGAAATAAAAACCGTATAAAAATCTTTTTGTGAGAATTTTTAAACTCCAATAATTTAACACGTACCAGTACAAAAGCAAGTATATTTATAATTGTTATTTTTAAGACCTTGTAGAAATAGGCTTAGTCCCCTTAATGGACTTTTTGTACTAAGTATTTGTAAATATCACACATTGGTATTATTACTTTTTTGCTTTGTGAAGAAAATAGATAGAGTATCTATCTATTGAAGAGCAGAGAAATTATTACTATTAGATATTAGCCAATATTAATTTTATAATAAAATAATTATGAAAATACAAACCCAATTAATACAGCAATACTGAAACATACCTGAAAAAAAATAGGATAATTAGAATTTTGTTACTTGATTAAAATATATTATAAGTCAATTAATAACTTAAATGTTGATTGCAAAAATTTAAAGTAACATTATTCTTAAAAACAATCAATGATAGCAGTTTGGATTTTAACAGAATTGTTTCCGGGAGAAAAGAATCAATAAAAAAAAAGCTTATCAATGAAGCCTTCTACGTGAAAGTAACCAATTTCAAATACTTCAAATTACCAGACAGCTTTTACATTTAATTAAAATGAAGTAAAAAGTGAGGAGATCTCTAAATGGTTTCGATAGTGACAACCTGTCCTCCGTAAACGGTCAGCAAAGAAACGTCACAGGCATGCGGCCTGCGCGCCTACGAGAAGCTGTATCTCAGTACATGGTACCCTACTGAGATGACGCAAGTAAACAAACCAATAAGTTATGAAGAATCATTGAGAATATAAGAGTCCATTTCGCAGAACACTGCGGCGCCAGTTCCCATTTGGAATACTAGATTTTCAGCAAAAAAACATTTTACTTGGAAATTAAGTGTGTCTAAGATCGGTATGTAGTTTTTTTGCTAACTTTGTATTTTCTCTAAGTGTAAGCTTAACGAACCTATTTTTTGTGCTAGTATGTACGTATCTACATTAAATTTAATTAAGAAATCAACTACTACTACTAATTAATCAAAACATGTGCTTTTTATTAATAAAAATATTTAATTATCTCAGACCTGTGAAATATATTGTATATATATTATTTTATATATATACTAACAAATAACTCTTTAAAAAACGGAGAACTGAGTGTCTCAACACTAATCTTTCTGGATTGTAAAAATATTAACTAGAGCTAAAAATTAAGAGGTAACAAATGCAGTATTTCTATATATATACAAAAAACACTTTATTGAACTAACCTAAATCCTATCAACACAAATGGGTAGTATCAGTTATATCTAACCTTAAAAGGTGGACAAAGAAACCAGCTAGCCGTAGCTAGTACCGGAGAGCACGTAGATAACGTAGAAAGGCAAACACCGAGGCTCATTGGACTGGACAAACAGACGGATGGACCGATGTTTGCCGTGAGCTCGAGACGTGCAAATGTTTGAACATTATTTGAAGTCACAACGCCCGGCGTGTTTCAATTAGCAGGTAAGGATGAAACGAGAGATAGACACCATTTCAATTTTACTATTCTATGTATTTTTGTTAATGTATTTAATGTTTGTTTAAGGTTAGGAATATTTTAAAAAGAATAAAAAAAAAATGTAGAAATTATTTTTAATATCTCGCTTCCAACAAAAAATCGTAACGGATTGATATTTGGAAGATAAAAAGTAAAACGTTTTTAATGACATTTAATAACGTAATAGAATCAATAAAAACGTTTTTAAAAGGTATATCTGTTTGTCTGTGCGGTTGTTCTTCGGAAACGGGCGAACGGACCATTTCCATAAATAAAATGTTGCCCGGCGACAAAACAATGGTCATTTTTCTTGTTTGCTCCCATTGAATAAATGCTTTCGTTTTATTTTCCTGACTCGTTATGCAAAATTTCAATGGGTGAATGTTAAGTAAGGAAGACAATGTATAGCGCGGACTTCTCCTGGGAGATATAATGGTTTAACGAATTGAATTCTTTAAATATGTGCGAACATATTAAAAAGGAACAGTATGGTAGTGTTAATATAATGTAAGCTAAAATGTGTAGTAAAGAAGAAATTTGGAAGTCATTGCTTTCTACCTTTGCTCTACTATTGACAATAAAGACATACATAATAATATCGAACTAAAATTGACAGAACCTGAACACGATTATTTCTACAATTTGAAATATCAACCATATTTACTTTAAAAATTGGACAGGAGTCACCAATTCATTAAAAGTCATCAACTGGAAACAAAACTAAGTGTCCCGACAAATCGTACCGTTTCGTGAATATTTTGATTAATGCAAGGATCTCGGCTTTAACGAGCTTATAATTTCAGCGAGTTGGAAGGCAAAAACGTATGGGTAGTATATCCAATTTTGCACGAGACATGGACGCGAGCACGCCCAACCACCATATAAATCCGATGATAAATGACAGACAGACAAGTCTCGTGTGTTGCTGCCCCTTTATGGACTCCTAGGGGTTACTGCACCTCTACAGAGAAATAATTAGCTACTAAAATGGATCTAAACAACTTACGTTGACAGTTTTACACGCGCTGTGAATTAACGTTTACATGTAGCAGAATGTTTAATGCTTGTAGATGTTTGATATGCGCGTTTCATAATTTAATCTAAGATAATAATAAATAATATGCATAAATTCTTGCTTTTATTATTGCATTATTAGTAATTACTAATAAGTTTTATAGTATTAATGTTTTATTAATTTTAAATTGCAATACAATAAATTTCCTATATAAATAAAATATTAGATATAACAAAAACATATAAGTTCAGGCTGTTGTGGCGCAGAGGCACAAGCGTGCGACTATGAACGTGAAAGATGTGGGTTGTATGCCCACTCGATGAAATGAAGAAAAAAATAAAGTAAAGCACGGCGTTGAGTTACGCCACTCAACACTGCAGAATTCTGTGGAAAGTGGGGAACAGAGGCTGAAAACAAAATGTTTACTTAGAATATACAAGAAAAATACATTCCATTCTATAAACAAAAAAAACATACCTCTCAACACAATTCAAAAAGCAACTTTTAAACACCACACAGACAATCAACACTATGAACTATCAGCCACGAGCATTAGCAGAAACAACAAAGTGAAAATCAATATACATATATATATATATAAAATTTCCGCATTCAATCTGTATATCTAAGAGGCAGAGCGTGTGGCATATGTCCAACGTCGGGGAGCCCCCCATCAGATAGAGGCCGCACACCGCGCTGATCGTCATTCCCTGGCCGCCCGGCGCCGACGCCCGTGTTCGTCCACTGCAGAGCATTCAAAAACAAAGGAGAAAACGCAAGGACACTTATGATACCGGTCCCGATACAATGGAGACTCGTGCGGTTATTATAAATTCTCCAATTTCATATACGTAGCAAATGTATTATGGAATTTTTATTTGGAAAGCTCTCATATACGAAATATTATTCGAAAAATGTTAATTACTTAAAATGATATCTCATTTCGTTTCGTTACTTTAATATTTTATTTTATTATATATAATTAAGTAAATTACAACATAACTATTCATATTCAACCTACATTTATACAGACGACGATTTGGCCATTTACGTTATTTACTCTTTAAATTAAGTCTCCTTCAAGACAAGATAAGTGTAACTAGCAGGATTATGTTCGACAAACATATTATAAGGTTGAAAATTACAATGACTGCCAAAAATATTAAAATATTAACTAAAAACATTTAATATTTATATTAAATCTATTTATATATATTGGCTTAAGAACAAACAATGGCAAAAGGAGATTCAGACATACGATGCATAGCAATATATTGTTACACCATTACCATTTTGTTGAACAAGAATGCAACACAAAAAGCTGCGCAGACGCATCTCGCGACAGTTTCAAAGGCGACGACGTATTTTTAAATTGTCGGCGGTCCAAAAATTTCTCGCACAGAACGCGATTCGAATCGAGCGAAGGGAATAAGTTCGCTCGTTTAAATTCTTTGAGACGAAAGGTGGGAAGACCAAGGTTGTTGCGGAAAAACGAAAGAACATACAAAAATGCAGGATGGTTGGGAGCAAACCCGTGTCGGAATGACGGGAGCGGACACGTCCTTATTAAGTGCTCCCTTTGAGCCGACACCCGCCGCGGCGCATTACCATATAAAACGAATACCACGAGCGTCCTCTCTAGTTCCTCTTTAATGGTCAACGCAATTACGGCACGACTAAAATTAGGCCGAATATTTATTTAGTGTCCAAGTCAATTAATGTGCAATTTATTTCATGTACCTACCTACATGTGTCTCGCACTCTCACATTCTTGCCATATAAATGAAGTTGAATTTTATGTTTATTTGTATGATTGCCCAATGCTTGTTTATAATTATACTGTCACACGTAATATCTAAAATTAGCATATTTTTTATTTATTTAAGTTAATGGAAGAAATATTATTTTTCCTGTGAAAATATCTATCACAGTCTGCTATTAGTAGCAGCACTCATCGATAATTATAGCAACGGTATGTTACATTTTTGATATCATTTTTATAATTTACGCTATCGTTTCAGCCATTTCCACATTCCTCGGTCAAAAGCACTTAGGCGAAAATAAATCAAAGGCCATTTACGCACAGACATAACAATATTCAAGTTACTCGGCATTAATTAAAATATAAATCAATAGTTTAAAAAACTAAAACCACACTTTTTTTTTTAATAAAACACAATAATAAGAAAATTAGATTGCAAGTGTTGTTTATATATTTTCGAAACTAGAAACAAAGAAAGTAATTCATTCATCTATATATATAAAATCGAAAGGTCACTCACTCATCACGAAATCTCAGAAACTACATGTGCTAGGAATCTTTAATTTTGCATAGGAGTTATTTATAGGACGCAGGTGCTCGCTAAGACGGGAATTTGCAATATTCGACTTCTAAGGGGATGAAATAGGGGTTGAAAGTTTGTATGAAACTTCGTTACTTCAAATGCTAGGAGTCTCAAATTTTGCATAGACGTCACTAGGACGTTGTCATGGAGACAGAAATTAATAATAACATAGTTCACGCGGGTGAAACTGCGAGCGGGCCGCTAGTTTACTATAAAATTATTATATATAACTAGGTACATATACTCATATAACAATAATATAAAAAAGGAAGATAAAATGTAGTGGTATAGTAAAAAAACACTAGGGAAGTTGCCTATACTTTGTCAATAAATAATGGTAAAAAAATATATTGATATAATATGGAGAGATAATGGATGGTGCTAACAATACTGTATCCCGCACACAGCAGGGTAGGCAGAGGGTACCTAGTTTTGAGACACTCCGTTCTCCATTTTCTGCCGAATTCTGGAGGAATTGCGTGTTGAGTGGCAGAACTCAATACTCTGCTTTGCTTCGACACCAGAGCGAAGAAATGGAAATATAAACGTAAATAAATATTTCACTTCCTCGAGTGGGGATCGAACACACAACCGTCGCGTTACAGGCATACCTTGTTTCGCTGCGCCGTGACGGCCAGCTACGAGTAAATAACTTGCAACAAGCATATAATAATTTCGGCGTATAGTTGAATAGTTACAACGCGTGGACGGTTTACAAGAGGTGAAGGTTCAAATTTTATACGTTTTCTCAAATAGTTTTTTTCTCCCAATTGTAAAATACCACTTTAGAAATGCAAATTTCTTTCGATTCGAATTATTGTCATAAGATATTTTAGTAATACAATAATAACAAGGGTCATTCCCTACGTAAATTATATTTCATATAAATAAATAAATTATTAATAACGTAAAACCAGGTATTAGGCCCCAGTTGTTACAATATATCAATATCAAAGGGAATTATTTCACGCTATAAATAAACACTAAAGAAACACCGAGCGTTAAAACGCGAGGTGTTTTATTAGAGGGTTATTCACAACCGTATTATTTATTGAAGAATTCCAAACGAAATCATTGGTAGCGTTTATTGTACTATGAAGAAAAATATTGAGAAAGCGGCCGTAAATCGTGTGAGATTTGTATGAGGTATATATAATATATACGAAAACTGTACAGAAGTGACACTTTATGGTGTTAAAATAACCAAAATAGGATTTTATTAGGTCTTATCAGAATGGAAATAACTAAGATTTGTGTATGTACACATAACATTTTAACTTTAGGAACACTGGGTTACATTGAAACCATTAATTTGATGTAATATAGCCATCGTGACGTGGAGGGGCAAGAGTGCGACTGTTGTGAGTTCGAATACCAGGGAATGCGAGTTCAGCCACTCAATAATTAAAGCTTTGAGAATACGGTTTTTCCGCTTTGAGCTTTCCGGAAAGTAGAGATCAGAAGTGTTTTAATGGGAACGGAGTGTAACCTGCCCCTAACATATTCCTCGGTATAAGTGCTATGCAAAACAAAAATAATTTTCCAATTCGAACCAGCAATTACCGAGAACAACGAGTTCAACCAAACAAACTCTTTCAGCTTAATAACATCTGTACAGAACTATAGATTGTTACACACTAAAAACATTTAAAGTTGCACGCGTGTAAAATTATCATGAACATGTAATCTGGTATACTTAGTTGGCCAAGGTGTTGCAAATGACTTAGCCCCCCTCGGCGGTTGCGGGCAAAAAATAACCGCCGGTTGAATTATAAAGTGACCGTTTGAAGCATCGGCAGTGGGCACTGAAGGGGGCACGCTGCACGACGCGGGAGCTCCCGGCGGACGTGGCGTGCATGCGAACCATTAAGAAGCGGAAACGCAACTGAGATCCGCGCAGATATATTACGATTTTCTACAAAACGAACGCGATGATATTTTTAGGTCATCGACCAGTCTCCTCCTTTTTGGTGGGATATCGTTTAAATTTAACAACTTTAAGCACTTCAGTTTATTGATTCGAAATGAACATAAATACTAAGACTTTTATAAAAAAATAATATGTATTACACAACACAAGTTAGCAAAATCGACTAACTGCAACATTAAATCATGATTATATTAATGTAACAAACAAACCTAATTGATCAATCTCTATTCAGTCGAATCGAATAAAACCGTCTCTCAGACAGTTACTGCATAATCGAAACATTCAATTATAAATTCAAATTGTCTAAACGAGTCGACAGGGTGCGTAGTAGGTACGGACGGACGGGCGAGGACGATTGACAGTAATATCTCGTAATAGTAGCTTTTGGTGCAACTCCTGTGCCTGTGTACATGTTTGACTGACTGGAAAATGATCGTGATACTAGCATTGATACGTAACCATGTCATAGCTGACATTACTTACTCGTACTGCATCTGGCGGCACGCAATAGTAATTTAGTTTATTGTAGGGCAGCCTATACATAATGTGACTGACAGTTTAACTCACAGACACAACTGGCACAAAAAGATTTTAAACTAGTATAAATATAAATAACGTAGATTTTATAGCAAAACTTTCTTTTCCACAAACGAGAAGCTTTTAGACTGCGAAATGTGTACGGCAATTCGATATATTGATAACATCTTGAACATTTCGTGCGCATCCTGACGACGCTCTAGATTCGCCGCAACGTGCCCCGAGTTCGCAATAATATGAGACTAAGAGACTATCGATTTTTGTATTGCGATCATGTAAATTGATAATTATAGAAACAGTACGAAGAGGTAATTGATAAAGACTACTGTCTTATTATGTTGATTTTGACATTTAACTCAATTTCCCATTTATATAAGTATGTACAAAAAAATATATACGCCTTCGACAAGCAACTACTGGCCGCCTCCGGCGTCCACCACGCCTCTGATTGACTCGCTCAGGAAACATCGCACTGAGTGCACATTAAATATGAAAGGTAAATTTGCAGATACGTATTGCTTAGCTTAAATAATCATCACCGGCACCGTCATTTAGAAATAACAGGCGCTGAGGTGTCATTTGTCATCATTACGAACACGAGAAAACTGGTAACGTTGGAAATTGAGAACAATCGGAAATTGTCGACGAAGACATGTTGTTAACCTCATACTTCGAGGGGGTAATAACAGTCATAAAGTCAATGTTGGAAAATAAATATTTTTTTGCAAGTTTATGTAATAATGCATATAAATGAGGGAGTCGAGTCGGTTAAGGATAGCAGACAACACATCGAACAGTAATAACAAATAATCAGTGCCCGTCCATTCACCGAGGTCCGGGGCCCACATTCAGTGTAGGGGGAGTAATTGAAAGATAGGCGGAAATCAATTGAAGACCCTCAGGGTGACTGCATCCGTCATCATCTCTGGAGACAATCTCAATTGAAATTAAATTGGTAACGTCTCATTGGTAATTGAATCCCAGGCAAAAGGAAATCTGAACTTAGTGCTGTTGATAAATTATTTTATACTAAATAAAATCTTATAATGTTTTTATTTACAAATAGTAAAGTTACAAATTCGCAATTCACATTAAACATAATTTGCAATATTTGGAGTTGGTTTTCAAAAATACAAAAGTAAGAAAAAATATCCTAGAAATGATAAGCATATATAAAATAATAAGAAAGATAAGATAAATTAAATGGGTAAGTAGCTTGTAGATTCTATTACTTAAAGGCCGCCATAATGGGTAAAAAATCTAGCATAACGATGCTTTGAAATTAAGAAGAAGAGGGGTAGTCATTATTTATTCAATTATTATTGAATCGAATCAAACAAAAAGTTGTCTGGTATTCAAGAAAATATCAGCCAGCTAACAATAGGGGCGTAACCTCAACAAAACAATGCACATTTAAATGAGAAATGTAATCGTGCTGTGAAATAATGATAATATAAATGTAAGATGTTCTTCGTGCTATGAAATTGGTAATAGAGGATGTAGCTACTGTATGTTTAACAAGCCTTTACATGTGGCTTTGCCCGCATGGAGAAATAGAAATGAACGGAACCTATGTTCGTAATTATAAACCGTTTTCAAGTCTGAGATAGAGATCTAAATAAAAACGGCATCTCAAAATTGAGAACGATCTCAGATTCTAGTGGTATGACACTCCTTTCATATTAAAACACTTCCATTCCCAACTTTTTGCCAAATTCTGGAAATATTGCGTGTTGAGTGGTTGAACTGTTGATTCCTTGCTGGGGGAATGAATTATTCTATCTGAGTTCTGGTAAGTCGAAATGTAATGTTTCGAAAAATATTTTGTTCTACCTACCCTGGTATATGTTGAATAGAGTTCAGAAATTAAAAAAAAATAATTTATAGCCGTATCACACGCTTTCGCAGTCAACAAGATATTATGCATAAAAACTGGCTAAGTGCGAGTCGGACTCGCGCGCGAACGGAAAGGAAGTACGCAATACTAACTGTAAAAACGGCAATAACATCACAGTTGTCGTTTGGGAGCCCCCTTAAATATTATATTCTGTTTTTTATAGAAACATATCTTCTGTGAAAACTGCAACTGCATAACTGCCACGGTTCATGAGTTTCACCCTTTGGGTATGGAATCCTAACAAAATATACAATTTGTAATTTATTCTTTAGCAAACCGTTTCGAACTAAAGATTGATGCGTTGAGTGGAAGCGATTTATCTCATAACTGGGTGACGACAAAAACATGAATACTTTACACTTTCTTTTTGTATTTAAATGAAAGTTAAATATAAAGACCTTTTTCATATGAATGAAAATTAAACCAATGTTTTAATTTATTTACGACAGGTTGAGATGTTGTAGTATACCTAAGATAAAATAAATAACAAATAACCTACTGTGCCTATTTACATAGAAAAGAAATTAGATAGCACTTACTTTAGTATTTAATATTTATTATAAAAGGGATAACATTAAAAAATATACAAATATAATAAAAATCTCATATAACTATACACAGAACACTGCAAAAATCTCAATTTCCATACCTACTTTAAAATACCGTCAATACCACAATCACAAAATGATAATTATTATGATAATTAAAATTTAATTTGCGCAATTTTCGACCGCCAAACAAGTGAAACATTAAACTGCATTCAAAACGCAAGGAATGTGCACAACGAACAAGGCTTTCGCCCCTCGTTTGAAATACCGATTGGTAGTTAAAAAAAAAGTTTATGTAGGTTATTTACTTTAGCCTTATACCGTATCCCACGTAAAGTATTACGAAAGGTAATATACGAGTATATATAGGTTGCGACAAACAATTTGAACAAAACAAAACACTAAAAGCAACACGAGCTGCTGAGCTAAGGTTATATCTTATCAAGCAAACGTGGTGGACACGAGGAGGATCGTTGTAAAACACAAACGGCCACGCGACACCTTTACACACGCTTAGGAACGGGATACCCGTGGTACTGCAGTACTGCGTCTTTATGGCGCTGTTAGGATGTGTATAACTGTGTAATTGTACTCTATGTTTGTAGGTTCGAATCCCATTTAGTTATGATAAGGTCTTCCAAGTAAACTTAGATAAATATCATCGCATAAACAAAGAGATTTGCTTTTTTCTCTATTATTTAGTAGGTACCTACTGGCGCAGTGGTACAGTATGTACAATCTTGCTGTAAAAGCAATAGTACTGGATTTTATTCTTACTCTGCGCTCTTCATTTAATAGCCCAACCCAACACTAGGGTCCCTCCGCCTATTCTGGAATACTGGGAAAAAGGTGAATCTGCTTGCTCTAAATTACACTAAAATCAGTAAACTACAATTTTTAAAAAGAAAAAGATTTGTGTTGCAATGATTATTGCAACACACAAAACTTATTAAATACACAAAAAAAATACACGAAAGTATTACCTACACGCTAATACCATTAAGTCTTATCCCAAACCAACAATTCAATTGAAAATTAAATTAAATCAATATATCTATACCGATGTTTGTCACTAATGAAGAAATATCTTATAAAGTTTGTTTTCAACGATATAGAAGTCGGCGATAAATTTGCGGTCGGTCTTTCGCGACCCGATATCCGTGGTAATGCCTAATCATGTCAAACCTGTCCGCTTACTCATCTAACGTATCGGGTTGTAATATTACTTATACCTAGTATATACTCGTACATGTAGCCTTTATGATTATAATTTATTTTAGAAATACTTTATAAGCTTACATAAATAAAATATTCATTACTGAGGCCACTCATGGGGCAGGGACATAAGCGTGGGACTATAAACACTTGTGAGTTTGATATCCACTCGACCAAATGAACTAAAACTAATACTAATATTTTAATTTCGTCACTCTTGTAATAAGGCAAAGCGCGGCGTTGAGGTCCGACACACAACAAAGCCTCCACACAACAAACCCTTGGTTTCCAGGCTTCCTCTACCTAGCCTGGTATCTCTTCCGCAGGTTACATAGTAAAACTACAGAAAAGCTATATCTAAAACAACTATCACATAAACCTATGGTCAACGCATTCAAATTCGCAAACACTAAAAAACAATAAATAAGTACAAAACATAATTTTCCTTTGCAGTCAAATCGCTTCACAGAATCGGTGCGAGGCGTCGCTTAGGTATATTACACACTGTCCGATCAAAAGGCATCGATATCAAGCTGTATCGTAAGCTAATTTACCTGCGAAACTCTCGCCGCGGACAACAATTTTAACCTTAATGACTGCTCTCGCGCAATTTATATTTATAACCGCTATATATAATTTTTATGATCACGTATCTTTCGGAACATGCGAGGTGGGCGTATAATATGTAGTGATACATTATTCCGTTTTGTTATCCCCCGCTCATTTATCAGACATTGCGATTTAACGATAGTTCTGGGTTCGAAACCCAGATGGGGTAACGATTAGGTATGTTTAAATTATTAACATTTCCGCACTTTGGTGGATAAAATTGTCGTTAAGTTCCGTCACTCTAGCGGAAAGTGATTAACGAGATGTCTCTATAAAAATAACCATAAAATTATTTCTAGAGATAATTTTTTTAGGTAATGAATACACGTCAAATTTTTATCTTTGCTTATTAACGGTGTAATATTTTAGCGGTTTTTTTATTCAAAGTGAAGCTCATTTTGGATTGACAGATACAGAATATATGTGATATATATTATCTTAACAACGGTATCATTTTTTACTACGTAAATGCAAAATGGAATTCATAATATTACTAGTCGCCGTCCGCAACTTTGTGTTGTTCTTGGGACGCAAGATGGAAAATCCCGTTTGGGAATTTCGTGGAATCTTTTCTTAGCGCCCCTTACACCTACCTAACCTATCTACAAAATTTCAACTACTAAATTTNTTCGAAACCCAGATGGGGTAACGATTAGGTATGTTTAAATTATTAACATTTCCGCACTTTGGTGGATAAAATTGTCGTTAAGTTCCGTCACTCTAGCGGAAAGTGATTAACGAGATGTCTCTATAAAAATAACCATAAAATTATTTCTAGAGATAATTTTTTTAGGTAATGAATACACGTCAAATTTTTATCTTTGCTTATTAACGGTGTAATATTTTAGCGGTTTTTTTTATTCAAAGTGAAGCTCATTTTGGATTCGCCTAGTCGCCGTCCGCAACTTTGTGCTGTTCTTGGGACGCAAGATGGAAAATCCCGTTTGGGAATTTCGTGGAATCTTTTCTTAGCGCCCCTTACACCTAACCTATCTACAAAATTTCAACTACTAAATTTCAAGTTTCAAGTTCAATAATTTCTTCTGTATGTTATCTGTCACTCTCAGTAACTGTTTTACACATATATTCAAACTAAAGATCTGTCTAAGTATAATATAAAATACAATTCAGTTACACAACAAAAAAAAGCGGCACAAGCTAAAATATTGCAAAATCGAAATTACAACTAAATTGAAAAAAAAACCTCGAATAAACTAATTATGCAATTACCTATACAAACAACTACAAGCAAAACAGTTAAAAATAAAATATATACAAAATATCAATTAAGGAAGCGAATAAAAGAGCGTGGGAAAGAATAATCAAAATCGTAAATGTGATACTAAATGATTCGCAGACATAACTGTACCGAGGTGTCGGGTCGCATGCTAACCAGTGTCAGTCTAATTAGCTGGTGGTGGGTGAGCTGGTACTTCCGGTGGCTGGTTTTAATGAGAACTCACGCTTGGCGAAAATAAGCTGTCCTAATGAGGTTATTCGTAGTGATTGGAAGATATGTTACAAATATATAGACACTTAGCACTGACAGTATCTCTTGTTTATTATAATAATAATTTAAAAAAATATATAATAATTTAAAAAATAATAATAATAAGTTTCTTTGTAAAATTCGAGTATAATACTATCTAATATTATAGCAACACGATGGCCACTTTTAGGTGCTTCAAATAGAGTTCATTTTCAAAATATGAAAAATATTAACAATTTATAATAAAGGTTTTATCATTCGTTGCATTGCATTACATTGGCGAGCCCAAAGATTCTAGAGTTCACAGACTTCCCTAGATAACATTTAACTCTGTACAGTTTGAATATTTGTCATAACCATCGGTGACAAATAATATATTATGGAAAAATGACAAAACAAATTGACTACAGCCTCTTTTCTAACAAAACAACACGGTAACATCACAAGTAACAACATACCATATCACAGGGGCTCATAACAGTATCAGTAAAGTGGGAACAAGAGATAGAAATCAGTGTACATCATAACTGGTGGTACCACTCAATTAATTTGCCAGAGACGCGTCCGCTGCGACGCACGCACTGTCAACGCCGACACTCGATATGATCAAATGTAACTTTACACTTCATGATTATAGTCAGTTCATTGAACATCATATTTTTTATAAAGATGTTTTGATACTATTTTTGAAATATGTAAGTTTTTTATGTCACGGGGTTTTGGAAGGTTGTGGGTTTGATCCGAATTTGGGGAAAATTAATGATTATAAAATATTTTACTAGACCTACTATATAAGAAGGTAGATATTTATTTAATTTATTCTAGCTTTTGCTACCTGGAAATTTATGTAGAGACCAGGCGTGGCGCAGGGGCGTAAGCGAGGGGCAAACACGATTATGGACTCAAGGTCGACTCAAATATTTTCATATCCTTGCTCAGAGATTGCTAAAATGTAGGGTACTTGTGTACTTACCTACCTGTACCTGTACGTCCTATCTGCCCTATCCTGAATGTAGTAACATTCAGGATACAGCGTAAAGCTAAAAAAAGAAAATATCTAAAATATAATGTGGATAAATGCAACAAATAACCTCCTGTATTTAGTTAGGGGCGTTCTAAAATCACGATAAACAGCGTCAACACCAAACGCGATGCTATCGGGCGCGTGTAATCCTATACGCGTTGACCGTTTGTCAGTTCATTTAATTGTACAACATTTTATAAATTACGCCAAGCAGTAGGTAAGTCATTCGTGTTTATATATAAACATACTGTTCTCTATATATTATTATATAGAAATTAGTGTCCCGCAAGTTAGGAGACCATTCGTAGCGTAGGGGCACAAGCGCGCCACTGTATATATACGCGTATATTGATTCCCACTCCAACACAAACGAGGCAAAGCGCGGCGTCGATTTTCGCCAATCAACACACAATGCCTCCATAATTTGGCGAAAAGTGTGGACCGGAAGTTTCTTAATACTAGATTCTTAACTTTTCCCCTCCCTACCCTGCTATGTGCTAGGATACAACGTGAAGCAAAAAAAATAAGATATAATAATAACCAATAAGATATAACACAATCTCAAATTCCAACTAAACTCAAACCAACCAAGGCCAAAATGCAAGTTTGTAACCTGAGGCTGAAAGTAGCCAGACACAATTGAATAATTAAAGTTTACGAATTCCAAACGACTTGTATTATGGTAATCGAACTTTGGACACCCTTCTAAACCGCACTTGCGTCTATCAGATAAACTAAATCTATTATACAAAACGCTAATAATAACTCGTGGCACCTACAATTTAAATTACATTTCCATATAATAACAGAATAATAAACTAAATATAGTAATAAATTGCAAGTAAATGTTACTCTATTAAATTTTATACTTGTAATATATTTTTAGTACACTGTATCCCGCACATAGTAGGGTAAGCAGAGGGAACCTGGGAACTTAGTGTAAAAAACTCTGTCCTCATTAAGACACTTTCGTTTCCACTTTCCACCAAATAATGACGGCATTATATGTTAAGCAACGAAAGTCAACGCCGCGCTTCCCCACGCCAAAACGAAGTAATAAAAATATTAAATATTTCATTTCTTTGAGTCAGCATCAAACCTATAACCAATCAAGTTTACAGTCGCACGCCTGTGCCTCTGCGCCACGAGTCGACATCCTGACCTCTTAATATAAATAATACTATTAACACAACTTTACAGCAATAATAATAATTATGTTCAAATTATTTTCCAATATGACCTGGAATTTGTAATACACATACTTTAAAAAATATATTAAAAGAACCTGCTTTTTTAAGAAATTTAATAATTTTATAACTGCATACATTATTAAAGGAAAAGATTTATATAAATTATAATTTTATTTTCAAAACCAAGGCTATCGTAGCAGTGAGACAGCGGTTGATTGTAAACGCAATGGTTATGGGTTCGATGCCCACTCGGGGGAACGAATTATTTTCATTCTGTTCTGTTCTGCAAAACAATGCGCCATATAGATTGAGCGGACCGTAACCTCCATTCTGATCATTTTCTGAGGAGGGTTTATCTATATCACCAAAACAATGACTTACTTAAACCTTAAATACATGTTAGAAACTACTCTCTACTCTATAAGTCGAAACAAAGTTTTAAAGTACAATAGAAGACTTGTCAAAAAGAAGCTGACATATAAAAATACTATTTCATAATAACAATTCAAAATAGAAGGAACTATAACATAAAGTAGTCTCGTTTTGTCTTGTAAATGGTGTACAAGAATAATGTTAGACATTACTTGCGTTTTAAATTCCGTATTTAAGCGTTTGACTGCGAGCCAAAGTGGTTGTTACTTTCTCGAAATGGCCCATTCCCAGCTCGGTCCCGCTTGGGGAATGGTTTTTATCCATAAATCCGCCTTTATGATAAGCCAACGTTCTCGGGCCTTATAAAGTAGCCAAAATGTTGAAATTGTTAAGGAAGCGCATTCTAGAGTCTTACGTATCTTGACTTTTTCACATAATTAATTTTGTTTTTATGCTTCAATATACAAAGAGAAATGCAATCTGCTGTCTACATGAAGTCCGAAAAACCGAAAATTTACTACCCTAGCTCCTACTAGACATTGATTATTCAAACGACTTTCCCAGTTTACCGAGCCATTTTCTTGTCTGGCCTCAACTATTTTGTATTTTACATTTTCTTAACAAAAATTTTCAACCCAAAAAATTTATCATACTAAAACTAATTTAAATCAAAACAGAAATCAAGTAACATTTAAACTTACACTCAAACACCATCTGACTTACATAAGCTTACAATACCTACTAACAAATATCAACGACGAGCGCGAGGTTCCGGAACAATTAATCATCAATCGGTAACAAGTATCAATCATCACCCGCCATCCATCATCGCGCCCGCACCTGTCAATTCTTAACAGCAATTTAAGTCAATTGTTCACAAATGTGAAATATATCTTTGATTACACGATATATTATTATTATCATATTTTATTTTAACGTGATTTCACTTTTGTAGAGCAGAGATTAAAATGGCGAAAACTGAATTATTCGGTCAATAAGAAAGGTCCTTTGCGGTCTAGCCAATTATACCATAGATTCTAAATTAAGCTAAGAATAATTTTCACTACCCCGCAGTATTGGAAATTTGTAAGACTATCACAACCACAGACACCAAAGAATTGCTATACAAATTACAATCTATTAATCTAGTTTTCAAAAGCTGGGTCAAAGATATGTTTAAAATCTATACTAATATAATAAAGCGGAAGAGTTTGTTTGTTTGTTTGTTTGAACGCTAAGATCTCTGGATCTACTGGATCGATTTACTTTGTTTTTGTTTTGTATGAAAGCTGCATTCTTCAGAAGTGCTATAGGCTATATAATATTACATTACACATATATACTAATAAATTAAAATACTTTCTAATTTGACATGCAATTTATTCTGCCATGTTAATAACAACCGTCGTCGCTACGCGACCGCGTTCGTTACCGCGTCATTTTGATATTCATCCTTATGAAAATAAATATAATAGTCACTTTTAGCATTTCATCTAGATTGAAATTATATTTCTATAGAAATTATATTCTTATATTTCAAGCAGGCGTAGCCGCGTCCGGGTCTGCTAGTTTTATATATTTTCAAAAAATCTCTGACGGCGGATTACGATCCTAAATCACGTCATATGCAGCCGTCCGATAATTTCTACCGGATTTAGCAGTTTAGATCATAATAAAAAAATCCTTGTTGACTTTAACCAACAATTACAAACATAGTCTAGCCCCCATATATTTAAAGTAACACAAATACAATTCTACAACAATACAACGTAATGGAGAACACGAACAGTAATGCTATTGTAATTTGGCTCAGTCTTACGCAACCCGCCCCACTAGAAGAAGTGAGTAGTACGCCACGAAACAACACGCGGTAAACTAAATATTCCGTGCCATGTCAAATCACTAATCGGCGAGGAGAGGCTTTAGCACGAATGAGCTAATTCTCTAAGGCGAGTCGTACACACACGCTCATAAGTTATTAATAAACGTTAATATTAATATGTTTAAGAGGAAGATTATGACTGTAGACGTGACTGGTTGTGGGTTCGCTCCCCACTCGAAATTACTTCGCTCTGGAGGCGAGGTGAAACGCGGCATTGAATTCCACCACTCAGCACGCAATTCCTCCAGAAACGGAGTGCCTTAGCACTAGGTTTCCCCTACCTACCCCGCGGTATGCGGGATACAGCGTGAATCTGATTTAATTTAATATATTTATTTATTAAATTAGTTTAATTAACTTAGTAAATAACATCACCTAATGTACATTGATAGTTTCACATCACAATCGCAAAGTGCATTTACTTTATTGGGAAAGTTATAATTATTTGCTATCCTCCCGTCTTGTTCCCCTCTAAGATAAGCCATCACGTTTCCGACTCCCCCTCTAAGTAACGTCATAAAATCATTTGTCAACATTAGATGTAAAGCTTAATGGATAAGGTTTGTCGTACAAACTATATGACAGAGCTCCACCACTTATATTTATTCATCGAATAAGTATATCATAATTGAAATTATTATTTAGATTTACGCACATTGATTGTTATTATATATTTTTTCTCGCTATATCCTGCACATAGCAGGTATTAAACTAGGTATTAAACCTAAGGTTGAAACTCCGTTCCCAATAAGACACTCCCGTTTCCCACTTCAGACCAAATTCTGGAGACATTTTAGGTGGCGGAATTCAAAAAATAAATTTTCATTTCACTTCCTGAGATTAGTGCGTTCACACCAACAAATCGTCAACACTACAATATCAGTATAGATATCAAAACAATAATGTAACCTCACCACTAAACAGACCAATTTACTGAAATATTCGAAATACCTAATTTAGTATAGTCGATATAATTAATTCCTTTGTGTATTATATCAAAGATAATAGAGACTATATAGAGTACTACAATTTAACACGAATCGTTTTAATCTCGGGCGGGTGCACTTAAACAGCTTACTGGGTTGCGGCCGTTGACTATTTATTGCGTTAACGAATTCCAGTTCGATTATTCCAGCTTTCTAGTTACGAATTTATACAATGTTATAGCTAAAACTTTTGTGGCATTGTGGACTGTGTGTTGGTCGAAGTTGATGATGGTTGACTCAAAGCTCAGGAAATGAAAAAAAGGAAATAAAAAAATCAGATAGAAGGATGGGGGAAATATTAAATAGCTTTATTTGACTGATTACTAAAAATATAAGCAGCGTTGAGTTACGCCACTCAACATGCAATTCTTCAAGACTTCGGCGGAAAGTGGTGAACGCGAGAGTCAGAATAGGGGACGGAATGTCTTAACACTAGGTTCTTTTTGCGATAAATAAAAACAAAACAACAATTGTAATTTGCTCATGCTCGTTATTAAGTTGTTGTTTTAAAATTATCTATAAAAATAGTAAAAAAAAAATTACAGAAAAATATTTTAGAAATATAAATGATAGTATGACCACCCATATAAATTAACTATTCCCAAACCTCAAGTCATTGTATGGGGGAATGACTATTGCAATTTCACTACTGTATAATATACAAGATGTTCGTTACTTAAAGTGATGCTTTCATTAGATATATTCCTCTTCATCCCTACATCTCCAAGTGTACAAATAAATAGCTGGTCGTAGCTCAAAAATTCTTTAGCGTCCACTATTTTCGTTATTTTCTTTTCCATTTTTTCTCGTTCTTTTAAGAATTTCGGGAAATTCTATCTTAGTGATCTCCACCTTCAAAGGCAAACCATGACACTGTTTAGCGTTCTACGCCGCCTAGTTCCGACTGCGTTTATTAATCAGTCAATAACGAAAGAGTTTTATATAATGACAGATGATTATTTAAAATGTACATATTCTTATATTGTCACCATCTTAATGATTGCATTAAGAGACGACGAGATTACCTGTTCGATTGTACCCGTCATAGTTGTCGGTTCGAATTTCAGTTAGGGAATGATGTATACACATTTTCTTTACTCAATAACCTTCAAGATAAACGTAGTTTAACACAGTTGGGTCAGCGAAATAACTATCATCTCAAAGAAAAATTACACTCACTGTTGGCTGGATTATGAATAAAGATTTTAAATAAAAATTCCAATATTTAGTAACATTTTTCGTTTCAGCAAAACATGTTATTTCACGTGTATAGAATTTAACATTGACATTTTAGCTTTCATTGATAGATATTCAAGTGGGTTACTATTTCAGATTTATTGCTAGAAGTGTTGACGTCGCGGATGGCATAACAATGGCGTACGTATAATTTGCACCGAACAGGCCAATACGCAGAATAACATTGTTGCCAATAAATCACCAAACTCCCACTTGTACTGTTTGTTTCGCAATAGTACATTGTTCAACGAAAAAAACCTTCTTTTATTATTATTATTATTATTTTTAGCTTCACTTTGTATCCCGTACTTAGCAGGGTAGGCAGCGGGAACCTACCTAACCCCGTACTTCATTGTATCTAACGTACCTTGTGAATTAAACAAATAATTAACTGTGACACACGGCGTGATTATGGCACAGTTTGTAAATGTCTAACGGATCGATAGCTGTGGATTCACATCCAATTGCAATAAACGTTATATTCATTATTACCATACTTTCTTTTTAGTTTCCAATAGCGTTTAAGCGTAATCACGCCTTAAGCAGCTATAATAATCCAATACTATTTTACAATAAACTGTTACAGAGATATATTACCATTGAGATACTAACATACAATTAATTAATCAAAGGAATCCAACGCAAGTCCCCGATATACCTACACACGTATACGTACCCACTACTACCGCATTGTAATTCCTAGCGGCGCGCCGTAGCGGGGCACTCACGAGTCCGTGGGACACATCACAATCGTTGAACGTACGCGCCCCGGTTTCCGTAATCTGTGCGCATCCCACTTGCAAATACTAAAATTCGTTCAATCAATCTTTTTTTTTTGGGGGGCAAGGTGGTTGTGGATTTAATCCCATCGCGGGGTAATGATTTTTTTTTCATTCTCTGGTAACAAGAAAAATGTCGTAAAATTCCTACACTCAACACACAACGACTCGAAATGTTAACGGAAAGCGGGAAACAGAGTGTCTTAGCACTAAGGAAACAACTAAGCCTCGTGACTACAAGACAAACACGCATTGCCGCACGTTTTTATTTATTGATTTGTGTTTATTGTACACAAAACCAAACTTTTAACCGACTTCGAAAGAAAATTATAAACGAACGAAAGGAAATTATAAGCTTGACTGGTATGTGAAATTGCGTGCTAAATTTCGTATATATATTTGTACATAGATAAGTGTATAAAATTTTTATTCGGATATTTAAAGTCATTTGAATCATTGAAAATTTTAATGTATGTACATATATAAGAATGCAAACAATTATCAGTCAAAATCTATTGGTAGTTAACAGTTTAACTACCGGTTATTTTACAACGGTAGTTAAAACACGGTACAAAACGTAGGTAGTATGTGTTAAATTAATTAATAAAATATTACCACTCAATAAAAATATACTCATTACGTATTCAAAAAAATCTTCTGTCAATTAAAGAGTTTTATCACTTTTATTATGTTATGTCGACGTTACAGTCAAACATGTGAGTACCGATACTTCTAAATTTGTCTGATCAAATCTGTCAGGTCTGACGAGAACTTTAAACAAAGTTCAAATCTATAACTTCTTTTAGTTGTTAATTTTATAGTAAGACATCGTACTCTATAGAATTTTGATAGTTCGTCAACTAAAAAAAGGGACTAAAGATTACTTAAAAAAAAATTAAAAGCGCTTACTCCGACATTGTTTAAAATATCAAAAATATAGATTTCTTATAACAATTAAATATTAACATGGCCAACTCACAAAGAGCTGTATTCTAACGTTCGACTGCAACATATCATTATACAGCTTACATTCGTACAGAGCGTGATGTAACGTTAGCTATCCACTTCGCCCACCACAACAGGTAACTACGACGACAATTACTTAGATATTTTTTTGGTTTGTTAATTAATAGGTTTTTCGAATTATTTGATTACACGCTAAAGTAAATTTGATGAGGGTATTAATAAAAAAATTAACTGGTCCTGGTTTCTCAGCTTGTAAGTTGTAACTACAAGTGCAGTGTGCTATGTTGGAGAGATTAAGCCTTTTATATGTCTAATTAAAAATTTTATTAAATCCATTAATTATACTAACTGGTTGCATTAGGAGTGCTTTAAATACCTCAGCTTGAATAGCGTTAGAGAGTATACTCATCCATATTAAAATTCCATATAAGAATTTTTACATAGTTTACAACTATAAATAAAACACGGGTTTACCATAAGAAAATCTTTCGAAATAAGAAAAAAATAAATTTAGTCTTTTATCACCTAAAGAAAAGGAAGTCACAAAATAGTACTGTACTATATACCTACAGACGTACCTACATAAGTACTTAAATAATTTATTTAATCAAGCATTCGAATCGTACAAAGCTAATGTCATCCGTAGTTTTATTAGAACTATAAACAAACGCCAACAGCGGCGTGCACATCAAAAGCTTTAGTAAAACTGTCGAGATAGATACGGACGTAATATCGGCCATAAAAATTGTGCAAGGTTTAATAATAACAAGCAGTATAATATACTTACCAATACACTATCAGCACAAAAACTAAGGCCATTGTGATGCCAGCTGTCGACGTTCCAGATAGGTATTTAAACTACACGTTGCGTTGTCTAGTTACAATATTTTAACCACCCTTAGACACTATCATATTTATATGATAAATAAAATAGTGACTGACATTGAAGACTCACTGACATATCTGACGACTGACCTACTTGACTTACACGACTATTAACGAAACAAGAAAACAAAATTTCACAAAATAAACACCGCATCACTAATAAAAGACAGTTTATAATTTAGATGATAGTTATTACTTTACCGTAGGCACGTATAAGAAATGGGGGCGAGGCTGAAAAATAGACCTTTTTACGACGAAATAAATTCTAATCTGGGCGGCATTAAAATATATGGGAGAAAAAACGTCAGTTAAAATAATATTTATCGCGTAAACAGTTTCAATATCTACATAATAATAATACAAGGTTTACATAAGATTCACGATATGTTTATTGCTTTCATGAAAGGAAATTTAATTAGATTTTTTTATAAAAAAAAAACAAATAAAAATGTCTATTTCCTATCGACAAACTAAATTATATATATATATATGCTTATTTCTTCTTATTTTGATATTTAGAATAACTCAGTTGCATATATTGTTAATCGTTAAAAGTGAGCTGTGAGTGATATCCCACTCGATTATATTTTAGTTGTAACATATTCCTTATTGTTATAAATAACTTATAAGGTACGCATTATAAGTGGTAAGTACGCAGGAATTAAGAAGAATTGATTGATCCATCCTTGGCTGATGTCCACGTCTCAAAAATACATACCTGTAAAAAAAGAAACAATTTTTTAATACTATTGATACAATTAAACAACGATAGAGCATATTGCATGACTGCTTAAGACAGTCTAGTTATTCATTTCAGTTGCNGAGAGATTAAGCCTTTTATATGTCTAATTAAAAAATTTATTAAATCCATTAATTATACTAACTGGTTGCATTAGGAGTGCTTTAAATACCTCAGCTTGAATAGCGTTAGAGAGTACACTCATCCATATTAAAATTCCATATAAGAATTTTTACATAGTTTACAACTATAAATAAAACACGGGTTTACCATAAGAAAATCTTTCGAAATAAGAAAAAAATAAATTTAGTCTTTTATCACCTAAAGAAAAGGAAGTCACAAAATAGTACTGTACTATATACCTACAGACGTACCTACATAAGTACTTAAATAATTTATTTAATCAAGCATTCGAATCGTACAAAGCTAATGTCATCCGTAGTTTTATTAGAACTATAAACAAACGCCAACAGCGGCGTGCACATCAAAAGCTTTAGTAAAACTGTCGAGATAGATACGGACGTAATATCGGCCATAAAAATTGTGCAAGGTTTAATAATAACAAGCAGTATAATATACTTACCAATACACTATCAGCACAAAAACTAAGGCCATTGTGATGCAAGCTGTCGACGTTCCAGATAGGTATTTAAACTACACGTTGCGTTGTCTAGTTACAATATTTTGACCACCCATAGACAGAATCCACTTTCATCAGTATTTATATGATAAATAAGATAGTGACTGACATTGAAGACTCACTGACACATCTGACGACTGACCTAGTTGACTTACACGACTATTAACGAAACAAGAAAACAAAATTTCACAAAATAAACACCGCATCGCTAATAAAAGACAGTTTATAATTTAGATGATAGTTATGACTTTACCGAAGGCACGTATAAGAAATGGGGGCGAGGTTGAAAAATAGACCTTTTTACGACCAAATAAATTCTAATCTGGGCGGCATTAAAATATATGAGAGAAAAAACGTCAGTTAAAATAATATTTATCGCGTAAACAGTTTCAATATTTACATAATAATAATACAAGGTTTACATAAGATTCACGATATGTTTATTGCTTTGATGAAAGGAAATTTAATTAGATTTTTTTATAAAAAAAACAAATAAAAATATCTATTTCCTATCGACAAACTAAATTATATATATATATATATATATGCTTATTTCTTCTTATTTTGATACTTAGAATAACTCATGTTGCATAGATTATTGTTAATCGTTAAAAGTGAGCTGTGAGTGATATCCCACTCCATTATATTTTAGTTATAACATATTCCTTATTGCTATAAATAAGTGGTAAGTACGCAGGAATTAAGAAAAGAATTGATTGATCCATCCTTGGCTGATGTCCACGTCTCAAAAATACATACCTGTAAAAAAATAAACAGATTTTTAATACTATTAATACAATTAAACAACGATAGAGCATATTGCATGACTTAAGACAGTCTAGGTTATTCATTTCAGTTGCCACTTGCCAACTTAAATATGACATTACATTCTGAATCTAGATGCATAAAAATTTAAACATTCATTGTAAATAAATTTAACCTAATTGATTACAAAGAT
Source organism: Heliconius cydno galanthus (assembly GCA_036379175.1). Classification (NCBI taxonomy): domain Eukaryota; kingdom Metazoa; phylum Arthropoda; class Insecta; order Lepidoptera; family Nymphalidae; genus Heliconius; species Heliconius cydno. The sequence continues at coordinate 600,770 of JAKRZM010001304.1, read as the reverse complement.
AAAAAATGTTCACTACCGATTGCAAGATACATTTTTACAAAATTCATTTTTTTTTGTATGGTTGTATAAAAAAAACCGCAACGTAATACTGCGCCTTGCCTCGTTACCAAAACGAAGAAATGAAAAGCATTACATAATGCATTCCCCCGAATGGGAATCGACCCCACAACCGTGTGTTCCCCAGCGCCACAACGTCCTCGATATAACTTAATTATATGTTATTGAAACACTCAGTTTCATCACAAACACGCACATGTAGACACAACAATCGCTAGAACATGAGTTACGAGTGCCATTATGACATCAGGCAGGCATCAGTGTATCAATGAAACAATAAATAAATGAATTATATTGTATATACCACAGATAACCCAACCCAAATTACTGTTAGGTATTTATTGTGTTTAATCTGTGAATGTTATTTATAATTCATTCGCAACTATCGGCATTATGAATGAAGAGTTGTGATATTGAAATTATAAAAGATGTATGAAAAATATTTCTGCAGTTAATATTTCTAATATATTATTTTTGACTAATATTTGTTTAATAAAGATAATAATAAAAAGAATAGCCAAAAAAGTACGTCAGTAGTTCAATCTTGTCTTATTATTAAGGAATATCGACCATATTTCCACCAAATCTCACATCTGAACAGATTTATTTGTAAATGTCAAGAAAACGATTTAGTGAAAAAATGACAATTGAAAGAAACAGAATTAAACATTACATAGCCACCTCTCATGTGAAAGATTTCAATATTTTTTTCAGCTCTGTATCTTGGAAATAGAGTCAAGCTAAAAATATATTGGAGGGTAGACAGAGAGAACCTAGTGGTACTACACGTACGTTAGTGTTGAGTGGCGAAACTTAAATTCACAGTTAATATAATTAGATCGGATAAATCAAAATAATAAATCATATCATCATCATCATCATCATCATCATCATCATCATATAATCATAATATATTACAAAAAATTATTTCGTTACAAAAATTTTTTATTTATATAATCCTATATGGCAATACAAGATAAAATAACATAAAATATAAAATAACTGTCACATGGGTCACCCAGGCACCTGACAATATTCACATAGTACTATAATAAATAAAACAAAGGTATAACATAATAATATAAAGGTTGCGTTGTAACAAAGTGGTTGTGTACAAACAATTACTCTACAACCGGACCGGTACCGGTACTCGCCGTTTACGGAGAGCCGATTACATATACGTACATGCGACAAGAAAATACCTGGCATTGCTTTATTCAGAGAACTCGTTCTATTAATGTGGAGATTTTTTATTTTGTATGCCAGTTACGTGTGTTTACCATTTCGTATTTTTAATATGTAAAAGCAGGGAAAGAAGTGTCGTGATACGAAGTCTCTCTTAAAGAGGAATAAAAAGTGAAGTCGAAAAAGCAATAAGGAAGCTGCAAGAATCAGAAGATTCGCGTGCGAACTTCAACGTCGCGGTTTAGCTAAATGAACTGGAAATAAAATGAAGACAAGAAATAAAATATATGGCACCTACAACATATATATTGCTAATCCCAATATTTTATAGATACTAACGTAATTTTTACTATAGATTTAAACCCATGACCAATGAAAAACAGTACACATACAAAGAATAAAAATCCTAATAGAGTTAGTGTCAATTCAAGTATTTTCTTATCGACTTCTATCAACGCTTGTACACAGGCAACATATAGAATATCACGATATAACTATTTTGGCTCCATAAAAGACTAACATAGTCTTTTCTGTATGCAAATAAGGACTGGAATGGTGCTAGCGCGGCCGTGTGCACCGAAGGAGAGTCACATCGGGAGAGTCCAATGAGTCGTGAACAAAGCTTAGATTACATAATATTCTTTTTTTTAAATGCCCTTCAGACATTTTCCGGTGATTGAGCATTATACGTTGCAGTGTTAAGTTCTACCACCCAAAGTCTAGACTTCGATAATATAAAGGAAATAGCAGGAGGATAAATAATAGAAAAGAAATAAATAAAATATACAAAACATACTTCTTAGGTTTCTTTATCATCATGCCAAATATGTATAAAATGAAAAAATCACGTTTCAAAAATTCTAAGGATAATATCAAGATTAGGACGAAACACCATATGGTTCGTGTTAGCACAAAAAAAACACAAGCTACCTTTAAGTGTGACGTTATTTATTTAAAAGATTCGTCCAAACGCACATGTTTTAGCTTTATTTATTTCATTTAAGCAGCAATATGCGTAAGTATCTACTTACTAAAACACCATTGACAGTGCGTACGTATAGAATACTTGAATAGATTCAATTAAGTCGCTAATAACTTACTTGACTTGAATTTTAATTACCTCAAAATAATAATAACAAATACATTTAATATCTTTGACTATCAAGTAATAAATCAGTCTAATAAAATAATATACAATATGTTTATAATATTTAAAACGGTAGAAGTGTAGAACAAACATCAGTTTATTATCTCGATGTGTTTACAGTTGTATTCGCTATAGCTGCGCAGGCGCCGCGCGGACGGCGTCACCACAGCGCTTGGATAATTCATAAGGGCTCGGCTACCGTGCCGATTTGCGAGGATACTATACTTCCGGGCACCCATATGGGCCTTTATTGCACACCTAAAATGGCAGCTTTATAACATAGTATTTTAAATTAGTCGTTTATCAATGTAGGGAAATGTAAAAAATCTAACGTGTTAAGTATGGTAATACCGGTAATACGGCACACGTTTGGCTTTACAAATTATGTTATTGGCCCTATATAGAGGTACTTAGAGACAATATATATTTTATATATGTGTACGTATTTGTATAAGGATAGGGTTTTTGATTTTTAAAAGCACAATTTTGAAGGTAAATATTTCAGAAATTCCTGTTATACCAATAAAAATTCAAATTCTCTATTTTCTTGCCAAAAACGAAGAGTATTTTGTAAATATATAATGTAAATATAATATCATATATGTATTATCATGGCGCTAGTAGCGTAGCGGTACAGCATCTGAATGTAGACGCGACTTTTATGGGTTCAATGCCCACTCAGAGGAACGTTGTATTTTCGTCGCTCTGATAAGAAGACCAAGTGCGACGTTGAATTCTGCCACACAACACACACTGTCTCGAAAAAATCAGATATCATTACCAGTAATCAGCAACTAGGCACAACACCTTAAAAGTGTTGCCATAAAAATGAAGCAACCATTAAATCGACGCAAGTTTGCAAATCAACATATATTTTGGAAACCTTTACTGGCCTTAGTAAAAAGTGAGGTCGTTCAAGAGTCCATTGGCAGCAGGTCCGCTGGCGCCGAACCTTTGGGTTTTGTTGTTTTGGTTGCGTAACATGAACATATTTCAATGTAACGCCCAAGAGTACGATGAGACGAGTTTTTATAAATTAATAAGGACTGTCGAGATTTAAATTCTAAATTTCCAAAGAAAAGATTCTCTCTTTTATCGATGAAAATGGGATAGCGATCTCGTAGTTATTCCATATTGATGTCATAAAATTATAAACTACTTCAGAAACAAAACTTACTGAAGAACAACCTTAAACATAAGTGTATAATACACATACTTATTATTATTATTTTATATTAATAATTACAAGATTATTAGTTATAAAAAAACGAAACGTGGTATAATTTCAAAAAGCATCCTTAAAGAAATCCAAAGAGCTCTGCTCCTTCTCGGTAAACATTAGCGGAGCAGCATGCGTGCCCGATGTCATGTCTCAGTGGGCGACGGTAGAAAAAACCAAGTCTGCCTAATAAGGCCTCAGCTACGTGCTTGGACACTACCGTTGGCGATTATCTCACGGCCTGCGGAACGGGGTCATGTGGGAACTAAATTGCTGCTTCTGTACTTAACGAGTGCTTTTTAAATATATATAATATCCAGTTTCAGTCACGGCACCCTCGAACGTCATGCTCGATGTAAATGATAAGTTTCTATGACACGAAGGAGAGACACGACTGGCCGTAGCTTGGCTCTGTTTGGTGCAATTATTCTATTTATACAAGCTTAGGTAAATCTCACAATCTGCGAGATATACGAGGAATGTGGGACTCTCAACGTTACGGTATTTAATTAAGATTAATAAAGCCCTTTTGGAATGAGACAATTATATCCACATTGTTAGGTACTGCTATATAGTATCAATTACTCACTATCTGAAGACTAACATTGTTTTAGAAATTCTACGTGATGTTTTTATTGTATGACAGGCACCTTTTTTTATTTTTTTTCAGCTTTATCTGTAAGAGGGTGTAAGACACTCCGCTTCCCACTTTCCGGCGAATTCTTAAGGCATTGAGTGTTGAGTGGCGGAACTCAACACTGAATTTTGCCTTGACACCAGAGCGAAGAAAATGAAAACATTTAATATGTAATTTCCCCGAGTGGGGATCAAACCCACAACCTGTCGCGTTTACAGTTACATGCCTGACATCACAGGTATCTAAATAACAAATTTCATTAAGAGAATCACAAAATAACACATACGTAATAACATTTTTAAATAAGTTCTAGTATAAGAGCAATCAATCAATCGCCCGCAGCTCAAATTAAAAATCATTCAAATGGTTTCTCTCAATATAACTGCTATTGACCAGATCTAGAAAAAGTAGTTATTGCTTTAACAAACGTAGAGAGACTGCCAATTAACAACTTTAATGATTTTAATATGCAATATAACAAGACTGGCGTCTCGTTTAGAACTCGAATGATAAATATTAAATGCATTTACGAGCCCTTATTAAGTGTTTAGATAAAACATGTTATTGGCAAAACCAGGCTGTACTTTAGACCAATTTGAATGAACGTTTAAATGAAGTAAACGTGCTTTACTTAGTTCATTTCAAAAAATATTTGAAACATTTTTTTTTGCTTTTATTAAATTCAAGTGGTGCTACAGAGGTCGCGTCTCGCCCGGGTCCATAAACGAAAAGCGAACCGGTTTACATTATGGATGGCGAGCCGCGATAGGGGACGAGGCGCCTAACCGACGACCACCGCCGTCAGAATAATTGGACGCCACAGGACTTCACACCATCCTCGCAACCATTTCTTCAAACACCTGCTCCCTCTCGCTCGCTTCGCCCAAACCGAACGAGTCGAAGCGAGAGAGCCTCTCTCAAGAAACAGACCACAATAAATGAATATACCATTTGACGACCCGAATTTGAATGAGAGTAATATATATTCGAGTGAAGGAATTTGGGGACGTTGGTTTTAATCGAAATGTTTTCATCTCGCCTTTATCGATAATGCTTATATAACGATCACATAAATTAAAACTTTAACAACTCAGGACACGTTTGGTAATATCAATCACAATTTTAGAAGTTAGGCATTAATAGAAACAGACATATCGGAATTATATTTGTATTTTTCCCACCATTTATGTCGGCATCAATCAACGATATATCACGATATAATAATTGATACGTATTAACGGCGATCGATCACGCGACCTAACAAAAATCAATAGTTAATAATATTGTCATTAAAAAGTATATTCGATTGGGAGTTCGTCGACCCAACGAGACGTCGCGGAATCTAGCGGGCGACCGTGTATTTCGGTCCGAGCGGATGCTCATAGGCTTTCTCGGCAGTAAATCCACAAATATATAAATAAACCAGCGTTTTCATATGAGCAGCATAAACTTTATGCAGACTTTTACGACGGGAGCTGCCGATAAGGCGCAGTCCTTTACGAGTTCACCGATTACGCTCCTTCAGCGAACTATAACAGAGACCAGTGGGGCGAGACCCGCGAACGACTTTTAGGCGTGCTTATTACGAAAGTTCCGTAAAACCAGAATATGCTGGCCACGAAGACCAAGATATAATGGTAAAAATTCCCCTGAGCAGAGCAAAATACAATGTTATTTAAATTGATATTTTAACATCTACTTGGAATCAGATTCAGACAAACTCAAAACCAAGTGTTTCAATATACAAACAAACTATTCACAGAAGACAGTCAGGCTGTTCATAGAATATTAACGGCTCAGTTAAAAGTAACAAATCTTGTAAGAGATCACGAGATATGTTCCCTTCATTTAAATATTTTATTAGGGAGCTTTACTGAGGAATACTAACATGAAAATGTTATACTTTTAAATATATTTAAATCTTATCTCATTAAACATCAGTAAGAAGCTAAATTATTTATACATTAAATAAACACAGGCTCTCTTATTTTTGTTCTTTTAGCTTCACGCTGTATGCCGCATAAGCATGATAGACAAAAAGAACCAGGGAACGTAGTGTTAAGGCATTCCGTTTCCTTTTAACCCTTGCATTCGCCATCTTCAGCCGAATTCTTGGGGCGCCCGCCTTTCACCGCGCTTTGCCTCGTCACTAGAGCCACTTAATAAAGATATTAAATATTTCACTCCCTTCCGGAATCGAATTCACAATCGTCGCGTTAACACTTCTTTGTTGATCTCAAAAAATGCGGAAGATGCGAATAAATAAAAGAGAACATATGGCAATACCGTTACGCAAACCGTGAATATTCTTCAGATAAGGGAACCAAAAAAAAAAGAGAACGGACACAAAGGTGCGAGTTTTATACGGGCGTGGGAGTGACCAGGGCGACTCCGTAGGTGAACACGGAGACCAATAATAATTAAAAGAGTTTTGTTAGTGTCAACTTAAGATAAAGTCGCCTTTGAAGCCGCCGCCGTCGCCGTGCCATTAAACCCATATCGAATATATCAAATTGAGTTCCAAAATAAGAAAAAAGAAATTAGATCAAATAAAAAATGTGGGAGTAATTTTAATTGACCGTTTTAGATACGGCGACGTAAATGCATGTTTTGGTTTACCAATTACCAATGGAAAATTGTTGATTATTAAATTAAGATTCGTAAAAGAGGCAGGTTGTAGGTAGGGAAAATGAAATATTTACGCTCTGACAACGAAGCAAAGCTTGACGTAGATTTCCGCCACTCAACACGCAATACCTCCAGAATTTGGCGGAAAGTGGTGAATAGAAGTGTCTTAATGTCTTCTAAATATTTGAACAGTTCAGACAGCCTTGTATAACAAAGTGACGACGACATTAGATATTATTAGTTTATATTGAATATTATGATACTTCGGGCCGACGTGGGCAAGCTGCACAGCATCTGACTGTATACGCGACGGTTATGGGTTCGATTTACACTCGAGAACGCAGAAATACTCATATTTAAAAGAAATGTATATATAACATTTATCATACCAAATAGTCAGTTAAGCCTCGATTTTATCAACTAAATAGCTACACCTAGACCAAAATGTCAACTTACATACGATCAATTACATAGACAACAGCTAGGATGACATCATGGACATACTAAAGGCATAACAAAACAAATATTTGGTCGGATAGTGGTCGCTCCTTGATTAGAACTAGCATTCGTCTCAATTGTTTCCATTGTGTCACGTGTACACAAGTGTGTCTATTTGCAAACTATGTATCAAATGTGCATTTCTAATAAGATCGTCCAATAGATGAAATGTGATCTTTGGACAATATATATACATTCGGCTTTTACCTGAATTACCTAAAACCTGATTAGTTGAAAGCTTAGCGTTAATGTCGCGTAACCCACATATCGCAACTTCAAGTTACGCCAACACAAAGAATGGAGAATGGAGTCTTTATTAATTCTTTTTACGTCAATTCTACAAAATGAGAGCCCATTAGTTTATATTTTCAAGGACTAGAGATACTTATAGTATCTACCTATACTAAAAATCGTGGCTTTCAAGTCCAAAATGATCCATTGTGATGAATAACGATAGTTTTTCAAGTTCCCAACGGCTCGTCACAATGGAGGTCTAACGAAAGGATTAGGTTCGGTGCCGGGGCACTTAATGAAGGCCTTTGTGGACGCGGCGAGGGAATCATTCATTTCGCCCGTGACGAATGCACATTTACATCTTTTTCATTTTATATTCCCAAGGAACTTTCACCGACTGGGATGACTGCAGGTTCTGTTTTCTTTTAGTATTATAATATTTTTCATTTTCATTTTTCATTCGGGATAAAGAAATACTTTTATTTCTCGATTTGTCTCGATTTTGGACGAAAAGTGGTAAAACGGAATGTCTTGGCATTAGATTATCTCTGCTAATCCTGCTATAGGTACCTATATACATTGTGAACCTAAAAAAAACACATATACCTATCTATCTTTGCTCATCAAGAAAAATTCCCACAAGCCAATGATAACAGGTACACAACTAGTACCAAAGTAAAAAATGTATGTAGGAACATTTATTACTAACATATCACATAAAAGTGAACATTCTTAGGAAAAATGCAGCTCATATGAACAAAACTCTAAACCTGTCATCCTTTATAAGTCTTCTCGTAAGTTTTATAGCTCTGGTGGAGAAAAAAAAAGGATAAAACATTCCTATAGGAAAAGGCGAGAGCGGTTAAAGCTCGATTACACTTTTAAGGTCGGTTCTGAACGACACTGATCCTATTACAAAGAGCCTACGGAATGAGTTACGATGTACCATTCTATAAGATTTATGATTATTATAAATCGCTCGGGGATTTAAAATCGGTTGAAAGATATAATAAATATGTGTGTTCTTTTTATATTTTCTTCAATCGTACAGTCGTCGCGTTGAATTGAAATATCAGTGTTTATAAGACTATTTTTTTAGCTTAAACCACATAGCAAGAAAAACAAAGACTAAAAGAGAGCCTATCGGTTTGACACTCGTTTTTTGCAAAGAAATGAGGAACTTAAACAAACAATATATTTTTAATATATTGGTTTATATATATATAAATTTAGACAACAAAAAACGATCTTTTAATAAACAATATATAGTATGTCTAGTAATTATATACCTAGGTATTACTTACCTCTGCCTACCAACTTACTTCTTCGAGGTAGTCTTAAAAAAGAAATAACTCTCAAAAACACAAACTAACGCGCACACACCTAATATAATGTTTAACAATCGACAACAATGGTCCAACACAAAGGGATGGTAGGGAAATTAAGTGTGGTACGAGACCGCGGCCTGGCGCCTGCCGTCAATCAAACGGACAGACGCGCTCGTCTCGAAACACCGTGGACGCTGTGTGAAGCTTCAAAATTACTAATAATTTTAAAGTTGTAATAAATTTTGTATATTTCATATTTCATGAGGCGACGTCGTGAAACTTTTAGTTGACGTTAATTGCTAAATTTTATGGCAAATTTCTTTTTAAAATTAAAAAATATTAGCGCATTTCATATTCATATGTATAACGTATGAACGTTATTAGTTTATCAGGCCAGCAGAATAGGCAGAGGGAATTTGGGAACCTAGTATTAAGATACTCCAATCCCATTAAGACAATTTCATTCTACACTTTCCGGAGAGTTCTTAAACCATTGCAAAACTCAACGCCGCGCTTTACCTCGTTACCAGGGCGAGGAAATGAAAATATAAATATTTGTTTTCTTCGAGTGGGAATTGAATCCACACCATAAAATATAAAGCCGAGACAAAAACGATACTTCCCTCACAAGTATGTACATGGTAAATTAGGCCGCAGGTGATCAAAATTTCAATAATAACATGTTAATATATACGAAAACAATTTGCGTTGTTAACAGTAATATAATATGAACTGGGGTCAAAAGTCAAGAGAGTCACATCACAACAAAACCAACAATTTATAAACATATCCACCTCTTAACTCTTCAGTCTCGGACGTATTAACCTTAATTAATGGAAATGCTTAAAATTATTCAATTAAGAAAACGTACATGTTGCATCGAAACCATTAAAATACCATCGAGCTTTCAACAAAAGTATCTTAGATGGATATAAGTACCTGCCTGATGTCATAAAATCAATAAATATTTTTGTATGTAGACGCGCGGCTTCGCCCGCTTGAACTACATAATTATTAATTTACTAATTTAATAAATAATATAACCTAAAATAACCAGAAAAATGTTTTGTTATTAATAATATTGAAATGGGTTTTACCGACTGTGACTATAAGAATAAGATACAGCTTATATCCAATGATAACATGTACGTAGGTTTTTCATAATGCATTAAAATACATAACTTAAACCTATTAAAATGTATAACTAAAAATTACAAGAAGAGGTCTTCGTGGCATAACACCGTAACTGTGAACACGACGGTACTAGGTTCGACTCTCCTTCGAAAGAACGAATTATTTTCATCTCCAAAACGACATGAAAAGCAGTGTCTTAACAATAGGTCCTCTACTACATAAACGAGCACAGCGCAAAGCTATAAAATTTATAAAACGAATAACTTAAAAAACAGAATTAAAAGTTCCAAAGTAAGATTATATCAAAAAGTACCTACGAGAAGAAAAAACGAAGCTAATACAACGGAACGATTATACATAAAGATACCTCGAGTGTACTCGTATATCGATATTCTTAGTTAAAAGCATCCAAAGCGGCCCACGCCGAGAACCCCACACCTACCTAGTAATGGCCACGCAGCTGCGACGTCAATCAAACTATTCTTTCGCGGACAAAGAGGCGAGCCTTTTGTGACCAAGACCTGCTCATCAAGCCTTCTTAAGTTTAATCTTAAAATTTATATTTATATTGTGCCGTGTGAGATTTGGTCAAAATTATTGTGATAATTCTGAGAGCTTATTTTTTTGTTATAGCCATTATTTGACTGACTTTTTTGGAGATCAGAATGATTCATATCTAATATTTATTGAGTATAATTTATATATTTTTACGACTGTAAATCTGTCGCAGGTTGTAGGTTTGATTCTCAGTGGAACACAAGAAATATTTTTTTTATTGTCCTCGCTCTGGTAACGAGCCCAAGCGCGGCGTTCCGCCAATTAACACGTAATGTCTTCGGCTTCGGAAAGTGGGTAACAGAGTGTCTTAACACTAGTTTCCCAGGTTCCCTCTGCCTATGCCGAGGACGGGGTACAAAGTGAAACTAAAAAAAAAAGGAAATATGTACAAAACTTTTACTACTCAAGTAACAAGTACGGCGTTTCTCATAGGAGCTTTAGCAACTCAAAATATTTAACAAGCATCGAAAACAAAATAAAACACAAATTCTCTGCATAAATTAAGTGTAGGTACGTATAATAAAAATCATCACAGCGTAAACAGCAATGATACAAACTAAAACGACGTTTATATTTCCGGCGTCGATTCGGAAAAGGCGTGCTCTGTCGTCGTTAATGAAAATTATACTACGTATAAACAAGCTGGGGCCCTACATAAATCCGATGAAATTGTTTTCTTCGGTGCATTTGCATAATATTATTATTTACAACACGGTAGTTAAAAAGATAAGCGTAGGGTCACGAGTTCGAGACCGAGCAGGCATTAACTTTAAGTTTTACATGTTTGACGTAATCTGGTGTGGTAATCTTTAGCATCTTTCTACTATGTGTACCTACATGGAACATAACAGTTTTATACAGAAACGAAGTCACATTTGTCATCTCTATTAGATTTTTATAACTAGCGACCCGCTCGAGGCTTCGATTGCTAGAACTACATGATTGAGTATTTAATTTTTCATGTAAATTCCTTTTTGGATTTTAATAACATTTTCATTTATTCCCAAACTACATTGAATAATACAGTTATTTTGCATCAAATAAAATATTTTATATTGCCATAACTTTTTATTTACGAATCGATATAAATAAAACAAACACAATTGTTATCGGCCCCTAGCCGAAATACAATAGTGAAAACTGCATATCGGTTAAACCATTTCTAAGATTAGCGAGCACAAACGCATAGACAAACAGACAAAAAAAATTGAATAAATAATTTGGGTCCTATCGGTCGTTCAATACTTGTCTCGAAACTAAAGCGATAACTCTAGGTTCTCCTTGCTTATCCTGCTATCTAAGCGGGATACACCGTGAAACTAAACAACAACAAAATAAGCTAAAAGGGCGTCAAGAAGACATACAAGGTGACATTAATTAAAACTAAAATCCCAACAGTGGCATATCCGAATGCGAACTCGAACAATTAACAATATTCTTTAATTAGCAAGTCCAAAGCGAGTTCTTTTGCATAATTGGTGTATCAAAAACAAAAAAAAAGGTAGTTCACAGTAATGGTTGTACAAAAAGTGGCTTTGATTTTTGCCGCGCCGTGTTGGCGCACGGACGTTAGAACGAAATGTTTACGATTGGTACTAATTCGTTAAGTGACGTTTATGAGTTATTGTAGACGAAGCGCCATACCAACACATTTAAGATGTTAGATCACTAGATGTATACTAAGACATTAATTAATTAATTTTCGTTAAGCGATCGTCGTGGCGCAGTGGAACAGCGTCTGCCTGTATTCAGCATATAGAAGGGTAGACAGAGGGAACCTAACGTTACCGACAGACCCTCCGTTTACCTACCGCACCGCCTATTTTTGCGAGACATTACGAGGCTAAACTTAACGCCTCGCTTTTTCTTCCTGCTTTCTTACCAGAGCGAAAATATGAAAATAATTCACTAACCCGAGTAGTAAGTGAAGTTAGTGAACCCATAACAACGCCGTATATAGTCTGATGCGGTGTCGCTGTGCAACGATGACCTCGATAATTACAAAATAGATATATTTAGTAGTAAATAACCTATGATACTTTTTGAAGGTCGCCCTTAAATATTTTAAACTTTATTTTTAATGAAAACTTGTTTTTCATTCGTTATTACTTGCATTACACACGGGAAGTCGTTATTTGTTTGATGTTTTGCCAGCATGTCATCTGTTTAAATATTAGCAGAGGACTTGGCGTTCTATTACTAATTTCTTCGTTTGGTTTACGCTTCAGTTTTTTATACATAAGTTATGCAGCATAATCCATCTTAAAAAAACCTTTTTATTATATAGTATTATTGTCAAGAATAATTGAGGCAGGTCGTGGCGTAGAAAGTACAAACATGTGAGTACAACGCGACAGTTTACGGGTTCGATTCTCACTGGAAGAAATGAAACATTTACATTTCTTCACACTGCCTCCGGAATTCGGCGAAAAGCAGGAAGCGGAGCGTCTTAACACTAGTCTCTATCTGCCTACCCTGCTAAATGCGGAATTACTATAGCGTAAGCAAATCACGGCCATAAATTAGCAAAAAAAACATTAATACTAATAATTCATAAGCATATAAATTTCTTTAACAAAAAATGTCATTTACACACTACATTTATTAACGACATACGAACACGTTAATTAATGCAACAATAAAACATAACTTAATGTGTTGGAAGAATTACGGAGGGCCGACCCATATTAATAAAATATAGAAATCGTTCACCAACTGTCAGTTTTTAGTAAAATACTGTATTTATACACTCCGAGGACGTACGCTTGTGTAAAAACACACACGTTCATAGAGCTGAGCGGAGAATTTGATTTATATTACTATCGAGTAACAACAATCGATACGAAGTAGGATCCAAGTAGGATTATATGCCTTCTACAAAGGTACGAGGGAGCTCTGTGACCGCACGGGTCGCTCGGGCGGCGCACGCCAGGCGCCACTAGTCGAGTTTTTTCACAATGATATTTATTTCGTTTTATAATTCGATATGGGATCGGAATACCGATTATTGGAACCGTCCGCGTCGTAACAGGTAGACTCGCATTTCAAAATCTAATATTAATAGGCCATAAAATATATATACAAAGTTTGAATATTATACATTTCGACGTTTTTGTGTCTAAATCGTTAATGGCTGATCATTATGTATTTAGGTGAATGACTTTAATATATCTAACTGAACGCGGTGGTTGTAGGTTCGATGTTCACTCAGGGCAATGGATACAATTGCCCTGAGATTAGCTGAGATTGGCAGATTGATAAACTGCGGCGTTGGGTTCCGTCACTCAACAAGTAGTATCTCGAATTCGGATGAGAGTGTGTCTTTTTATAATACACACACACTTCTGGCTTTATCCTTGGTATTAAAACCTTTTTGCACATTTTTGTAACATCTTTAATTAACATAATATTTTTAGTGAATCGAACGTGAAACATAAAGATAAATTAGCTGACTGAATTGACATTTTTATCAAAAATTGTAAGATATAGTCTTGTTAGCGCTACTGTTCTTTTATAAAAGGTTTCCTTTAGTGGTAATTATCTTGACATTAATATTTTTAGTACCTATAAGATAATTATACCTTTAGCGCAAAAGAATATTATATTATAAAATAAAATAATAGAAGCGCTTGTAATATTTTAATTCAAATTATAAAAATATAAAAAGACGACGAAGAAATATAGAAAGAAATCATATCAATAATTGAATAGAAGACGTAACAACAAACATCAGAAACCCATCCAGATATTAGAGCGTTTGGTTACCCACATATGAGCTGACCGTAATTTTGTAATTTAACAGTAGCGCGCCGTTTATCTGTTGAGCCGGATTCGGGTCGATCTTTTTCTTTTATGTTTTTCGTTTAAATGGTCTGCTTTTTTTGCTGTATCCCGCGAGCATACAAGCAGAGGGAACGTAGGACCTAGTGTTAAGAGAATCCGTTTCCATTAAGACCCTTGCGTTCCCTACTTTTCGCCAAATTCTGGTGGCATTGCGAGTTGAAATAACGAACTGCTAAAAATATGAAATATTTAATTCGTCCGAGTGGGAATCGAACCCACAACTTGTCGGGTTTACAGTCGCACGCTTGTTAATGTAATTAAATTTATTATTTAGGCAATAAATATTATTTCTCAAACACTCAAAGAATATGATTCATTTTAAATCTCCTACTAATAAAATATACGTACAATATTTTTTTAATATAATATCGAGGGATTATTACTAAATTATTAGGGTAAGCTTACCCAACATTTTCGAGGTGGCATAAATACTTAGACTTATTTTTGACGATAAGCATACCTCTTTTCTATTTATGGTATTATTAATTACAAGCCATATATGTATGGATTAACGTTATAAAGCATGAGATTAGTACCGTGTCATATGATAACACCCAAGTCCGACCCACCGCGTTGATGTACGCAGCAAATATGAATATGATTTAATATGAAAATTAGTGAATATATTTTTCTTTTTTCAGTAGGTACATAAGATTTTCAAATATATGAATAAAATTATTTTCTTTAGTGTTATATTTTTTTTAGAATTCTGGAAACATTGCGTGTTGAGTGGCGGAACTCAACGACGCTCAACGCCACGACGGCCTCTAACTATCTTCCTTTTTAAAAATAACTAACAGCATTAATCCTACCCAGTACCGGCATCACTTACACGTGTAAGTAACCTAGTCCCTCGTCTAATAATAGCTATATGACTTATTAATTACAAATAAAATACGCACGCTTAATTGAAACGTGGACGATAACACGAGGTCACACACACAAGAAAGTTACTTTATTAAATATCTAAACGAGATAACATTCTAAGAAATATCAACAAAACGAACTTAAATTCACTAATTGCAGCCAAAAATGCCTATCGCTTACTAACTAAAAAGGACATGCTATTTACATGTGAGAATTCATTGAATATTTTCGTACAGTAATTAACTTTATTCCAAATTGACGATAACATGTTATTAATCTTGTGTTATATTTATACCCTTTTTTTAGCAGTGTAGCCAGAGCGAATCTAATATTAAGAGTCAAGACACTCGGTTCCCCGCACCCACGCACCATCCAATTTCCGAGACATTGCGTATTGAACGGAGAAACTGACCGCCGCGTTTGATCTTATTATATATTACCGGAGCGGGGTTAGTGATAATTAATTCCCCCGAGTGGGAATCAAGTCAAAACGTTGTCGCGCCACGAAGGCCTTATTCTTATTTGTTTACAACAACATATACACATATAAAATCATGGCCGTTGAATGTTTGTATTTCAATTTTAAACCTATCGCCACAAATTGACATGCAAAATGTAATGCGTCTAAATAACAAGGTCAGACGGCGCCAGCGCTGCCCCCGTGCCCAAAGACGACGACAATTACACGCAATAAACATGAGCTGCGGGTCAATTAACTAAGAAACATTAGTATCAGCACCGATTTAGTTACGTACGACATTACCATATAAGTATAGCTAGTTAGCAAGTCCTACAAACAATGATAACAAATCGAGAACGGAGAACTACAAAAAGATACTCAAAACCGAATATAATCGATTGTTAACGGAGCAACATGGAAAAATTAAACGACACTTTTTGGTGGACAAAACACCAACGCTATAAATCGGTCGAGTCGACACAAAAACACGACCAAAAAGAGTTAAGCGTTCGGGAGATGTTCGAATACAGATTACTGGGCGCAGGTGTTAAATAAAAATAATAAAATCCGACGCGGAGCACGTAAAAAGAGGAGTGCACACGGCCGCGCGGCGCCGACCGACAAAAAACGACTTGTACCCCATCGAGTTAACCAAAGCCCGAGCACGCCTCGCCGTTCGCCATTCAGAGTCAATCCGCAACGTCGGCGACTATTTTCATACCTTATAAGCTTCATATCTACAACCGCTCACCTCCTTAATAGGATATCAAATTATCAAGATTCTATAAAATCTTAAATGGCTAGGTGGGAAACTGTTGCTAGCGTATGAGCTCATACTCATACCCACCCTAGCAGCAGTTTAGGTGCACTCGAAATGTCATCTAACTTCGATCTCATTAAATAATATTAAAAAAACGGGTAACACTTTCGAGAAAAATATTTAAAATGAGGAATGAAAATAATGCAACGTGAACACAACAGCCGGTGCAGCGCACAAACTGCAATTAGGAAAGGCAATCCTCTTTGCACGTACGAACAAATTGCAGGGAATAGTAAAGCGATTCAGAAAGAAATTTAACATTCGCTGCACGCACAAGTACGATATGAAATTTGTATCGTGTCAGTTCGCTTGTAGGATAAACTCTACATAATCATTTCGAGGAATGAATAGAATATGAAGAAGAAATATTTTGATATACTTCGAAACGTAAACGTACACGTATACTAAAAGTTGTTGCTCGAAAAGATGAAAGGAATATTGTATAAACACTGAACCACATAACAGAGTATGGACTTGGTGTGTTTGTAGGGCTGTAACCCTTCAAACAGCGACGGGAAGGGGCCATTAAGTAGAGCTTAACATCGTAGACATTCACGGGAGATCCTTAAATAAATACTTTTAAACGAGCCCTGTGTTATATTGAACCCATCTAATTAGAATGAATAAATAAGGATTATCTTAGGATCTTGATGTACGGCATACGATCTTAAATGTGGAAACAAATCTGCCCATTCCTTCGTTGATGACTACGTCATTTAAAATAGGCTTTATCTTTATATCTTCATCTGAAAATTCCTCAAGTAAACCGCACCTATAATAAAACGTACGTTCACACTCTCATCGTTCTAACTAGATTTCTGTTCAGAAATTGTAGTAAAATTCTTATTAAAATATAGCTAAGCCTATATACAGATTAACATTATACTATTTGCCTATGTCTTAAGCAAACAAATTTAACAAACTTATAATTTCATTTGCGCTGATAAATAACATTTACATACATTGTTTTGCCTATCAATTAATCGAGGTACTTAATCGTAGACTGTAATCGTAATAAATGATACTTTTGAACGCACGCCCACATTTCCTGTGCTTGGATTTAATTCAGATAGCACGGAACTAAACACAATGTTTGTTGTATATCAGAAAAACAAACGTTTTACGACTGTAAGTTATAACTCTTTACTAATTTTCATTTTCCCTTACTTTTACCCACAAAATGTAACAAGATATTATATGTATATAGATCAAAATCGTGTTTTAATCTTAAACTATTCCAATGACGCCACAGCGACTTACGAATAAAACGCATACATCACCAATCCGGACGCAAAATATCCAGCAAACATGAGTAATGTTTTTCAAAATACGTTAGGAAGTCCGAGCGGAATGCGATACGATGTTTATAATTTTGAAGCGGGCACGTTGTTACAAATAACTCATTTTAGAGGGCTAACGCCCTAGATTGTGAGCTTGAAACAATACATTCTTAGTATTTTGTATTAGGGTCGTCGACACGTAAACATACGTGAATTTGTACGCTACAAACGAGTGTGAGTCGCACTCGTATATATTCGAGATATATATGAAAATAACACATTCCTATCCTATATATTTTCTAATCAAATTCGTATTATCTTCGGTGCCGTAGGATTGAAGATAAAGTAACACGAAGAAAGAAGTAATATATTTGTTTCATTAGGTCTTTTTGTATCTACCAATAACAAATGAATCTTGGAGATATTAAGGTATCATTATATAGGGAAGATATGCAAAGTGGATATAATAAATTTGATTTACCTATACATTTTGATACCTAAATTAATTTTAACGATACAAAATATTTAAACATTATTATGTCTTTATTATACTGAATTGGTAAATAGATGTTTTTAACATTCTTAAATAAGTTAACATTACACAAATATTAGATATAGTAACCACATCCAACCGCTGTAAGCCTAAGTTCGAGTTCCTTAAGGAACACCCTCGTCGACGTCACCACGTACAGCCACATGGTGCTTACGATTCTTAGTGCCAGAGTACCCTCATCCTTGCCAACCATATATCACTGTAAAAGTCAGTAGGGCTAGTGGGCATTAACCTCACCTTCGAAAAAAAAGGTAACCACAAGCAATATGACAAGTCATCTACTTTAAGTACCATCTATCGCATAACATCGTCCTCCTCCATTTCAAAGAGCCATTAGCCGGAGATCGTCGGATATTGGTCGATCAGTATCGATTTACAATAGAAAAAAACTTTGTATTGTCGTTTGAATGAACATGACTGAAGGTCTCTTGAAGGAATTCATAAACTAAAGTACTTGCCATGCGAGGATCAATATAATAAAGAAGTACCTAGTACTAACGTAAAGATAGCGAATAAATGTTAAAAAGGTTAATGTAAAAAAGGTAGGACTTTTAATTTTTTTTTAGTTTGACAGCAGTGTAGACAAACGAAACTTAGTGTTAGGACATTCCTTTTTCCACCGTATAATTTTCATTTTTCGTAGAGGACCTGAACGCCGCTTTTTATTTGGTACCAACATCAGCAATTAGAAGCAGCAATTTGAAACTAGAAAAATCTTGTTTTATTATTAAAAAAACATATCATTAACAAAAAACAGAAGATGCCACCAAAATGCGTTGTCAATATAAAGAACATGATTAAGCTTTTCTTATAAGACAACGGTTATGGTGCTACCGAAGATGACTGGACACAGTAATAATCTAATATGTACTTATCTCTTATAAGACCTATAAAATCCTATAATATAATAATTGATATAAAAGTAAAATTTTATATTATTAATCATTATTAATCAATGTCCTCATTATAAACTTTTGAACAGCAAACCAAAGTCAAAAACTCCAAGAATAACAATATATAAATTTACAAGAGAAACGCTGAAAAATACAAAACATTAAAAAAAAACAAGAAATCACCACACTCTGGCGTCGAAGGTATTACAATTACACGAACACATTACCGACAGTTTCCAATTCGTCCCGCCGAAGTAAACGACCATTGAGAATGGTTATATTATCCCAGCCTAATTGTCTGCACGATTGCCTCAATCAGTTTTTATTTGAAAGTGATTTTCTCGCGCCTCGCAGGACTCTTGTTTAAGTTATTTTCGAGTCAGATGCAAGGGCTGATAGAGGTTTAATTTTTAATAGCAGGCGGAGCGAACTAGTGTTAGGACACTCCGTTCCCCATGCACCGCATATTTTTGAAGACAGTGCGTGAACGCCACTTTGTCTGATATCTAGAGTAGGATTATAAAAATATTACATTCCCAAGTGACAATCAAACCCAAAACCGTCTCGTTTAAAAACAGATGTTTAAAGAAATGGGCCAAAAATGGGGAAAAGGCTTCTTAACACTGTGAAAGCAGGCAGGAAGACCTGCCTTCCCTACTAAATAAAAAACTCACGCATACATTTCCTTTAGTATAAAAATAATCATCATAATCTAAATATCTTTATTTGTATTTATCAATTTAGTTATTTTAAAAAAAAGTCAGCTTCACGCTGTATCCCGCATGTGGCAGGGTAGGCAGAGGGAGCTGTTGAGACACTCCGCTCTTCGTCGAATTCTGAAGTTATTAGGTGGTTTTTTAAATAACGTTATAATAGATAATAATAATAATATTACGCTGTCACAATGATTGATTAATAAAATTGTAGCCTATATAATCTTATTAATTTATTAGATTAATTAGAATCTAATAACATTATATTATTTGGTTAAAATGACATTTCTGTAGGTAATTTATATTGAAAACAAACTTAGTTCGTGCGACGTTGAGTTCTGCCACTTATTAAATTGGACGGGAAACGTGGAACGGAGTGTCTTAACAGTTTTACATTAGGTTTTCTCTAATGATCTTCGTTTACTTTCCGCAATAAATTCATATACCTTATTGCAAAATATAATTAAAAAATAACATTAACATTTCCATTGGCATCACGGAGCGTGGGACGCCAATATCTATCTAGTCATTTTTCATCCTACGCACTGAAAACCAACTAATGAGATGGTCTGTGTGGCTTTACAATAGCCTATATACGATATTATCTGTCTTTATTGATTGATCCTATGGATATACATTCATTTCAGTTACTTCTGACATTACATTGTGAATGAATAAATAAAATATAATAAATTAATAACCGTCAACGATATCTTGCCATATTTTATAATGTAGGTAACTAAAAATAATTTAATTTCTTCGGTCTATGTTAATAAACAGTAGGGTTAAGTTACGTCGCGTTGTTGCATGGCGTAACTCAAATCTGCTCTTTATTTTACTAGTCTTTGAAGAAGACAAAAAATGTTTTCCCCTGTATAACGCCGCCTTACGCGGGAGATGCGTGAAGTTATAAAAAAACGTAGAAGGGGAAAAATGTCCGACAAATTCTTTAAACTTTGGTTTCAGAACCTTTTTTGGTATAAAACTTGTGGTCATTTAAATTCAAAAACATATCTAACGAAATGATCATTTTAAGACGTTTATCCAAATAGTAGGTAGGTAATGTTATATATCTTCTTTTCTCCGAAAAATATATAATTTTTAAATGAGATAATAAATATTAGATATAAAATAGAAAAACTGTCGTAGTAGACGCAGTAGTTAACGTTTCAATGTGTCTTTACTGGTAATACATTTAATTTGTATATATATAGATTTAGACTATTTTTTAATCTTTTAACTTTACCATCTTTGTACTGCTGTATCCTTTATTATATAAACTAAAGAATAAGTACTAAATAAACTATTTAATGAAAAGGCTATAATTTGTTATCGGAAATAAAGAAATTTAGAACTATGAAACTATATATTCCATATTAGTGTCGACAAGTAACATTCGTGGACTTTCTGAATTTGAACTCCTTGACTAAGACCACACTATCACTTACGATGTTATAATGCATATAACGTAAGAGTATATAAAATAAAGGCCTCTATACTGTGTAGGAGACGTGTAGGAACAATAGTATGATCAGGTTGAGGAGCGAACACTGTCGCGCGGTGTCGGCGCGAGTCTGACGCGGAAAAAACGATAACCACTTGTTTAGGGTTAACCACACTAACATATTTCGAATACTTTTTTTTTATGAATATTGTATTCTTACTGAAAAAATAACGTTTTAACAAATTTTCATACTAATTTGTTTTAAGTAAATGCATTAGTAATATATATTTATACTTTTAGTAAAAACGATTCATTCATAAACTCCAATAACAGAATCAGAACTTTATAAAACACAATGAATCACGAAATATTTGGTTAAAAATAAACAATGGACTAAATAAGACGTTACGCTTTATAATATTATTCAACAAACAACTCGAATGTGTATAAATAGTTTCGACTAATTACGATGTAAGCGCTAAGATTATAGAGCTGAAAAGTTTGTTTGATTGAACGAACTAGTCTCAGGAACTACTGGGTTGATTTGAAAAAATATTTTTGCGTTGGAAGGTTAATTTATGAAGGAAGATTATTATAGGCTATATTACATTAAGTTAATCGTTTCGATGTAACCTACTTTTCAAAAATAGCATTATACATTTAGTAAATATAACATTTTAAGCACGCAGCGTTGGCAGCCCTAAACGCATGCTATTGTTATTACAAAATGACCCATCTCAATGTCGAACGATTCCCCGAATCAAGTCCTCTCTCGCCTTCGAGAGAGGCGACCATGAAATATACAATGTTGGACAAAAATAAATATTGAATAAAAAAATATATTTAGCTACTTTTTATTTTATTGAACGTACCTAATAGTTGTTAGAATTTAATTATAGCATCTCACAATAACGACTACACAGAATATAGCTTAATTTACACTTAGGAAAGAAAAATAATTTAGTAGATGGTTACATAAGTAAAAAAGGACTTTCAAAGTTTTACAAGAAAAAATTTTTTTCTAAAATTTCTTAAAGAAGAATGCTCTTTTTGTATCCCATTTGAAAATTGATAAAACGCGGCTGGACCTTGTTATATCATTCTTTAAATAAGAAAAATTATGTAATACTAAGCTCTGTCTGAGATGCAATGTGCAAGTGATAACAAGTAACGTTTGAAGAGAACGACAAGATTATCCGCTGAAAACCAAACAGCATACCCACTCTACACTTAACATATAACCTAAGCTCCTTTGAACATAAAAGCTTATTTCTGACACCTCAAATGAAACATGGCGGGTCGCGTACGCTCGCGCGCATCGGTTAATACAAGTTGAGGCCGAATTCCGGATTCGTTACGTACGTCGAGATTAAACGAAAATCCACATTAAAATCCTTAAATATTCTAAAATTAGATGCTGTTATTAAAATGTGTTAACTGTTACATTATTATCACATTTGGTGTAGTGAGATATATATCGTTTTCAAATTATATTTTAGGGAAACAATTATTATTAAAAATACTTTTCGACTTTTATGTCTTTGAACTGATTGAGCATTATTCAAAAAGTTATTTAAGAAAATTAAATTAATTTCAAATTAATCAAAATAACCTACATAGTACATAGTAATAAGATACCTATGTCTTAAAAACTACTAGGTAGTACCAATTCTAATAAAACTTGGATGATTCCCAAAGTTGGAAATAATGGAATATCATTTAAAAGATAAGGAATTCTTGATCTCAATATGGCTTGTGTAGTAAATATATGTATATTTCAGGATTGTGATAGGGAAACACCTATAGGTTTTGATTTTTATAATGGTACACACGTAAATATACATAAATTTACTTGAGTGTAAATTCTAAGCTTAACTCCCTTGGAAGCCCAAATGTCACAATCATACTCAAATATTAGTTGATTCTAATAATATGTATATCACAAACACAAATAGTATGTCACAGACACAACTTTACAAATAAAATAATATAAAAAGTCTATCTACTCCTGAAGTTTTAACAAAATAACTCAAAGTACTAAACAGTTACCAAAAATGTGGGTTTGAGTCCTGCTTGCTATATTCAAATTTGTATGTTTTTGAAGAAAATATTTTTTTCCTTATTAGTATCACCTTGATATAGCAATACAATTATAAATATATCAATAATAAATAGGAAGTGTTTAGATACAATTATGTAAATATTTTATAATCTATAATTACTATTTGCCTTTACAATATAAACAATTTACACACTTTTAATGTTTTTATATATTTTACTATAAGACATATAAAATGCAACTTTTAAATAAATAAATATTATGTTTCTACTCATACTAGTAAGTACTAGTATTATTACCAGAATAAAAACAGTTATTTTAAAAAACTATAATAACTGGTTAAATATATTTGGAAATCCATAGTTAGTGCTTAGAAGTATTATTTTATTATATCCAAATTATACAAAATCTTGACATAACTTGTAGAATGTAGCTTATAATGTTTCATTTGGATGTATAAGGCATATAATTGTGTAAAAGTGGGACAAACATCCATCCTTATAAACTGTCAACCTTTATAATATTTTCAATAGGAAAGGATTCTATTAAAATCACCAGTTAAAATGTTATAATTGTTATCGCTAACTTACACCAATGTAACATGGAAAGAAACTATTAATTCATAATAAAAATATAAACAATGTTAATAGGTAATCCAAAAATTTATATAGTGTTGATTAGTGACAGAAATTAGTTCCTTATATTGAAAATATTGTCGAAAATTAAATATTTAATTAAAAAATACATTTAAATTAAACTCTTGCATGTCTTTTTACTGACATCTGTTGATAAAAGCACAAACTAAACACTTGGATTTTAATTATTTTTTTCAATACTTTACGAATAATAATTTACGTTTAAACATATAATATTAAACGTAATATTTTTAAAAGTGAATCTATTTACACTATGTGCTTAAAGTCAAATAAGACTAAAAACAAAATATATATTATCTCTACGAAACAGATGCACTATTTACCATAGAACACGACATTTCTATCTATTTTATCATATATAATAATACAATAGCTTCATTATAGTTATAAATTATTATTCATACTATATTATTGGAGTAATGTATTCCATGTTTTGATCGAAAAAGACAACTTAATCATCTGTTATCTCCTATGGAATGTCAATGACTAGACTCTTAATAATTTGTTTACTTATGCATACATTATAAAATTGTATTTTAAACACATTTTTAAGCTTGCTTACCCATTTTTGAGGAATTTGCACTAAGAAACACGATTTATCTCAAAATTTAAACACAAACACCAAAAACATCACACACGGCAGCCATTTTACTAACCTTGTAATTAATGTTGCCGCTCACTAAAATTCAAAATTATAAGTACGTTTTCGTTGCTAGATAATTTTAACTAAGAAAATATCTTTAAAATTAAATTTTTTAAATATAATTTATTTGTACTGTACGTTTAAGAGGTTAAAAGTTTGCATTTAAAATATGTTGTCAAAAATACATTTAATTAACAGATTACTTCGTTTTATGAAATGTTTTTTATAAGCTTATGAAATGTTCTGACTGTTGTACGTATTTTTATTTAAAAAATATTTAAATAATGGAAAGGCAAATATTTTAATAAAATAATTATATAAAAGGATAAATTATTATTTTATTATAAGAATAAATTTTATATTTTTTTTATCCAAATAAAACAGACTGAAGCAAAATGTTACCATAGGAATATATTGTTATTCTTTTCTTGTCAACAGCTGTCAAAAAGGTACGGATTTTGCAGAAGTGAAAAGAAATCAAATTAAATCGTATATTATTTAAAGGAAATATTATTAGTGTTATGGTGAATTAAACAGTTTAGTGTTTGTTACACCTAATTTGTTTTATATTTCAGCTTGAAAATGGTACAGCGTCTTACTTTTAGGCGACGGTTGTCGTACAACACCAAGTCAAATCAGAGGAGAATGTGAGTATAAAATGCATTTAATATACTTTAAATTTGTACGTACAAAGAGTTATAGAGCTGTACATGGGTAATTGTACAATATATTAAGCCTAGACCTTAGTCAAATAGTGCTTATAAACATAACCTAAAACTAGCGGTATTTGCTGATAACCTAAGTTTAAAAATTTAAATAGCTTATTCTATACAGGTGTTTAAGTTTATTGTTAACGTGACAAAATATACAAAATGTCCTTCATAAATAATTATGTGGGTGATATTTAAATCTGTTTGTGTGTGATACAGAATTAAATTTAGACATAATATACAAACATTTAGGGATAATTTCTCACATTTACATTATTAGGAAAAAAATGTTTTAAATTTTAACCTGAATTATCCATGTTTATTAAATAACCTACTACCAACTAACAGGAAAGTTCTTCAGTGCTCTTGAAAATCTCTAACTATTGATTTCCAACTATTCACATGTTATCAAAAACCTGTATGATAATTATCTTTAGTATATATTATAATTATTTATATTTTACATAGAATAAGAGACCACTGTAGTAAAGTCTAGGACATATTTTTATTTCGTTCTCTGGTGTGGTATGTGGTAATATGTAATATCTTGAATTTAGACTGAAAGCACAAAATGGAATGTTGTGATACTTGTGAGTGTGGAGGTGTAAATAAGTGTGAAGTTGAATAAGATATACAAAGTTACAAATATTTATCATGCTACACATTTTATAATACTAGAGGACCTGTTGAATTATAAATTTTTTTACATTTCCTTAGTAACATATATCACTTAATACAAAAGTATATGTCTTTATATTGTAAATAATGTAGTGTAATATTATTTTATTGTTTTACTTCTTAGCATGACAGAAATAAATTATTTGAAAGTTAGAACCTGAAGTGTTTGCGGTTACCTAAATACATAACAAAATATTTTCGTAGTTTAAGATATGAGGCCAGTCGTGTCATAGGGACACAAAGTGTGACTGTAACACTGTTTGTGGGATTAATTGCCACTCGAGGAAACAAAATATTTATTTTAATTTATATTCCCATTACTATGCTCTGATGTTGAGGCAATGCGCAGCAACGAATTCTGTCACTCAACATGCAATCCCTCCAGAGTTCGGCGGAGAGTGGGGAATGGAGTGTCTTAATACTAGTTTCCCTCTGCCTACCATGCTGTGTTTGGGGTACAGTGTGAAGCTCACTATTAAGTTATATGGAGAACAAAAAAAATGTTATAATTCTTGATGAATTACTCATTATGTGTAAAATTTTATTATTTTAGAGTTAGAACACCAGGTGGACGATTGGTCTATCAATATGTTAAGAAACCCAAGAAGATCCCAAGATGTGGTCAATGCAAGAGCAAGCTCAGAGGTATCCAACCTGCCAGACCCGCAGAACGTTCTAGACTTTGCTATCGCAAGAAGACTGTGAAGCGAGTATATGGTGGAGTTCTCTGTCACAAGTGTGTTAAACAACGCATTGTCAGAGCTTTCCTCATTGAGGAACAGAAGATCGTAAAGGTCCTTAAGGCGCAACAAGCTACTGCCAAACCCAGCAAAAAGGCCGCAAAATGAACTTTAGGGCGTAAATAAATTTATAAAAACCAGTTTCTTTTTCATTTTCTTTTGAACCTACATGGATATATGTACTTAATATAATATGAATATATTATCTCAGAATGATATTAAATAATTTTAAAGAATTATTTAATTATAAAGAAATACATTATAGTTGTGCAAATACAACTATAATGTATTTCATAAATATTTCTGATTTAATTTGACCTGTTATGATTTTAGCCCACTCTTATCAGCAGAACTGCCTTCCAATCCAATAGTTTTATATTCATTCATTGATTTAATAGTGCTTGCAGAAATCTATTTATTGGAATCGAGCAAAACAATAGGTTATAAATAATAGAAAGAAAACAACTTCTTTGTATTATAGTAAAGAAAAAAAATATGACAAGTTTTATACACTGAAAAAATACTGTTGTTCTTTTATTAGGGCGTTCCGAGCGAGCCGGTTGAGCATTAAATCACTTCGCCAATGTCACATTGAAAAAAATATGATTTAATAATAAAACAGTATGATATAATATGTAAATGAAACGTATCCTGTAATTATTTAGTAATGTTAGCTTTAACAAAGTTAAGTTTCCTCACATTTAAAAATTTACGATATAATGGGATGGGAGGATGGATTCCGATATTTTTATAAGATATTCCTTTAATTTAGTTTTAATATTTTAACTTTTTAGATGATTCATATGTTGGGGTAATTTGTTGTAAATTTCTGCTTTCCATAAATTGTAGATTGTTGTTTCTATGTGGTCTATTTCCGTATTTCCTTGTTATTTAGTCAGAAAAATAGTTTTTAATTAATAATATTTATTAGATAATCTTTTAAGTAGCGCAAATAAATCTTACAAAATGGCTGGAAACAATCATTTTTGAAAATGAGTTAACCTTTTTGAATATTTTATAATTTAATATCATAATATTGGTAGACAATGGTATACATTTTATCGTCAAATGTACATACATGTTTACAAAAATGTATGCTAAAGCGGTATTATATGTATAATATATATGGGTCATACACAAATCGCTACCTAAATGTGTACGAAAAAAAAAAGTGAAATATTTGTTCAAAATCACTCATTTAATTCTTATAGATTAACCTAATACAGGAAAATTATGAGACCAGATCATTATTCGTTTTCGAGAAAGATATTCGATGCATAATTTTTTTGATGACCACAGAACGGACACAGTTCTACAGAAAAGTATAAAGTATTGGTGCTACATGTATTTGTTTGGTTTCCTACTTCTAATAATAATCGTATTGATTAACAACGTCGTTGATTACGATATGACATCAATATTGTCACGAAAAAATTTAAAAAATCTAGTAAATATCAGATTAATACAGCAGATTCCTTCAGTCTTAAAAATGTAAGGTAATAAATAGAAGAAAAATATAATTTCTTACAATTACTGAGTAGCAAGTATATTAATCCATGTTTTCTTATCATTAT